>CM033347.1:29496760-29901760 GCA_019395295.1 Osmanthus fragrans | reverse complement strand
CCCTAAACCCTAAACCCTAAACCCTAAACCCCCTAAACCCCAAACCCCAAAACCCTAAACCCTAAACCCTAAACCCTAAACCCTAAAACCCTAAACCCTAAAACCCTAAACCCTAAACCCTTAAACCCTAAACCCTAAACCCTAATTTTTTTATTTAGGTATTTGAAGATCAGCAAGGATTTGTAACCACATAGTGTTATCGGGACCACGTCGTACTAGTTTTGAGAAATAAGTTTGGTTGTCAAGATGATTTCATTATAAAGAAAGGAAAAATAAAATCTTGGTATTATATTGTATTTCCTTATTTGAGAAAAAAAAAAAAAGACATCGAATAAGAAATACAGAGGTTGTCACATTCAAGTTTCTTACTCTGTTTTTCAACTTTCGTAATTAGGTTTTGTGTGAGAAGTAGTTGGAAAAAAACGATAGCATATGTGGGTGGAAAGAAAGAACAAAAATTCAAGTGGGGAATTGGATCAATTAAAGATAGGTTTGACATGTACAAGTACAGTGACCGAAATGATTAAGTATAAGAAATAATGGTAAGAAACTTTTGTATGTGGTCACGTACTGATTATTAGAGAGTGTGACAACAATGAACTACTGAGAATTAAAGGATTGAGGAGTTTACGATTCAGTTAAAGACAAATATAACAAAAGGACTGGGTGTCCCCTTATATCTATTAGGTGAACTGAATGTAATTAGAAATAAGAGTACCATGGAAATTACCGTTTGCATTAGTGAATAAATCCAGAAAGTAGATTGACGATAAGATGAGTTATAGATAGTGGATGAAACAAGCAAAAGAGATAAACCAATTTGTTGATTGGAATGGAAGATAAATGAGTTACATATATTCTTATTATAGTGATATATGGTTATACAACTTGCAGTAATACGATTTTGCCCTCCTTTTTAGTCAATGAATTATGGTATTAGCATGCAAAATTATTAGTGATTACTGAAGCTTATTTTTGTTAATTTTGGGGTAAAGTTATTTTGCTCGACCATGTTAGACAAACTCAATCAAAGACGAAATTGAAGTCAGCAATGATAAGAGATTTGATTATCTTATAGAACTGAAAAGTTTGGTTTTTGGAAGATATCATTCTTGTGTACTCTAGATGATGCAGCTAGAGGACAGAGAACCTCATATGATGGACATTTTGGGACATTATACTGGTTGGAATGCTGATTATGGTATTTAGAATATTGTGGTGTTTTCAAGGAAAATAACATCATTTGAAGCTATCTAAATTGTTGTTGTGGATCATTGTTGACAGATCGATAAAGGTTACACGATTCTTTTCAAGTGATAAACTAGATTGTAATTTATATGGTGGAGTTTGAATGTCTATTTTTAGCTTTGTTGCAAGGAGTTATATAACTAAATTGTATGGTGCAGTTTCTTTTAGTTGAATGTCAGACGCTGTAAAGACAAATTCAGAAGAGAGGTTATCAACTATGGTTTGTTAATTAAAGAGACCTTGGATAATCATTTATTTTTCAAGATTTGGTAAAAACAGAAAGTTGAGAATATCATACATTGACCTTTGAAATGCTATTTAAAGCGTGAGTCCAATTGTTCATTGATGGAGTTTACAATGGGTTTATCTGGTATTTAAGAATGTATTGTCTATTTCTAAAGTTTAGTAAGTAGCTATCAGGTTTAACTTATGTTTTAAGATTACCATTGAAGTTAAGAAGAGCTCAACTTAGAAAAGCTATAGAAGAAGCAAAATAGGAAGGAATGAGCTTTATGTCTATTCAAAGTCTATTTGATAAACTATTTAAGATGAGGCATTATCAGGTAAGTGGGGATCAGATGCGTGCTCAATATCCTCATTTATTGATTATTTAGCCAGTTGCCAGTCAAATTTCGAGGACGAAATTCTTTTAAGGAGGAAAGATTGTAACAACCCATTTTTTTAAGTCAAAAGTCAAAGATTGAATCGTCAAAGTCTTAGTCAAATATGGACTTAAATGAATTAAAACATTTGATTGGGACATATAGTATAATTGAAAATAATTGGAGGTTTAAGATGGAATAAATTATTTTATTTGAGGTTTATTTTATAAATTTGCAATATTTGAGGGTTAAGTTGGATATATTTTAAGTTGGGATTCACCTTTCAAATACTGGAAGTTAAAAAGGACCATGTGCTTTATTGAATTGAAGATGAGGGACAATTTTGGCAATTTTCGGGTAAGTGGAGGCTGGTGGCAATTTCTAAACCTTTTTAATCCTTTTAACACACACTCACACACAGTAAAGAACAGAGAACGAGTAGAGAAGAATGAACCCAAGAAAAATGAAGAAAAAGGAGGAAAGGGAAGGAGAAAAAAAGAAGAAGAAAGCCACCAACGAGTTTGGAATGTGGATTCAAAATTCCTTCTTCTATTTTGAGGTAAATTCGAAAATATATTTTGGTTGAGTTTTGTGGTAAAAGTTTAGGGTTTTTAATTTATAGCTCATACTTGAAAAATATGATAAGGAAGCTAATTATTTGAGCAATTTGACCAATTATTCTAGTGGATTGGAAGAATTGATATTTGGATATTAGGGTTTTGTTTAATCCGAAAAATTGGCATTCTTGTTATTTTTCTTGTGATTTTTACATGATATTAAGTTAGATTGGTTGAAAATAAATTAGTTTGCTTGAGTTCTTAGTTTGGATGAATATTGAGATTATAAGAAAGGAGTTCTTGATAAGATTTATGTACTTAGTTAAAAGAATTTGAAATGAGGAATGTGGATGAGTATTGACATGAAAATCTTGTTGAATTTTGCCGGGGCAGCCGGGAAAAGTTAGTATTAATGAATTAGTGAAATAGAGGGATTCGAAAAATTAAGGGTCCGTTTGATTGCAAGGGTGGAAAATGGGTAGAAAGGAAATGGATTCCAGGGAATTGGATTACCTAGAATTGGTTTACCGGGAATTGGCAATTATTTGTGTTTGATTGGCAACATTTTCCAGGTGGAAAATGTTGACAATTTCCAACTTTTGTTGTTTGATAGACATAATTTTCCACAGAAAATTTCAAGATTTTTCATCTTTTGGTGTTTGATTACTTATGTTTTCCAGGGAAATTTTTTGTTTCATTATTTAATTAATTTTTTATTTTTTTTCATAATTGTAAATTATATCAGTTTTTCCCCATTTTTGAGATTTTTAAGTTTTTTTTTTTGTTTTTCCAATATTTAATTGAATTCCTTTTTTGTGTTTTGTTTATTTTTCCTTTTACTTTTTGTCATTTTTTCTGGTTTTCCAATTTTGTATTTTATTTCTTTGTTTTTTTTTCCATTTAGGATTTGTTATTTATGTGACGCACGCTTCGTTTCTTGAATTCTGTTCAGTACATTTTAGTACAAGAGTTAACATTTTTTTTTCCAGAAATGCTGTTACAAATGGAGGAAATTTTGGATTGAAATAGTAATACAAACCAGCAGATGAATCTAAAATTTTGAGGTTGACCTTGAATAATAAATTTGCACATACTGAAAAACACATGAACATTTGTTACAAAATAGCATACATATCATTTATCGTTTTCATGCCCACACGGTGGGTATACAAAAGAGAAGATATGGTATTCCATTTACGTAGTTGACGTCAGAACACATTGCCATATTTTACAAACTCAACATTAATACCGTATCCTACAAAATACTGCACACATGCATCCATACCATATGTTGCACAAGAAACCAAACTAACAACTATGTGTGTGCGTTACAAAAACTAATCACAGTCATCATGCCCATGTATTATCTATTCCAAATACGTACAACATCATATAAAAACGAACAGCATTACTTCATGCGCAATCTACGAAGGTGGAGGCTGATCACGCCCAAGCTTGTCAAAAATCAAAGCACGCATGTATTTCTCACTCGTCAAATTCTGAAATACCTTAGCCACAACGTCATCGGACTGAAATACTTTTATGATTTCCATGATGTCCTTCATTTCTAGGTTCATAGCGTCTAGCTTCTCAAGAATCAACTGTCAATTCACATAATTTTTTGTATCAATCGTAGCTTGTATTTCCATTGCATGAGCAATTTTTGTTGACGAATCGGCAATCCTCAATAGGGCGATAGTACTCTCATTTGGTACGCTTATGATAGCTCGTCGTTGGGCTATTCTCCATCTCCAAGTTTTCGGTATCAACCTCATTCACACTGTCATCAATAACTACACATGAAACATAACAATTTGTTACACATTAATAGATACATACCATCACAATTTGTAAACATTTAAACACGAACGATCTATAATACATCAAATGAGACAACGCAAAGTTAATTACAATGCATACCATTCATAGGTGAGAAATGGTCGAAGCCAGACACCGCGCGCTCTCCGGAGGCTGGATTATTGCCAAATATAGTTTCCATCTCATCATATCTTGGACAACTTTTGCTCTTCCACTTCCCGAATTCTGGCTTTCCCTGCGATTGAAACACGTTAGTCCACTGCAAATACATTAAATCATATCCAATTTCATCTTTTCCTTGTAACATTTGTATATAAAGCATCATACTTTTTACCTGAACCAACTCGTCCCAAGCAACGCCATCAGCTACAATGCAACTTGTATCTAGATCCAACCCAAAACCACTGATGCTTAGCAACTGACGCACTTCAGCGTGCTCCTTCTTCGGCGTCTTCAACCTCGCCCTCACATTCTTCTCTGAAACTGTCACTCCGCATCCATTGAGAACCCTTTCCATTGCTTTGAAACTTGAAGCGCAGTAAAGCCATTGTCATTTCTTTTGTGTCCAGCCAACACTTGTTCAACAAGTGAAGTTATCATGAAAGCATCCATCTCATTGCTCCAACGTACTTGACGGCTCCTCGTAAACTGTTCTGATTGCAATTTTCTTTTTCCACTATCATTCCCGTCCGATTGGGTGGCCGATCGAGGAACTGGAAAAGGACCCATATTGTTTCGACGATTCTGTGTAGACCAGAAAAACAACACATAGATGCAACTGTAGAAACCTTGTAATCAATATAACATAACAAGTGTTATAAACACAATAAAACAGTTACTGACGGAAATGGTATAAGACAACAAAGTAGCAATTTTATATCTGAATATTACACATGCACACAAATATTGTTACAGCTTATATAGTCAATCGAATTCTATTCCTGCATCATGAGTAATATGGTACGCCGCCCACATTTCATCAGCCAATGTTTCCCTATTGGTAGCCCATGCAGCTTCAGCAGTAAACGATATATGAGCATTCGGTGTGTCATCCTCTGGTGCATCAACATGTCCAGGGTTAACCTCGTCAACATCTTCGGGTGCATCAACATGTGTGGGGTAACCTCATCATCGCTACTATAGTCATCGTCGTCACATAGGTCATCTGAGTCATCGAGTCGTAAAAAATTGTGAATTGCACAACATGCAAGGACAATCCTTGATTGTGTTTCAATGTCGTGGTATGGTTGATGCCTCAGATATGCGAATCTTTTTTTAAGTAGACCTATAATCCTCTCCACTACATTTCGCAAATTTGAATGACGAAAATTAAATAGCTCTTTCTTGCTTTCAGGCCGATGTCCTTCTATGTCTCTACGATGGTATCGTGTCCGACGGTAGGGTGATAGGAATCCCTTAACCAATGGAAATCCGGCATCGGCAAGATAATATTTACCTGTTCAACGCATGGTTGTTAATATAACATTTCTTCAACTGGAAGGAGGTGAAATGTCAAATTGTAGAAGAAGATGTCTATTTCTTACCAATAGGAATTGTTAACCTATGACCTTGTCGTAATGTTGCACTCCTTAACAACCGACCGTCGTGAGCGGATCCCTCCCAACCAGCAAGTACGAACGTAAACTTCATATCAAATGTGCAAGTGATCAAAACATTCTGGGTTATCATTTGCTTCCTATTACGATACCGTGCTTGACCCTCAATGGGGACATTTGCAGGAAAATGAGTACCGTCGATAGACCTAACGGAATCCTAAAACAAGCCAAAAATTTTAGTTAGGGAATAGCAAGTATGAACAAAATGGAACAAGAAGCAAGATATATAGTAGCAAGTTTTTGAACCAGCTGATCTACCACAACATATCAAGGCACACTTACAGATTGACAGACATGGACTGCCCTACATTATATTTTGATTTTGATATTTTGTCATTTAATTGCTTCAATGTCAAAAGTTGTAAAAGTAACAAAAGTGTTAAGTATTTATACTAGAGCCCTAAACCTAGTAAAAAAATTCATAAGGCAACAAATAAAGTCAAAATATGGGAAGAATTAGAATTCTAGTAAAAAAGGAAACAAATCATGCAAAATTCGTCACTACCGGACGACCTTCCGGACGTCCAGTTGGGTTCGTCCGATTCCACAGAACTTCTCTACCCGACGTCCGGTAGAGCTACTCACGTCCGATTTGACAGAGATTTCAAGTTTTGGGCTACCGGAGGTCCGGTTGGTGTGTTCAGTTGATCCTTGCTCGTCCAGTTGGCCAGGTTTTTCGGCCAGATTTATCACGTTGATCCAAGTATTTTCGGCATTCAACCACAACATGAAACTTGCTCTATTTTGCAGCTCGAACATGGTTTCATGAATAATGTCTTTAATGAGCTTTTTGACTCTTTTTCTCTCGATCGTATCATTACCCCTTCTTCGATAATCAACGGGTCTCGGCTTGGACTTGCATTTGTGACTCTCGCATCTTGGATCATATCACATAACTATTTGATTTTATATCTTTGTTGAAAGTAATTCTCTCTATTTTATTCCTATGTACGCTACAAGTATCCTAACACGCTAATAAGCTTCTTAGCACCAATATTTCTTTTCCTTATCTCATTTTTAGCATTTTGTACTCCTATTTCATCACAAATATTTCATTAATGATTTTATCAATTGTATTGGGACTTCACCATACATTAAACACTTCATGTATTAATTCTCTTAATATGTTAGGAATTCTTGTATTATAAATATGTAAATTATTGCACATTTATTTGATCAACTTAGAGAAGTCTTGTGTTCATGTGATTGTTATTTCATCATTTCATTATCTTGTCTTTAATATTCATAACAATTGAGTCAATTTCTAAAAAATGGTATTAGAGCTATCGTCAAATTTTCAACAAGTGGTATTAGAGCTATCACCAATTTTCTAACAAAAAAATTTAACTCTGAATGTTTTGCTATTTGAAAACATTAGAATTTGCATGCTCTCGTTCTCATGGACGGAGGGACAGGGAGACCTAGGCCTACACCAAAAGTCCATTAAATTTTTAAGGCAAAAAAATATTTTTTAGGTATCAATTTAGTATAAAATAAAAATAAAAATAAAATTGTCTTCCTAACTCTGTCTTAGCTAACAATTTTCATATTTATATTCTTTAATTAAATTTTTGTAAGTACATCTACCCATTTAATATTTTTTTAAATTCAATTTCATTGGATGTCATCTCAAGTTTTTGTGTGGACACTTAGGGGCCTTTCTCTTTGTGTTTCAACTTTTAGTTTTGAGTTTTGAATTCATTTTGTGTTCCATTTTGAGTGCCTGTTTTGAAATTGTTGAAAATACGTTCTTTTTGTCATTTTAGGAAACTTTTTCTCAAAACATAAAAGTGAAAAACACGTTTACTTTGAAATTTTGAGAATCTTTTTTTAATAATATTTTATTCAAGAAATCTGATTAGTCAATTAATTTTAATAGTTTAATATTAATTGATTAAAAAAATTAATGAGGTAGCATTACTAAAATCTTCTCGTCTAATTTAAATACTTTGTCCTATTTCTGTGTCCAGAACAAAAAAACGCATATGTTGTTCTCATCACATTTTTCATACAAAGATAACAAATTTTTTGAACGATTTGATTTCAGACAAGAAAACCAGTTTTCACTCTTATGTACAATTTAAACTAAAAAATGGTAACATAACAAGCAAAACGGAGTATTTGTCAATGAATTAACAAAAAATTATAAAATATTTTTACATGAATAAACAAAAAAATTGTCAAATGTTCAAATTAAAAGAGGAATAAATATGTAGCATTTGATCATTAGTACAAGTAAATCAACGTTAGATATCTACTTTGACCCATTGAACATCAGTCACGGTATGTTACACCTTCACCAGCAACATTCTGGGATTGAAGAATCTTCTACAGTAAGATCTTCATTATCAGCATTAACATCATCATCCATGCTATTAATACAGGCAACCGCTGCTAGAAGTACAATTACAGAGAAATCCTCTAAGCTATATAATACTACCTCTGCTCCCCTTTGGAGAAATTCCATGATCAACCCCCTTACCAACCTTAACTGTTGTTGATTTGTCAAAATCCCTTTATAGTTGATTGGAGTATGAATTCAAAGATCCAAGCCCAAGGAATGGTTTTGATCTAAAAGTTGCTCAAAATCTTCGGAGATTGGAGAAGTATGAGTCTGGGAGATGAAGAATCTTGACTGCGAATAGAGAGGACCCAAGTATTTGGTGATGGAGATCGAAGCAAATTTCTCCTTTTTTTTATTGGTACATGCTCTACTTTACTAGAGGATCTTGGTACAAATCCAGCTTCGCTGAACTGTAAAATTATAATTAAGTGTGAAAGTGAAAATAATATTAAATGTTTGGTGACAAACGTAAACAATTGAAACTATACCTTTCAGAATCAAAACAAGGAAAATTGCCCACCCTTTTGGGACTAGTATTGCGAACTTTTGCAACACCTTTCAAACTTCTAACAACTGGCTTCTTATAGCAGTCTTCCAATTTAACTCTGGATTGATGGAATTCATAACTTCAGGACCCATAGTTTCAAGCATGCTTTCAAATACAGGCTCTATCCCATCAACTAAGAATTTGCCACCACAAGTTTTGCAGGATGCTCTCCAAGCTGGTTCCTTTTGCTATTTAACCCTCGTGTACAACCAAAACTCCCCAAGAAAGTACACAAGCGAGTCTTCAAGAAATGAATGCAACACACATTTATAAAAAATTAACAATAGTTCATAACCAAGATTTTCTTACATAGGAAAATGCCTAATAACTTAACATACCCAATGACCATAATGCACTAAAAATCATATCCTGGTCTGTGTTTCCTTTAGTTATGTCTTAACAATACTTATGTTGGTGCCAATCCATGTATGCTTATTAAATATGGTAGCAAATTAATGAACATTCCACTAAATGTTAATTGATTGAACGTATTACATAGCTTAGTGCCTAGTGATATGATCCAGGATGCGAGAGTCTCGAATGCAAGTCCAAATTGACACCCGTTGATTATCGAAGAAGAGGCAATGAAGTGATCGAGAGCAAAATGAGTCCAAGAGGTGTTGGGGGTGCTCGTCAAAGCCACTATTGATGAAGCCATGTTCGGGACGCAAAATGGAGCAAGTTTCGTGTTGGGGTCGAAGGTCGAAAAGATTTGGATCAACGTGATAAAGCTGGCCAAAAAAAGTCTGGCTAACCGGAAGCACAAGGGCCTACCGAGCGAGCCCTACCGGACGTCTGGTAGCCAAAGTTATGAAATCTCTGCCAAATTGAACGCGCATGACTCAACCGGACGTCCGTAAGGGTCGTCCGGTACAACCCGTTTTTACGCGATTTTATTCCTTTTTTTACTAGAATTTTATTTCTTTCCATATTTTGACATTATTTGTTGCCTTATACACATTTTTTACTAGGTTTAGGATTCTAGTATAAATATCTAACTCTTTTGTTACATTAAGAACTTTTAACATTGAATTAATTGAAAATCTTTGTTTTCTACCTTGTTATTCAATTGAGCAACAAATCGAACTTATCAAGATCTATTCTTGCGGCGTTCAAACATTGGATCGTGGGTTATTCATTGTGTAATCAAGGAGTTCAACACATCTTTATTATCGTTGGATTTTTTGTTTCACTTCGTTGGGTTCAAGTCCAAAATCGGGTTATTATTTGGTATTCTTGGGTTCTGCATCAATCTAGCTGTGGGTTTCGTATTCACCATTGCTACAGGATTCGAATCAGTTGGTATCAGAGCTTTGACTCCAATTTAATCAGGTTATATCCTTTATTTTTCCTTGTTAAGTTTTTGTTTTCCTTTTCTTGTGTTCTTCGTGTTCTTGTGTCCAGTAATTTTTCTGGGTCTTTGATTCAAAAAAAATTCAAAAGTTATTTTTGGGCTATTTAAAGGTCCGAATTAGGTTCCGTTTGTTTTGCTGGTTTTCTATTCAAATTTTCAAGAGTAAAAAAAATTATTAAAAAAATCCGAAAATTAAAAAAAAAAATGTTATTATTGTTACAGGAATTTTTAGCATTATTAATTTTCAAGTTTAAAAAAAACTTCAATTCAATTCCTACATTTTCTTACTTCTTAAATTATTCATTCCAAAATTTCAATTTCTATAATTCTCTTAAGTCACATTCCTTCTCATATTCGATTTTTGAATTCACAAGTTTGATCCAATATGTTCTTTGTTGTCTTTGGAAGCACTTGGTGAAAGTATTGAGTGATAAAAGGTAAAGGATGAGATTATTAGAGAATAAAAGCCAACTGAGTGATTCCGAGCGAACTTGGTGAGGCAGAAATTGAGAGAATGTCCGATATGGAAGACTCGAATTCCAGCAGGAACTGTAATCAGACCAACAAGCAGAATAATTAGATGGATCGGTTTGAGCGTTTATTGTTTGATATGGGGGAAAAGATGGAGAAATTGAGTAATTCGATGATAAATATTAGTAGGGGACAACCAGTAGATGTACCTCATGATAGGGGGACAAGAAGGCGAGTTCCTAGAATGGATTAGCAGGAGATTGTTAGTGAATGGGGTGAAGATGAGTATGAAGGGGTTGAGATGAGGCAAATGAGGCATAGAGGAGATAGGTTTGAATGACGGGGTAGAGATAATCATGGAGGTGAAGTTTATGGTAGTTTGGGTAATGTAAAAGTGACAATTCCGTAATTTAAGGGTAGAAGTGATCCCGAGGCATATTTAGATTGGGAGAAGAAATTGGAGTTGATTTTTGATTGCCATAAATATTCGAAGGATAAGAAGGTGAAGGTTGCGGTGTTGGAATTCACTGATTACGCAATCACTTGGTGGGATCGAGTGGTTACTTCATGACGCCGGAACCGAGAGAGTCCTATCAGTACTTGGGATGAATTAAAGGCGATGATGAGAAAAGGATTTGTACCTGGTCATTACTAAAGGGAACTCCATCAGAAACTGCAGAGTTTGTATCAAGGGTCAAGAAGCGTAGAGGACTATCATATATAGATGGAGATTTTGATGATTAGGGCAAATATAGAGGAAGATCGTGAAGCTACTATGACTAGATTCTTGAATGGGTTACACAAGGAGATCGCTAATGTGGTGGAATTGCAGCATTATGTGGAGTTGGAAGATATGTTGCATGTGGCCATGAAGGTTGAGAAACAGTTAAAGAGAAAGGGGACAACTAGGCAACCATTGGGTATTTCGGGTTCTAACTTAAATTGGAAATCGAGGTGGGATAACAAGGGAGATAGAGCTGATTCGAAAGGGAGAACTGAAGTGCCAAGGGGAATGGATGAAAATACTAACAAGACAGCACCAAAGGCAGAATCACAACCAACCAAAAATCGGGATATCTAGTGCTTTAGGTGTTTGAAGAAAGGACATATCTCTTCTCAGTGTCCAAACAAAAGGACCATGATTCTGCACAATGAAGAAGTGGTGACTGACAATGAAGATGACTTTGAAGGCATGCCAGCGTTAGAAGAGCTTAGTGATCATGGAGACACAATAAAATTTGCTGTTGTTGGAGAGCTGCTGGTCACAATGAGAACTCTTAACACTCGAGTAAAAGTGGATGATATGGAGCAGCAGCGAGAAAACATATTCCATACACGATACCACATCAACGATAAGAGAAAACATATTCCATACACGATACCACATCAACGATAAAGTATGTAGTATGTTAATTGATGGAGGAACCCTGTTACACGTACAAGGATCTATAAAAAAATACCCATTGTGGGGCCCACGCAATTTTTTATATTTTTTTTATACATGTGGGGTCATTAGCTACAGTGAGGGCCATGTAACCATTCTGTAGAAAAGGGCATTTTTCTTGATGGAGGTAGTTGTACAAATGTAGCTAGCACGACCTTGGTTAAGAAATTGAGATTAGTATTATTAAAACACACTAAGCCTTATAAAACAATGGTTAAATGATAGTGGAGAAGTTAGGGTGAATAAACAAGTAATGATTACTTTCTCGATTGAGGGTTATAGTGACAAGGTTGTATGCGATGTGGTGCCTATGCAAGCGAGTCATATCTTGTTGGGGAGACCATGGCAATATGATAGAAAAGTTACCCATGATGGGTACAGAAATTGGTATAGCTTTGTTAAGGAGGGAAGATCTATTACTCTTAGGCCATTAACACCGGCACAGGTGTATGAAGACCAAAGCAATTTAGAAAATGAGAAAGAAAGGAGAGGAAAAAAGTTAGAGAAAAGAGAGGGAGAGAAGAGAGTAAAAGAGCTAGATAAGGTAAGAGAAAACAGTGAGATGTGGAGTACGAGAGAAAATGTTGAGGTGGCTAATAGAGAGCAAAAGAGAGTGAAACCACATGAGAGAAAAGAACGAGAAGAGTCTTCGGAGGGAAAAGAAAATTCAGAAGTGAGCTTGTAAGAAAATGAGAGTGAAGTTATAGGACTTTAGTGAGAACTAACAATTCCCTCCCCAGTTTGTCTATTTTTGTCTTATAGGATTCTGAAAACTTGATCCATGAAAACAACCCTATTGGGATACCACCCAATCCAGGCATCGGGCATCGACTTGTGGTTGAAACTAACCGACCCCACCCCAGTTTAGATATTCCTTTATTATAGGAGGGTGACTATGTGATCCCTAAGGAGACAATAGAGCTTTAAAGGCAATGAAAGGAGTTCATATGTAGGGGGTTGAAGGATAGGACATGGAGGATACGCGATGACTTACCAATGGTAAGGTATCGTCATTTCATAAATAGGTTGGATAATGGTCTGACATGTAGGTATAGTTCCTCACATGGAGCATGTAATTTAAAACTCACAACCATATCTAGACCAAGTGATGAACTTGAACACTTGCATGAGTCATATGTTTGTTGTAAACTAGATTATGAGATTGACTGTGGAACGTATAGGTGTCTTGTTAGGTCGTTAAGATTCACTAATCTACCTAGCATTTTCATGAGATTGAATAAACGCTTATTGCATCCATCTATAGGAAAATTCTTACTAGTTTATGATAATCTAGTGTATTGCAAGAGTCGATGTATGCATGCATAAGAGGTTACGTGTTACATGGTAATGCTTTCATATGTTGCAAGAAATAGATCAAGCATGATAGGCAATGTGGGTGCCTTGTTGGTGATTTAAGGCATGAGTGTCTTTATTTCAATCATATAGTCCTTGAATGTTTTGGGTTGAATTTAGATGTGCGCGACAAGTACTTGAGATGCATTGATCTTAATTTACAAAACTACTTGTGGAAGGTTGGATGAGATATGTTAGAAACTAACTCAATATATTCTACTTTTTCTACTACTTGTTACTCATGTTATAATATGGTGATTGATTTTAATCGGTCATCTTTGTTGGGTTTAACTCCTTTGACTATTGAATTAAGTGGTAGCTTAGATGAGAAACAGGATATTCACTTTAGCACATCACAACCTTGCAAAAAGGCGAGGTCAAGACGTGTATTATTTAATCCATACGATGGTGATTGAGTGTACACAGAAAAGCCATCAACGTTCAATTCCCTTGTGTCCCCACTTATTTGTTCATTCATTTATCTGATAAGTTCAATCTATCTATTAAACATACTATGATTGTCCCAACACAGGAAGATGAAAAAAAAATCCATGATACGATTTCCAACAAGGTGCTGAAAATAAGCACACACTATAAGCTGAATCAGAAGTAGAATACGAACTTGAGTTGAAAGGGAAGAGAGAAAGCACAATTAAAAAACAGATATGGCCAACAAAAAGATCCAAGGAAAAGCTTAAGAAATCTTAAGATACAGCAAACGGTAATTGTTTTGAAGCCTTTGCAGAAAATGGAAATCATGCGATGGAACCGAATCTGCCACAAAACTCACGAACTGCTTTCACAAGCTCACTCGATTCTTAACAAAATTGCAGGTGACTCATGATGGTACTGGATACGCCTAGTTGAAAAGAGTGGAGTGGAGTGGAGTGGAGTGGAGTGGTGGTGGTCCGCGATCGAAACGATGGTTGACGTCAGTGGAAATATGGCGCAAAATTGTGATTGGAAGCGCAATTTTAGGTGGTGATTGGGGTTGCTTTTGGTGGTCTGGTGGACAGGTGATGATCGGAGGTTGTAGAAGGAGGTCAGGGGGTGCCAGTGGCGTGTGAATCCGGTGGCTTAGATGGCGGGTGGTGGTGGTTAATGATGGAAGGCAGATCGGTTGCTCAAGAAGAAAGATGAAGTAGAAATGGGGCGTTTTCCGTATTTTGGTGATTTCGCATTTTTTGTGAAGAAAACGCAACCATTTAACAAAATAATTTCCTTTTATTATTAAAAGGATTTTTATATTTCTATAAAAACTTATGAAATTAGGTTGTTCACCATCTTACATTTGATAAATAATGTCCACTTTTTTTTCATTCTCTTGATCATTTCTCTCGAACAATATCTCTATTCTCTTCAAAAATATCAATAAATCTTTATTCAATCACATATTCTTTCAATATTGTATATGAATCCATAATTTTTTCTTACTTGTTAATTACACGTTCTCAAAACATTACTTTCACAAATTCTATTCTCAAAAATCTATATCAAACATGTTATTCTCTTGCACGAATTTTGAATTGATTAAACATTTTTACAAAACTAAAAGCAACGAAATTTCAGTCCATTTAGGCATTCTTGTAAACTAGAAATCTATAGTGCGAAAATTTATTCAACTTTTTGATAGCATTTTAATAAAAAAAAAAAAACACTTAATTCATATTTAAGATATTTTAGACCGGAAAAATATATTTGTCAAAAAAGTTGAATATTTAGAAAACATTCACTAAAATTGTAAAGAAAAAATAGACAAAAAGTAAAATGGGGACTTGAAGTTGATTCCATAGTTTCTACTTTCTACACTCCAAGTAGAGACACGTGTACGTATATATCTACAGAAGTATACAAAATTATACATACATACATAGATATTTGTTTATATAGATAGATGTTTCCTTAATGACTAAGCTGATCGGTCATATTTTGTAATAATAAATAAATAGGGAAAAACTGCAATCATTTTCAAAATAGAGAAATAGAATTCATGGAATTTTACACATATCCATCTAATCCTATGCCCTCATCTTCATCTTCTGTGTTATCATTTGGGTATTTCCTTGACAAAATTAAAGAATGCTTCGGCTTCGCCGTGTCTGCAATTGTCGGAAATGTATTCTCTGCAATTTTCACCTTTTTCTTTGCTACAGGTGAGTTTCTGTTTTAATTTTTCGTCGATTTTTTTTTTTTTTTAATTAATGAATTCTGGAGGTATTAATTGTTTATCAATATTGCAACTGCTTAATAAAATGACTGTGATTCTTGATTCATTTATGTGCTTTCTGATTCTGATTTAGGTCTCCATGAATGTGATCTCTGTTAAATATGATTTCCCGCTATCTTGAATTAGGGACTTCTCCCCCAATTTCGGAATGAATTGGTTTTGATTGAGCAGAATATGGATTTTTTTGGGGTCTTTTTTTGGGTTTTTTTTTTTTTTTTTTTCAATTGTTTAGCTGTTCTATTTTGGATTATTGTTATAAATATGGGTGATTATGTTTATAAAATTGATGTCAAGGGAGGCTCATTTTGAAGGGGGATATTTTCTCTGGTTCACATTATTGAAGCTAAACAAGGAATTCTGGTTTGTTCCTCCACTGTAGTGGGTATTTTATTAGGAGCAATGACCGGAGCTCTAATAGGGCAAGAGACGGAAAGTGGGTTTGTTAGAGGGGCTGCCGTTGGTGCCATTTCTGGTGCTGTTTTCTCGATTGAGGTCTTCGAGTCTTCACTGCTTTTATGGCAATCTGATGAATCTGGTGTTGGGTGTATCCTGTACTTGGTGAGCAACAGGCTTTACCCAAAAGATTACCCAGTTTTTAGTTTACTTTTATGGTCTAATTCTTGATTGAACTGCTTAATTGAAACTTTTTACATACTTTGATTGTTAATATTCTGAAATTGTGTAGATTGATGTGATTGCAAGCCTTTTAAGTGGTAGACTTGTCCGTGAGCGCATTGGTCCGGCTATGCTTAGTGCTGTGCAAAGTCAAGTATGTTTCTATAATTGAGACAAGATTTAGGGATTCTACTGAAAACTTAGATTTCAGTTCTAAATAATTTTCTTTTTCTTAAATCAGATGGGAGCTGTGGAAACAACTACATTTGAAGAGGTCCAGAACATTTTTGACACGGGTGGGGCAAAAGGTTTGGCGGGAGACACAGTCGAAAAGATCCCAAAGATAAGAATTGTAAAAAGAAGAAAATGTTGATGCTTCTGGGAGAGAGAGTTTCTTGTTCAGTCTGCCTTCAGGTACTATTCATCGTGAATTATCATGAATCCTTTATTGATCAATTAAATTGACTGCAAAGAAAATCTCATGGCAATCTTCTAAACATTCAGGACTTCCAGGTCGGGGAAATTGTTCGACGTTTGCCTCAGTGCCACCACATGTTTCATCTACCTTGCATTGATACCTGGCTGCTTAGACATGGATCTTGCCCATTGTGCAGGAGGGACCTGTAATGCTATCTTCTCTTCGCTGTATATTATTTATTTACATAAAAGACCACTTCTTTTATTTCAACATACCTACGTCTAGGACTTCTTTATTTGTTAGATAAACCTTCAGTTATACAAATTTTCCATGTGTAATTTAGGTTTGAACTTGAGTAATTGAGTTTATTCATTGTACTTGGATCAATTTTTGTATAGTGAATTTTGGGAAATTGGATGTTTACTGATTTGTCAGTAAAATAATGTTTATTAGTACTACTTAATTTTGTTTCCTTCATAAACATAGAAAGTGGTTCTCATTTAAACGATTTCAGACCAAGATTTTGTGAAAACAGGTAGTTGCTTTAGAATTCCTGGATCTGCCTGGATGTGATGAGTGGTGTTTTCAGATTAAATTGAAAAATGCGAATGGGGTTTTTGGTGTTTAGAGGCTGGAAAGATAGCTTTTGGTGGTTTTTATTGCAGGTTGTAGGCCTTATGTGGAATTCATTAACCTAAAGGGGTCATATTCGTGGTATATAGAAAAATCCTGTGTGATAATAAGGTTATATCTTGAAGTGGACTCGGGTGAGAATCTAGATAAATGGTCACATTTCTTTGAAAAGAAGCAGCATGATTCTAACAAAATTGCAGTGGATGATGGATGATTGTGCATATTGAGCTGCCAAAACTCAAATTTAAAGGCAGGTATAAACAAAGTATGGAACCAAAATTATATTTATTCAGTCTATACGGAAAATTCATCTGAGTGATAACACAAGGTTTGAGAGTCTAGATGAATGGAACACACGTAATGGCAGCAAAAATATAGACGAGTCTTGTGCTTGTATGAATCGAGCTGTTGAACCTCATATTTACTCCAGGGAAAGGTTTCTCATGTTTATTACTTAAAAGTTTTAGGAAACTTCTACTTCACTAGAGAAAAAGGTACTAGGCAACTTTTTAGACAACCATAAGTTATTCACATGTATGACATTTTGTGCAAGGAAAGGACAATGAAGGCGCATCATTAAATTAAAGTCAAAGAAACAATAACGTTCACACAAAATGAGCAACCGTAATAGAAAAATCATGGTACAATTTTCAATGGAATGACTATCTTTTAGCTCTAGTTCTTAAATAACAGAAACAATTAATTAATATGAATAAAAAGCTACAAGTATTGTATACGCGGAGGGAAAGTCAATTTGACGTGGTTTTTAGGTAATGTATGAAGTAAACAAGTTGAAAAGATGTGGTTTTCGTGGGAAAATTGGAACATACTTTCTTATATCTTGAACCAGCCTTTGAAGTTTGAACAAAGAAAAGCGTGTGACAAGTAAAGGATTAATTCCATTACATGTAGGTCACTGAACTTTAACCATATTTACAAATGGATTACTGAATTTCAATATGGTGTAATCAAGGCACTTTGTTTGGATTTCGTCAATGAGGTTACATGAAATATCTGACATGTTCATTAAAAACAACAATATCTCACCTGAGCTATTTCCATGTGTCATTAAATATTAGGCTATGTTTGATAGCCATCAAAATAGGTGGAAAAGAAAAATCAATTTCTTTTCCATGTTTAATTTTGGTGTTTGGTTACATAATTTTTCCATGAAATTCATTTCCATTCATTTTCTAGGTACAACTATTTAAAACACAATTTTCACCTTCTATTTTCCCATGATTTTGGTGAGAAAGTGATTTTTCATCTTTTTTTATTTACTTTTTTGCAATGAAAATATATTCTAAAAATTATTTATTTCATTGACAATTTGTATGAAAAATAAAATCAAACGAACACAAAAAAATTTCAAAAATTATTTAAATTTTTTTTTTTAATCCAAATAAATTTTAATACAGATTGTAAAAAATTTTATCCCAAAAAGTAACAATTTGCATGAAAAACAAAGCCAAACGGATTAGGTGAAAAATTATACTAATCAAACACCATTAATTACAATTCACTCTCATATAAAAAAAAAAAAAAAATTACAATTCCCTCTGAAAACAAATTTTAGGCAATTCAATTACCTACAATTCATTTTATTTCCACCCAAATTTCATCATTGCAATCAAACGCACCCTTAGGATAATTGCACTCAGGGGTAAAGCTATGAGAGTAAAGTTTTGGGGTGCAAAATTCACAAAATTTTGATTGTGGGAGCAAAATTAAAAATTATAAACATTTTTTTTTTTTTTTTTTTTTTTTTTTTGCGAAAATCTTGAAAATTTTATTGCAAAATCTTGTATATCAAATTTAGAGTGAGGGCAGTGGACTCCGCTATCCTGACTAGAGATGACAATTCGAACCGTAAAAATCGAAAATCGCGGTTAATCGAACCGAATGGGGCGAAAAAAATCGAACCGATGGTGCAATGGATTGGTTATGGTTTTGATTTTAATGACCCGATTTGTGGTGGGGCGGGTATGATATTTAGCAATGGTGCCCCGAACAGAACCGATTACCCTACTCACACTCACTCACTCACTGAAAATACACAGAAAATAGGAAATATTAAAGTAACGGGCGACGACGAGAAAAAAAAATTCGAAATTGGAATCAACAATACCGTCTCCTATGATTGGGATGAAGATATTTCTTGAATTGGTCTTGGCAAATCTATTTTATATGAGGCTCTCCTTCCCTAAGTCATCCCTTCCATTTTCTTGTTTAACGAATACAAACGCAATTTTCTTGATTATGATGTTTCCCTCTTTCTTTTATTGCTTGCGGAAGTTGAGCTCATTAATCTATTTGGTTCCCTAACTCTATCCCTCCTTTTTGTTACTTAATACAATATTTACTTGGTTGGGTACTTTAATTTTATTGCTAGCAGTTTTGATATTTCTACTAGTTGTTAATTATCCGTATGGTATTAAATTAGTGCTTTTTAATCTATTTATAATTCTCTTATTTTGAGTTGTTTTATCTTAACTTTTCAAAAGCCAAAGAAAGATCCTTTAAATTGTTTGCATTTTCGTTTGGGATATTGTTTGCTAAATTGACTTAGTATTGTGTTTTTTTATTAATTTTTATTCATAATTTTTTTTTTCAATTTGATGGTTGGATTTATAAAAAATAATTTATTTTCGTGGTCATTAACTGAACCGAACCGAGATACGAACTGAGCCGAATCGAACCAACTTTCGCAGTTATGGTGCGGTTATGATGTGATAAAAAATTTGATGGTGCAGTTATGATTTTGACCGAACCGACCCCGAATCGACCCATTGCCATCCCTAATCCTGATTGTTGATCCACCCATGATTGCACTAGAGGGACCTGAAATTTCATCATACTGGCAGGTGATTGAACTTCAATTTGGAGAAATAAGGCAACTAAAAATTGGGTTAGACTTGACTCATATATGGCCCGATCTAGGTCCTTAGTACAACTTTTTGTTTCCCTTTTTGTTTCTTCTTTTTAAATTTTAAGAGGAAAAAAAAAACTTAATGACGATTTGACCTAAATACTACTCAACCATAAGTTGTGCTTGTTAGTACGTGATTTTTCTCTACGAGCTATCAAAACCTCCAACATATTTGGTTCAATCCACTTTACACATCTAGCTGTTTGTTTAAAAAAAAAAATAGCGTTAATAGAGGATAATGATTGGTGTTTGTTGCTCTTAAATTCACTTATACCAATTTATTTATTTAAATTATTGACTGCGTTACACTCAAATAAATTAACTCATACACGTGATTTTCAATGGAGGAAGATTAGTCAATTTGGAACACACATGTATGGAATGAACAAGTTAAAAAAAAAAATGGTTGTCATGTAAGAACGAGTCGTACGAAAGAAAATGAGCATACTTTCCCCTTTCCTCTTCAATGATCATCTCAACAAAGGAAAGTATGGAATTAATTTCACCGGCCGTCATCAGAGTTTTTACGAAATTTAAAATTGATCTTATACTTGTGTTTTTTTTATTGTATATGTAGGAATAATCCCCACAAACAGTAATATTAATTAATGAAATAAGTAAGATAGAAGACATAATTGAGCCAAATAAAGCTATTAAAATTGGAAATAATTGTTATCCTCAAACGATATTTATCATCACTGATATGAGTGCTTGAAGGCTTCAATGACAAATAGTTTGCACGAGTAAACTAACCTTAATTCAAGTTCATATCAAGCATTATGAACTTGAAGAACACTTTAAAAACATTTGAGTTTTGATCTTTGATTTGGATGTAAGTATATATATTTGATGTTAATGTTGTGTTTGACAATATGAAAACCACCCATATATATAGAACATCAATCCTCATGCACGAATGGGTGTAAAAAACAAGCAAAAGAGGTGTGAGAACCATCAAAACGTTGCTAGAAAATTCAACTCAGCAATCGAATTTTGAACTGGACAATCATCTAGTACAAATCTAAGTGATTGCACAGTGTAGCATTTTGGCCTCAAGTACCAATTCTTAAGGTTGGGGAATTGCTAGCCTAATTTTCCGTCTTTCTCATTTTTTCTTTCGAATATTTTTTTGGCACTTGATATTCTCACATAGATGTTTGATCACTCTGAATCACTTATCGTTATATATTTGGACAATATTACAACAAATCCCCACTTGTTCAACTATATAATGAGTTCAAAATCAAATTTAATGATACTTATGCATAGAGTATGAATACCTTTCAATTCATTTACATCAAATACAAAGTTTAGCGACCAAAATGCAATAATTCAAAAGTTGGGCCAAATTGATTAGATGTTGGAAAGGCTTGTAGCGTATGCATATTACTATTTTCTGGATGGATACTCATGGTATAATCAGATTCCTATCACACCAAATGACTAGGAGAAACCACATTCACGTGTCCCGATGGCACATTTGCTTACAAGTGGATGCCATTCGGCTTGTGCAATGTCCCAGCCATATATCAACATTGTATGTTGTCATCTTTTTAGAAATGGTGGGGCATATTGTTGAGGTGTGTATGGATGATTTCTCAATCTTTGGGACTTCATTCAATGAATACCTTGGGACTAGTATTACAACGTTGTGAAGAGACCAACCTTGCGCTTAACTGGGAGAAATGTCACTTCATGGTTCCAGAAAGGATTCTGTTAGGGCATCTGATATCAGCTAGAGGTATTGAGACCGACAGAGCAAAAATACAGTTAATTGAGAAGCTATCTCCATCCATTTCAGTGAAAGGAATCAAAAGCTTCTTGGGACATGTTGGATTCTATCGTCACTTCATCAAAGATTTCTCCAAAATCAAGAAACCTCTCTGCAATTTGTTGGAAAAGAGTGTGCCTTTTCATTTTTCTGAAGGGTAATCAATTGCATTTAACACTCTAAATGAAAAGTTGGTTTCAGCCTCAATTCTAGTCGTCCCTGATTGGAATTTACTATTTTAGCTGATGTGTGACACTAGTGACTACGCAGTAGGGTGGTTTTGAGTTAGTACAAGGACAAGATTACACATGTAATTCATTACGCTAGCAATACTTTGGTTGAGGCTCAATTGAACTATGCTACTACAGAAAGTGAACTTTTAGTGATAGTATTCGTCTTTGACCAATTTAGACCATATTTGATGAGCAAGAATGATGCAAAATCGAGACTCATTTGTTAGATATTGCTTTTCCAAGAATTTGATTTAGAGATTTAAGAAAAAAAAAATCGAGAATGTTGTTGTAGATCGCTTATCTCACCTGGAATCTCAAGGATCAGACCTTATAGAAGAAATCAATAAGGTATTCCCATATGAGACGCTTTTTCATATTAGGATGACGTTGTGGTATGCAGATTATGTAAATTACTTGATCATCTTCGTAATTCCACAGAGTACTCAAGTTACGAGAAAAAAAAATTCAGTTCATTAGGAAGAATATTTTCTAGAAATATAGCACCCTGCAATCCTCAATTTGCAGCAATGTTGGCTAATTACAGTGTCAGGCATTTCATCTCGACTCCATATCATCCTTAAACTAGCAGGCAAGTGGAAATCCCTAATAGGGAGTTGAAATGAAGTCAGCTGGGAAGCATAAAATCCTTCAACTTAATGAGTTCGATGAATTCAGATTGGGAGCATATGAAAATGTCAAGTTATACAAAGAAAAGATCAAGAGATCGTATGGAAGGCACATTAAGGAAAAATAGTTTAAGTTTGGTTAACAGGTCCTCATGTTCAACTCTCGCCTCAAACTCTTTCCTAGCAAGTTGAGATCTAAGTGGTCGGGTCCATTCATGTGTTCGCTATACTTCCACATGGCGCAATGGAAGTGGTATCTCAAGATCAGTTGAAGAGGTTCGAAGTCAACGGGCAACACTTGAAAGCTTATTGGGGAAGTGATTACTCCAATGAAAAGACAATCGTGCCACTTGACAGTGCAAAGCAGCCTAGCAACAAAGTAGAGCTATAGATTATAAACAATAGCTTATTGGGAGACAACCCAATTCTCTTCGCTTTTATTTATTCAGCTTTAATACATTACGTTATGAACTTTTATGCTTTAGTGTGTTAGGAATAGTTAGACGTCATCTATCCATTACTTCAGTAAGTTGAGTCAATATACAAGTCACACAAATGTCAAATGTGTTTTGCATGAATTTGGGAGTGTTAAAACTACACTTGCATGATTAAGAGTGAGAACCATGAATTTCAAGGTTAAAATGAGAATTCGAGCTAAGTTAAACCAAAACAAACTTTTTCAGATTGTCATTGAGTTTCAAAACTTTTGAATTATACACTTTTTAAAATATGTTAGGTAGGAGAATCAAGTTGGGAATGATCGAGGAACGTTGAATTTTCACAAAAAAATTGAACCTACTCGTGAACCATACATACACATGACTAGATGACTAGAGCCATGCGTATGCATGGTTAATAGGCTGTAGGTTCTAAAATTCTTAGCCCGTTATTTTCACCACACATGCACCATACCCCGACTTCTCAAGTACGCCCGACCCGATCTACCATTCAATACCCACATCTCCATTAATGATTAATATCTTCGACATCCTCCACTCGAGACTTCTCAAATCCACCAACTATTACATTACACAAGGATTTAACACTCCAGTCCATCTAATTTCAAAGAATTCAAGGTACATTGGCATGAGCCCTACTTTAATAGTTTCAAAATTAACTTGATTTATTTTTATTGGAATTGGAATTTGTTACATGGACAATTGGTGGAAGGGATTAAGAGTCATAGATGTGGTTGTTAGTTGAGAAATGGTGCTCAAGTTCCATATTTCTTGACTAAGTTATGCACTTTACGTGTTTGATGAAATACTTGAATGAATATTTTGGTTGATTTAGGACACCAAATTCACACATTCTATTGTTATGACTTACATATGTACCTTCACCTCTCTGCTTTCACAGTTTAGTCAAATTTGCACGAAATATAGAGGGGACACAACTCTCAGGTTGAGTCTCTATTTACAACCGCAGTCCCTTGTCGGGTCCCCCACATCTCCTGCCTACGGTATCCATATTTTGGTCCCTAATTTTGTATTTTGATATTATTTGGAACATTCATATCACGTATACTTTTCTCATGCGGATTTTTCTTATTTTGACAAATATACCGCCTAAATCCACACGTGACACCGCTCCCTCCACTTCGAAAGATAAAGGCTAAGCATCTTCTTTATCCATCCCAACACATTCTCGTGTCAATGATGGTAGCATGATACAGTTTCTTAGCCAAGAGTATAGACTTCGATTTGAGCAAATTGTCACCAAATGGATTGTTTTGCTCGAGCAACAAGTGATATTAGAAGATTTCTCGAGGTTTGAAATTGAGATAATAATTCACCGTACAGGTTGGGAAGAGTTGGTGGCTAAACTTTCTGACATTTATACTACACTTGTCCATAAGTTTTACACGAACTTCAACTTCTCCATAGATGAGTTTGGTTTAGATCACGAACATCATACTTGGGTACAGGAAAAATGGATTATATTAACTCTCGAGGTCATTTATGAGTACCTCGAGTTGACCAAAGAGGGCATCACCCCGATACCACTGGAGTAAAATTGGCCAGAATTAGCACACTCCTATATGGGAGAGTGGATGCTTGGCCATTTCGTCATCCTAATTTCCTATACAACAATTTGATTGAATCTCTTCTAGTTTTGATGATGTTTGTGTGCCATAGTGTCGATCCATTCAAGCATTGGTCCAAGTTCGATCACACGAAAGATGGTTTGCTCTATCATTTGGCTAGAGGGCTTAAACTTGATTTAAGCACTCACATTTATAATTAGATTTGTGCCTAAGCTATAGAGGATGACACATGTACACGCTCATATTTTCGAGCCTTATCTGTGGGATATGTAGGGCATACGGGGTGTACATCCTACTAGCTGAGCAAGCTATGTATCCTGCTGCCCTAATTAACATTCTCACAGCCACTTGGAGAAAGGTTGAACATTATAGACAGGAATAAAGAGATGAGAAAGAGGAGGGTTGTAGGGATGACGATGACATCCCTCCCACTCTCGCAGCATGAGCCATCAGTAGACATAAATGTGCTTCGCCAGAAGTTTGTGATGATGATCGAGATGCTCAGCAGTTGCAACATGCCTTTACAACCTTGGATTTACAGGTGTAAGATATGTAAGCTGACAACACGATCATGCGAGCCAGCACCAACATGACTCAAGAGGATGTCTCTGACTTACGTTGATGCACTGATAGGCTCACTGGGTGTCTGGATCGATATATTGGGATGATGGATAGCATACATATTTGAGCTTATCAGACATATGACATGGCTCATAGTATGCAAGCCGAGTTATTTAGCAGTCCACTTTGATGAAGGAGATCATTGGCCTGTTTATCGTCGTCGCTATCGTCTAACTGATCATGGAGTTTTCAATTATTTTCTTTGCCTTTACTATGGCATTTCATTACCATATATTTGGGATATTGAGGGCTATGCGCGTGTTCAGTTTGGAGTTGGTTTTGTCATCATCGATTGTATGTAATTTATTACTTTTTTGTGATTTTCGTGTGTTAAAAAAATTAATTTTTGACTGTTTTGTTTGTTTGTGTAGGTTGGATGGCCTTGTCAATGATGATGTATACATTGGAGCTATGTATTAAATTAAGAACTATGGAAAAATTATATATTGAGTTGATTGACACTTGTCTATGTGAAACTTGATCGTTATTGAGCACGATATTCATGTTTTGCATTATGAATTGATAACTTCGTTCATATTAGGAGAAAGTGAACATAGTTGATGTAATCTCGAAAAATCATGAATACATATGCCCATAAAACTTCGTTTAGAGAGATGATTAAACTAGTATTGTGTGGATTATCTAGAGCCAACAAGATAAAATGAGGCGAGATTCTTAAGTTAAAGGTCGATTTTCGAGAATAGATGTTTAGTAAGGAGCATGGGTGTGATGACTTCCAATCTCATTTTCTCAAAGTCTTTTATCAAATGTTCCTACACCGTGGGTAAAACAACTAACTGGGATCTCATCTTCTTGCTTAGGGCATCTGCGACTACGTTGGCCTTACTCGGATGGTAATGAATTGTACAGTCATAATCTTTCACTAGCTCTAACCATCTCCTCTATCTCATAATTAGTTCATTTTGTGTGAAGAAGTATTTGAGACTCTTATGATCTATATGAATTTCACACTTCCCACCATAGAGATAATGACGCCATATCTTTAAGGTGTGAGCTACAGCTGCAAGTTCCATGTCGTGCGTTGGACAGTTTTGTTCATATTGCTTCAATCGTCTCGAGGCATAAGCAACTACCTTTTCCTGCTGCATCAAAACACAACCTAAATATATCAACTTGGAAGAAAGAAGATGACCTTCAAACCCATTATCCAGAACTACTCGTTTAACCAAGGTAATTTTCGAGGAGGAAAATATTTTAAGGAGGAGAGGTTGTAAAGTCCGAATTTTTCATAAAATAGGATTAATAATTTTATATGCTACTTTTTATTATTTTGGAAGGTTAGGGACTAAAGTGACATATTTTTAAATTAACTTTTAATTGGGCCAAATAGTTAAATATTTATAGAGTAATGTTAAATATATGAATATTGGACTTGTTGGATAACTCATAATTAATTATGTATTTTAGGCTCGAGAAAATGTTTAATCGGATAAGTTAGACCTAAGATATTATAGCTTATAGGAGTGGTTATTAATGTGATTCGGGATAGGCAATCACTTGGCCGAGCTTTGGAGTCCAAAAGGTCGAAGTCCACAAGTCAAAGACCAAGTTTGGTGAAGGCCAATAACTATGCAGCCGCATCCAAATGGACAGAGAGCGCAGAAGAGGCAGGGTTTATTTCTATGCGACTGCATAGAGTATTTTCGAGTTCAATTCTATATTTTCGCGAATTTCTATATTTCATTCCAATTGTTATTTTTGGCAACTTCCACTATTTTAGGACTCTTAATATTTTCGAGATTTCCATATTCTAGGGTTTAGTATAAGTAGTTGTTTTAATTCATTATGTTAGGAGGTTAAGTTTTGATAATAATATAAATTGAGTTTTCTCTTCAATGGATCTTCCATGAAATATGAACTTATCAAATATTTCGTGTTAATATTTGTGGCGTTCAAACCAGAACTTATCAAAGGATTGGACAACCTTTGTGGCGTTTGCAAATCGGGGTTCTAGTTTCCGCACTTCAACGGGTTTAAGGTTAATATACTTTAAGTTCTTGGGTTGTGAGGCTCATGTCAAGATCCTATCGTCTACAAACCTAAATTTGGGTTTTTCCCGACGTTTTCGAAATCATTCCGCGAGTTCCATGCGATTCCCTCAACTGGGATCACATCAAGTGGTATCAGAGCTGGTTCTAGATTCAGGTTATATCTTCTATTTTATTTTTTTTTTGTTTTGAGTCTTTTTGTGTTCTTCATGTTTTTGAGTTCAGTAAATATTTTGAGTCTTAGATCCAGAAAATTCAAAAAAAAAAGTCAAAGTTGTTTTTCGGGCTATTTAAGAGTCCAAATTAATTTTCGTTTGTTCCGCTAGATTTGTAGTCGAATTCTCGAGTAAAAATTTTTTTCCCAAAACAAAAAAATTATTATTATAAATTCCACGAATTTCTAGCAGTTTCAGTTTTTGAGTCAACAAAAAAAAAAAATTTAAGGATGGATTATGATTGGGGATTTATTTTTCAAACCCGGTGCTTTGGGGTGATACGGTGTGCAGTTTGGCCATTGATAGGAAGCATATATTTAATTTGGTCAGTATCACTATGGTGAAAATTTTGGGATTACCTTTACAACAACACCCTAAGCCTTATCGGTTGACTTGGTTGATGGAGTGTGGGAAGGTAAATGTGATCAAACAGGCTTTAGTGAATGTCACCATTGTGGGATATAGTGATAACGTGTGGTGTGAAGTAGTCCCATTAAAATCCTTTCATATTTTGTTTGAGAAACCTTGGAGACATGGGAGGAAAGCTGCGTATGATATGGGGAGGAACACGTATAAGTTTCTTCAGGATGGAAAACACATCACTCTGGTGGGTTTGGCACTAGCACAGTCTCATGCAGACCAATGTAAGGTGAGGGATGAAGTGGAAAGGGAAAAGCAAGAGGTGAGATGACCACACTGAAAGAGAGCAACGTGGTTGGATTGCAAAAGGGACCTAGAGATAGGAAGGTTGAGATGGAGGATGATGAATTGAAAAATGCAGTTGACATTCAGGAGAGAGTAGATGAGGCTGTTCAGTATGAGGGTGAGAAACTAGAAGAGTGTGTTGAGCAAATGGTTGAAAATATTGTGGGAAGTGAAGAGCAAAGTTTCATCGTTAAGCATGATGTAGTGGAGACAATACATCATGAGTACGAGGACCCATATTTTTTTTTGGAACTAACAGTTTCAACTGTGTTATGCTTAAATCTTTCCTTCAGGTTGTACATTGTACGTGGGAGTTCATGCAACAACTATGGGTGAATAAGCTTGTGCTGCAATACAACCATATATGCGAGATAGGTGGGTACCGTGTATTGATCTTATGCCATGGAATGAAATTTTTTTCATTTGATCTAGGTGGTGCAGTGATGAGCTGGATAGCAGGTTGGTTATCCCCTACGCAATCGCAATGCATGGATTCGAGAACGAATCCTTTCGAAGAGAGAGGGGGTGATGTGATCCGGGATAGACAATCACTTGGTCGAGCTTTGGAGTCCAAAATGTCGAAATCCACAAGCCGCACAGCTATCACTGATGCGGCCGCATCCAAATGGACAGAGAGCGCAGAAGAGGCAGGGTTTATTTCTATGCGACCGCATAGAGTATTTTTTAGTTCAGTTCTATATTTTTCGTGAATTTCCATATTTCATTCCAATTGTTATTTTTGGCAACTTCTACTATTTTAGGACTCTTAATATTTTCGAGATTTCCATATTCTAGGTTTTAGTATAAATAGTTGTTTTAATTCATTATGTTAGGAAGTTAAGTTTTGATAATAATATAAATTGAGTTTTCTCTCCAATGGATCTTCCATGAAATATGAACTTATCAAATATTTCGTGTTAATATTTGTGGCGTTCAAACCAGAACTTATCAAAGGATTGGACAACCTTTGTGGCGCTCGTAAATCGGGGTTCTAGTTTCCGCACTTCAACGGGTTTAAGGTTAATATACTTTAAGTTCTTGGGTCGTGAGGCTCCGGTCAAGATCCTATTGTCTACAAACCTGAATTTGGGCTTTTCCCGGCATTTTCGAAATCAGTCCGCGAGTTCCATATGATTCCCTCAACTGGGATCACATCAGTTATTAATTGATTTTGTTTTAATTAAATATTGTATTTTATTTGGGGCGAGGCACGTGTGATTTGAATAAAAAGGATAATTTTCATTAAATAAAGATTTTACGAGAGAGAGAGAAAGAAAAAAAAAATTATGGGAGTTGTTGAAACATGTACCAATTGATTTATTTTATTATTATTATATTCTAGTGTAAATTTTCCTAGCATGCCAAGTGTCTCATGTGGTGGTTGGTTGAGATGTATCATGATAGAGACGTTTGCATGTAACCTACAATTTTCTACACGAAGTTCAATACCATATTTCCACTTTCTATAGATAAAATATATCTTATAAAAGCAAAAAAAATAAAATAAGAGAACGTGATTTTGGAGATTTTCATCTTTCAAGAAATTTTTTGCAATCTAACAAGGTAGGAAAATAGGTACAGTTGATCTATCCCGTTTAAATTATTTTTGTTCATGTTGATGAATTTTTATACTTATGAAAGATATGATATGATATGATGATATGGCTTTTTTGGTACAAATGATTTGATATGATATGAGCTCTTACCAGTTTCTAAAGATATAATGACGATATAATTTTTTTGACGCATGTTCTAAAATTTTATTCGGGATTGCACCACTATTTTAAGTCCTACTGAGTATTTTCATGTACTCACCATTTTCCATACTTCTCATATATTAGATCGAGTCGTTGATTGGCGGGCGATGAGGTGCAGTTGTGGTGCCAGAAATTATGGAACTTAATAAATTAATTTCGGTGTAACATGACTATTTATTTTTATTTTCTAGCATTATTTTAGTTTTGTTATCATTTGGATTTGTTATCTTGAATCTGGATTATAATTTTATTTTATCAAACTTTCTATATGATTTATTATTGGTGTAACTAGAATTCTAATGTTATGTGTTTATTTATTTATTGAATGAAACTTGTAGTAACGATTTAAATATAATAAAAATTTGGGTCGTTACAGTTTGGTAGTTTTTTGTAACGTTTTTTGTTCGGGTCCACCCCAAAGTGGACAATATGTAAGTTCTAACGGCTTGGGGCAAGGTCCAAGTCGTTACAATTTTTTTTGAGTAATTAAGCCTGTAAGGGTTTTTAAAATCTAGTGCAATGTGGTCATTTGACTTTCGAGTCATTGGCTGAAAGGTCGCTACATTGATCACTTAGTCGCTTAATGGAGAAAAGTCAAAACAAAGATAAAAAAAAAAAAAAAGAATTTGAATTTGAATGATGAAAAAAACATAATAAGTAGGTGCATAAAATAGAAGAGGCACTGAAAGCCAATATTAGACCTTTGACGAAGGATTATTAGCTTAGTTGATTCTTGAAGGCTGAAGTAGTAAAATTATAGGAGGATCCTTATTCGTTGACATGTTAAACTGTACTAGTAAAAATCTATTCGAACTAGAGATGATGAGAATCAGAATCAGAATCAGCTAAAAGTCAACTTAAGTACACACATTAAGAAAAGTGAGTAAAACGCATAAGTTTGGGGGTGTGTATTTCATGAGCGAAGAAAGCAAACGTTTGACTACTACAGGTCGAGAATCAAAAAATCATGAATTTGTGATGTTTCATGAATATACGCACACACTTTGAGTTTCACATTGAATAAATAGAAATTAATTTCAATTGTGTAATTTGTACACTAGTCGTAATATTGATACAAATAACCAATCCTGATACTATCGGCATGCCATCTAACCAAGTTTAAATTAAGTTAGGCTAAAGTTTGTTTAAAGGAAAACAAAGGTTCAAGTTTGAGGATGTTTGATACGTGTATTTCATATACTTCTTCATGTCTTCAAATTTGAGTATTTGTTGATTAATTATATGAAACATTGCTTAATTCTATGTGAATATTGTTTGTTAGGTAACAATCCATAAAAGAAGCTGGAGTAAGAAAAATAAGCGAAAAAGGACTCAATTGCATTAAATAAAAAGTTCGGGGACTAAAATATAATAACTCAAAAGCTGGGACAAATTGCAAAATGATGAATCAAGAATGCCAAGAGTCAATTGGAAGTGAAGATTTAAGTATTTGTTGATTAATTATATGAAACATTGCTTAATTCTATGTAAATATTGTTTGTTGGGTAACAATCTATAAAAGAAGCAGAAGTAAGAAAAATAAGTGAAAAAGGACTCAACTGCATTAAATAAAAAGTTCGAGGACTAAAATATAATAACTCAAAAGCTAGGACAAATTGCAAAATGATGAATCAAGAATGCCAAGAGTCAATTGGAGGTGAAGAAAGTCAACAGGATGAGAAATTGTCGAAAATGATCAAAATACACACATAAGAAAGTTCAAGGACCAATTTTGTAAATTGAACCCAAAAATTTGTACCATGCATACACACGAACCTACATGTCTTGCATACGCAAGGTCACAAAATACCTTACCTAAAGCCAAATTTCGTGTATTATGGTACCAAAAATTTGTATCATGCGTACGCATGGGCCTACAGGCCTTGTTTACCCATGGTCACAAAATACCCTACCCGAAGCCAAATTTCTTGTATTATTTGTGCACTCACTTTGAACCATGCATACACATGGTTTAATTTTTAGAAAATAATATATATATATATATTTTTTAATTTTGTTATAGAAATTTTTGATATGCAATATTTTGGCACCTCATATATACTATTAGTCATTCAAAACGTGGTGAGACCTTTTTTTTTATCATTATTTGAGAGCGCAAAAGACAAATTTACTTTGAATAATTAAGAAATTCGTTGTTTGGGTTGAAGATTAAAGTGAAGAATTAGAGCTTTCAAGTTTTTCACTATATTTCTTGTCTTGGGTGATGTCTTTTCTTATTCTTTTATGTAATTTTCATACAGCTATGCTAGGCTAAACAACTTATGTATTGGATGGATGACAAAAATTATTGATTTGTGGTTTTAAGTCAAGACTTATCGTTTTTTCCGTGTTTCTAGTTTGATATGCATTAATGTTGTTTGATTGAATGTTTGCGCACCATTTAGACAATTAAGTTGCTTATTTGTGATGTTGAAAAACTCACAATAAGTAGAATGTTGTATGTTGAACACACAAACAATAAATATTAGGAATAATGTTTATGATGTGTGCGGTCACATGTGATAATATGATAATTGAATGTGTGCTTTGCATATGAATTCGAACTAGGAATATGATCGTATCATGTTAAGTATATGTTTGATATATCTTGCAAAAGAGTATTAAATTTAAATTGATTATCGATCGTTACAAATATGTTAACCACACTAATGAGCATAAGTCAAGAATTAGAAGTAGACATCAATAATTGGAGTTGGAAATGCAATACATTCATCTCATATTTGATAGAAAAAAAAACTTATCTTTGCATCTTTCGTAGTTAATAAGAATAATCATAACAATCAAATCAACTTTTATGTTACAATAGATTGAACTTGGTAAACACTAGTATTCTAAAATTGAATGTTGTTTCTCGTGGGACTATATTTGTAACTCACTTTATCTATTACTTGTCAAAGATCATGTAAGCTTGTGGGTTTTGTTTGAACAGTAATATCCAAGGAGCATGAAAGTTTTGAACCTGTTATTCCTTATGATGATACCAATGAAATCACACACAGAAACATCTTGTGTTCCAAGTTTCACAAAATCTTATTTATCGTGCTTATCCTATTCATTAACTTTTAAGAGAGAAATTCTAACTCTTTAAAGAAATAGGAATCAAAGTACCACAAGACTAAAGATATGGGACTAACTTAGACATGTTGAAATGCAAAATGACCAAAATTGATGAGACGAAAATTTGGAGGAGAAGTTCGCTACAACCTAAAATTAGAGATAAAAATCAAGAAGCTAGGGGTTTCAAGATTTGATGTTGAAGAAGATGATTCTTGGTGCAAGATCATCAACTTTTTTCCAATTTTAGTCAAACACAATGATGTAGTCCAATTTTTTCTTGTATGTTTCTTTCATGATTTGTAACTAAATCCATAGCAGAAACAAATAATATGATCCAGTTTTGAATTTTGAATTTTAATTATAATGTTTTGATCTTCAATTGACGTTTGTGTATTGTTCCTACTTCTAATTTTCATGGCCTTAAATTACTTGATCACTAATTCATTAATTTTTGAATGGTAATGAGCCAAGTGATAAGTTATTCATTTAGATCACGTGGTAAAAAGCGAAAATTAGGTGAAAGGTAGAGATACACTTTACTAAGTTTGCAATCTTTAATTAATTTTTGTGGAAAATGAATGCTCTTAATTAAGACTTATTTTGATTCAAGTAGATATATAGTGAGTGAAATTAATTGAGTAAGATTGATTTAAATGCAAGAGAGATAAAATAATTATTTTAGAAGAGTTCGATCAGTACACATTATCGATTTTTTTTGGAATTTGGTGATTAAGGTTAATGAGATGAATATGGTGAACTTGTGAATCTTAACACTGTCATACATTAATTAAAGTCCTAAATTGTTGATTTTCTCACTTCTTTTGTAGATTTATAAATTTATTACAATATTTAAAATCAATTTTATTGTTTTAATTGAAAAGAAACAAGGCATAGTATAGTTAGATGTATAGTCCATGTTTGGTAGGAATTAAAATTTAGATTTTAATCTAAATTAAATTCAACAATTAATTTTAAGCACATATTTCATGAGATCCACTATTTTTCAACTACACATTTCATGGACATTTATCAAAGTCTACTACATATATGATTTGAACCCCTACCAAACAAAGACATAGTCTCGTGAGAACGTGATGTATTATGAGCCAGTGCTCTATGTTCAGCCTCTGTACTTGACCTAGCAACAACATGTTGCTTCTTAGAATACCAAGATACCAGATTATCTCCAAGATACACAAAATAGCCAGTTGTAGATCTTCTATCATCTGGGCATGATGCCTAGTCATTATATGTAAATGCAGCAATATCTAGGCTATCATTTTTCTAAATAACCAAGCCATGATTCAGTGTACCCTATAAGTATTTAAATACTCTCTTAAGTGCCTTTCACTGAAAATCTGTAGGTGTTTGAAGCAATTGGCTCATTTTATTTACAGAATAAGTAATGTCATGTCTTGCATGTGCTAGATATTGAAGACTGCCAACAGCACATCTGTAAAGAGTTGGATCCTTCATGACCAGTCCTTCAATCTTAGAGATCAACTTGCCCACTACCATAGGTGTTAAGCTTGGTTTCAAGTTCTCATAACCAAATTTCTTGAACAAATCAATCACATACTGTGTTTAAGTCAAGTACAATCCTGTCGTGTCTCTATACATCTCAAAATCTAAGAATTGACTAAGGCTTCCCATATCCTTAAGAACAAAACACGCATTCAATTTATCAATAAATATTTATAGCTGTTGACCATTATTTTCTGTTACTATTGTACATCATCCACACAAACCAGTGCATACAACACATCCATTTTTCCATTAAGAAAAACAATAAGTTATGTGCCTTGGACTACTTGAAATTCCACTCCAACAAGTTATTCTTTAGCTTTCATGCCAAGTTCTTGGGGCATACCTATGTTAATACAGTGCCTTTTCCAATTTAAACACAAAGTTGAGATTTTTCTAATTCTCAAAGCTTTGTGGTTGATTCATGTACACCATTTCTTTCAACTTACCATTTAAGAATGCATTATTTATGTCAACCTGTCTGATTTGCCAGTCTCTAGATATAGTAAAGGTCAATATAATTTTCAAAGTTGATGCCTTAATAACAGGGCTAAAGGTTTCAATAAAATCCACTCCAGATGTTTTGAGGAAGCTTTTGGTAACTAACTTTGTTTTATACCACTGCACATTGCCTTCTGAATTACACTTCAATCTATACAACCATTTGTTACTGATAAGTGTGCTTTTGCACACTTATTAGACACTTTTTTGGGATTTAATTGTGATAAATTTGAGTATACTTCCACTCATAATTGTGTATTTTCTGATTTTATAGGTCAAAACCCTGAATTGGAATGAAACGGATGCAAAACGAGTGAAAAAGGACTTAAATTGCACACTTTTGTGAAGTTGGGGACTAACTTGCACAACCCTAAAAGATGAAGGACTTGAAGTGCAATTTTGGAAGGGCCTAATTGTAATGAAGATCAAAATTTGAGGACCAAATTGTACAAGTTCAAAAATGAGGGACCTGGCGTGCAAATATTCAAGGACTTGAGCTGCAAATTTTGGAAGAACCATGCGACCGCATGGATCAAAGCGTTGCAGCCGCATGGATAACGTCGAGACGTCAAATTGATTAAATTTCTCTTCTATGCGACCGCATGGGATTGAACTATGCGGTCGCATAGAGTTAAAAAATCAATGGCGGTTTAAAACTTCCTTCTCGAGTTTTTGGTCAATGTTTTGATTATTTTTGCTTTGTTTATTACTAGATATTTATCTATTTTTCTAATATTATCTAATTTATAATATATATAATTATAAAATATCCTAAAATATCTTAATTATATTATTAAACTATTAAATATCCTATAATATCTATATCTATATTATATAATATCCTAAATATCCTAATATCTACCTATATATATACATATCCATATCAATCAAACTCTCTCTCTCTCTCCCTACGTTTTCTCTTTCTTTTCTTTTTCTTTTCTTTTCTTTTCTTTTTTTTTCTTCTAGCTTTCTTTTATTTTTCTCTTATTTTTAGTGGTTGTTTAATTGAGGTATTAGCTCATTTTGAGAATGAAATAGAGTAGAACAAGGAGATGGAATCAAAGGAACTTGGTGAAATGAAAGGAATTCGAAGCTTGCACTTCAAAGGGTTGTATTTTTATCTTTGATTTTCCTTTCATTATTTACTAAGTTTGATATGTATTGAATTAAGAATCTCTTTGTTATCACTTTTATAAAATAAGTTAAATATATTTGTGTTGGAGTTTATGTTAAATCTTAACTTTAATTTCATTAATATCGATATATATTGTTAGAAATGTATTTGTTATCAAAATAATGGTGTATTGATTATTAGTTTAAAATCACTTCATTTACTTGATCATTAGATGTTGTGGTTAGGTGGTTTGGGCAATTATTGAAAAATAGTTGCACTTGCTAGACCGAAATAATTGATACCATAGGTTTGTATGGTTCCGACCATACGCGTTTAGATGATCTAGAAATAGACATCTACCTTATGTGACCCGTTGAGTATTCTCACAATAATTGAATGCTTTGGTTAAGTTTTTATCTGCATATAGATTTGTGGATAACTAAATCAATAGGGTTGATATCGCTCGAAAGAGGTTATTGACTAAAATTGGAGAATCGGGTCTAATCATGTATTTTGGTAATTTGCATGCACGTTATTGAATTGATGTTAATGAAATAAAGGTTAAGTGAAATCATAAATTCCAACCGCTTTTCAAACCAAAGATGCAACTACGTCTTTTTAGTTTGTTAGTTTAGTTTTATAGTTATTAGTTTGTAATTTAATTTCAATATTAATTGTGTGTGTGTCAGTCGTTGTTAGAATTAAAATCGATTAGAGTACGTAACTTCAAAGTAACATTCCTCGTGGGATCGATATTCGGACTCAAAAAGTCCACTATATTACTTGTTCACGATCCGTGCGCTTGCGGTACAATTTTCAGCGAACAAGTTTTTGGCGCCGTTGCCGGGGAATGTTTTCACTTTGATTACTGCTTTAGTTAATTTTAGTTTTAGCAACTTGTAATTATTTGTTTTTATTTGTTTTTACTGTTTGTGTTTTTTGGCTAACCCCGTATTACTAATCTTTCTTGTATCTGTAGTCTTTTTCTCGCACCCTGCACTTGTCTGATAATTGCAGGTGTCTAACCTTGGTAAAATAACAAGATGTTTGCACTATCGAGTCTCTACGGTGACTATACAAATATTCTTGGAGGTCCAAGATGCGATATTTGTTTAGCGGAGCATTGTCCAAGGATGTGCTTGTATTCATGTACTGAAGCTGCAATGTTGAAACTTCTAAAGTTTCGATATTATTTGAAATGCCGGAGACAAGCACTGGATAATTTAGATGAAAGTTACATGCTCCCGGGAGACTATGTACCAGATGATTGGGATGAGGACATCAAATTCCTAGGAGATGGTCCTCCATGTTTGAATGAGAAGGTACTTGCAAAGTATTACAATGCACTTGCCAAGTTGGATGAAGAAGATATGCTAGTAGGAGATTACAAATATTGGGATGGATTTAGGAAATGGGGGTCTTATCCACTCGAGGAAGTCATTGAGACCGACTTCTCGTTGCCCGTAGCATTGGATTGCGAACCGGTCATTCAATCCGAGGAGATATCAATAATTGTAGAAGAACCTGAAGAGAGCGCTGATTTAATCACAAATGATTTGAGTGAAGATGTAGAAATCATTGAAGATCATTCGGCCGACTTCAGTGATTGCATAGAGTTTGATTTTGTGATTAACTCCAATGAGGAGGTGGAAATCTACAGTGTTGAGTTTGAATCGGGTGGAATGGATAGGTTTTATCATGTTGAAAAGGGCACTGATGAGTTTTGGCGATTGAATGAGGAGTGGATCCGAGCCAAAAGAATAAAACTGGGCCGAGCATCCAGAGCTTACTTTTTGGGCCCATAACATTTTGTATAGTCGAGCTAAGACTATAAAAAAGCGCTTGTTGGGAGGCAACCCAACCTTTCTAACTTTTACGCTTGTTATTTACTTTTATGTCTTTACTTGCTTCTATTTAATATGCTTTCATTTTTGTAGGGTACTTTTTGAAGTCCAAAGTTGAATGATTCCTCACGAGTCTGGAGCTGAATTGGAGTACAATGAGGTCTGTTGCCCAAGCTACTCAATTGCATTCCGAGTCCAGTTCATGCATTAGTTCTTCTTCACAATGGATTCAGGGAAGTTTCCTTTATTCCTCTTTGCTTTATATTGTAATTTACACATTGAGGACAATGTGTGAATTAAGTTTGGGGGTATTGAGCCTTGCCGGCTATTGTATGCTTTAATTTGATGTTACAGCCTTGCCGGCTGCTTATGAGCTTACATTGGTGATTATGATTGGTATGTTAGATAGCCTTGCCGGCTCAGGATTGCATGAGTTGAAATTGTTATTGATTCATGAGCTATGCATACGCAAATCCAAATATGCTATTGGTGGCGAATTTTTTTCAAAAATGGCTTATTCATTGTGAGATCATACGTTACATTGAGCACATGGTCACGATTGATTATCATTTAGATGCGGAAATAGGTGTTAGATGTGAAAATTTTGAATTGGTAGAACTTAGGTTGTGAGTTGTTTTGAAAAATTTTATCAACCTATACTCTTTTATTCTCTTTCACTTTACCATAGTCTGAGAAGTTTTGGATTAGTTAGTTAGTTGTTTTCATTGAAGATGGTAGTAACTGAATAGTGTGAACACAAAAACTGGTGAGATTTTGAGCCTATGGACTGACATTTATTACAGTCTCATTTCTTTCATGTGTGATTATTCCATGATTGTGTTTCTCTAGAACTTGCGTTGCTTCTTATCAAGATCACATTGACACATGTATGCATGAACATGATTAAGGCCATCTTTGACTTACCACATTATCCAAATAGTTTACCCTGATATTACTCTTTCCTTTGATAATCCCTTTGTGCCTTATTTGCCTTTTCTTTGGTTTACCTATATTTCAAGCTTTCATATACTGAAAAACAATATTCTTAACCAGCCTTCTAAGCTAGTGGAGTATTGTTAGACATCAGAATGTTGGGTGGCGATAGAAAAGAAGTTTGGGGGTATTAATTGTTTTTGAGGTACTCTGTTTAGTGTAGTGGTTGAAAGAATGAGAAAAAAATGAATGAATGAAAAAGAAAAAGATGAAAAAAATGAGTGACAGGGAAAAGATGTGTTGAGGAGACTGATTTGTATGTCTATATATATGATTCCTCCTGATATTCAAAAGAAAAAGGTGATTGAGTTGAATTGATGTTGATTGAGAAGTTATTGTTTAGGAGTGATAGGATTGTGTACAGATCCTATCTCAGTTGAGCTGATTTGAATATATGTTACTCCGCTGATTTATTTGAGGCTTCTTAGTTATTTATCCATATATTTCCACACATTTACCTTAAGCCACATATAAACCCTGCAAAGTCCTTATGATTTATGTAATGCATGTGATCTAAGTGGTGGCGATTGAGAAAATATGCAAGCTTATGGTAGAACATTTTCATTGGAATGATATTGAGCGAAACAATACCTGATCTTATACACTTGAGAGTTTAGTGTTCATACTACATTATTCTGTGAGGTTCTACTTGTTCAGTTACTCTATTTTCACTTGAAAATGTATGCTAGTTGATTATATTTTTGAGTTTTTAAAAGAAAAGAGTGATTAAGAGCAACCTTAGATTTACACTTGGGGGATTGAGATGAATTATCTATTTTAGTGTGAATCTTACGAGCTTGTAAGGATATATTTGACCACTGAGGGTCGGGTTGTGACCAATTTACATACTTCTCCATCTTGACAATCTTTTCTTAGTTTAGATGATGATTGAAAATGGCTATGCACACACACACTGATCTGACGTTGGATAAGCTGTTATTATTTTTGATAGCATTATTTGGATGCATGGCTGTGAATTGTTATACAATTGTTATACTCTATTATATATCTGGAAAGTATCTAATATGTTGATTATTTTCACATGTGCATAATTATGTTAGAAGTAATCTTGCTCGAGACGAGCAAGAGCTCAAGTCATAAAATAATGCCCGAAAATATAGTTGATACAATATTCTATTAGAACACATGATGTAGATTCTTTCAATAGAGATTTTGTTGAAAGATAGAACATGAAGTTGAGAATGAGATAAATGATAATGAAGGAAATAATAGTAATGAAATGGATCAAGCAACATCAGTTGACTATGAGATGATTGATACTCAACAATGTCGAAATGATGAATTAAATGTTGATAGTGATATGAATACTGACGATAAAAATGGCACACAAGATGTAGGACATCATATGATTACCAGAAGCAAAGTAGGAATCTTCAAGCCAAAGGTTTATACCAATCATATTTAGGTTAAACTGGTTTAGACTGAACCACATAATGTTAATGATGCCTTACCGAGTAACAATTGGAGAATAGATATGCAAAAATTATATAATGCCTTGATGAAGAATAGAACATGGAAACTGGTACCTCCAAAATCAAGAAGAAGGTAATTGGTAACTGTTCGCTGAAAATTGTACCGCAAGCGCACGGATCGTGAACAAGTAATATAGTGGACTTTTTGAGTCCGAATATCGATCCCACGAGGAATGTTACTTTGAAGTTACGTACTCTAATCGATTTTAATTCTAACAACGACTGACACACACACAATTAATATTGAAATTAAATTACAAACTAATAACTATAAAACTAAACTAACAAACTAAAAAGACGTAGTTGCATCTTTGGTTTGAAAAGCGGTTGGAATTTATGATTTCACTTAACCTTTATTTCATTAACATCAATTCAATAACGTGCATGCAAATTACCAAAATACATGATTAGACCCGATTCTCCAATTTTAGTCAATAACCTCTTTCGAGCGATATCAACCCTATTGATTTAGTTATCCACAAATCTATATGCAGATAAAAACTTAACCAAAGCATTCAATTATTGTGAGAATACTCAACGGGTCACATAAGGTAGATGTCTATTTCTAGATCATCTAAACGCGTATGGTCGGAACCATACAAACCTATGGTATCAATTATTTCGGTCTAGCAAGTGCAACTATTTTTCAATAATTGCCCAAACCACCTAACCACAACATCTAATGATCAAGTAAATGAAGTGATTTTAAACTAATAATCAATACACCATTATTTTGATAACAAATACATTTCTAACAATATATATCGATATTAATGAAATTAAAGTTAAGATTTAACATAAACTCCAACACAAATATATTTAACTCATTTTATAAAAGTGATAACAAAGAGATTCTTAATTCAATACATATCAAACTTAGTAAATAATGAAAGGAAAATCAAAGATAAAAATACAACCCTTTGAAGTGCAAGCTTCGAATTCCTTTCATTTCACCAAGTTCCTTTGATTCCATCTCCTTGTTCTACTCTATTTCATTCTCAAAATGAGCTAATACCTCAATTAAACAACCACTAAAAATAAGAGAAAAATAAAAGAAAGCTAGAAGAAAAAAAAGAAAAAGAAAAGAAAAGAAAAAGAAAAGAAAGAGAAAACGTAGGGAGAGAGGAGAGAGTTTGATTGATATGGATATGTATATATATAGGTAGATATTAGGATATTTAGGATATTATATAATATAGATATAGATATTATAGGATATTTAATAGTTTAATAATATAATTAAGATATTTTAGGATATTTTATAATTATATATATTATAAATTAGATAATATTAGAAAAATAGATAAATATCTAGTAATAAACAAAGCAAAAATAATCAAAACTTTGACCAAAAACTCGAGAAGGAAGTTTTAAACCGCCATTGATTTTTTAACTCTATGCGACCGCATAGTTCAATCCCATGCGGTCGCATAGAAGAGAAATTTAATCAATTTGACGTCTCGACGTTATCCATGCGGCTGCAACGCTTTGATCCATGCGGTCGCATGGTTCTTCCAAAATTTGCAGCTCAAGTCCTTGAATATTTGCACGCCAGGTCCCTCATTTTTGAACTTGTACAATTTGGTCCTCAAATTTTGATCTTCATTACAATTAGGCCCTTCCAAAATTGCACTTCAAGTCCTTCATCTTTTAGGGTTGTGCAAGTTAGTCCCCAACTTCACAAAAGTGTGCAATTTAAGTCCTTTTTCACTCGTTTTGCATCCGTTTCATTCCAATTCAGGGTTTTGACCTATAAAATCAGAAAATACACAATTATGAGTGGAAGTATACTCAAATTTATCACAATTAAATCCCAAAAAAGTGTCTAATAAGTGTGCAAAAGCACACTTATCACATGTTTGTTTAGAAAACCATATTTAAATGGAATTTCTACCACATTAAACACAACATGCCTTGAGATATAAATTCTACTAGTTGATTTTAGGCACTTATATCTATTTTGTGAATCATTATAGCCAAGAAAGATACACATTTGAGAATGAAAATTGAACTTATATTTTTGGTAAGGCCTCAAACAAGGATAACAAGCACAATCAAAAGTTTTTAGCATTTTGTAGTCAAAGTTTCTTCTATATAGGACTTGAAAAGGGTGATTTGTGTTGAAGTGTAGGAGTAGGCAATCTATTTATTAGATATGTTGCTAATTTGAGAGATTCTCACCAATAGTGTAATGACATTTATGCCTAGGCTACAAGTGTTAAACCAGTCTCAATGATATATCTATGCTTCTTTTCTAGCCTCCCATTTTGTGAAGATGTATAAGGGCAAGAGTTCCTAAGTTCAATTCTTGACTCTAAATCAATTCGATCAAACTTTCTAAACTCACCTTCCCAATCTAATTGTAATGTTTTGATCTTCATTTCAAATTTGTTTTCTACTAATATTTTTGAATTGGATAAAGATATTTAATGTTTCTAATTTATGTCTCATAGGATAAATCTAGGCGAATCTATTATGGTCATAAAAAAATATGTTATGTGATGGGATCCAAGGAAGGCAACCAGCTATTAAGAGTTTAATGTATGTTAAGGAGAAGATAAGGGCAAGTTCGAGATCAAATAGAATCAATGAATCCATTCAACCACTAGTTTAAGTTACAGAGTCCTAGAGGGTGACGTTAACAAGCCAAAGACCAAGTTTCATGTTGGATATAGGAGCGGGAACGAGTTAAAATGCATTGGAATCAAGAACTCACTTGGAGGTAAGATGAACTACTATGCAACCGTATAGCACAAGCTTGGGTGTGGCCATATGTCCCAATACCAAGAATCAAAGGTGGCATTTTGGATGAACAATACGACCGCATATCCATACACTATGCGGTAGCATAGAACAAATTTGACATCGAATTTATCAATTTTTGGAAAGAATCGTAGTTTAGTTAAAACTCTAGTTTTATGGTAATTCTTGATATTTAGACTGTTAATTTTGTTTTTAATTAGGTTTTTATGAGTTTCATATAAATATGACTCATTCTTTGCATGGTAAAAGATACAATTTAGAGATATTATTGCGAGACATATTGCTTTCAACTTGTTCTTCATTGAATTAATTCTGAACTTATCAAGGATTAATTTCTTGCGGCGTTCATCAATTCAAGTAAGGTTCGTAAGTTTTGTGATCACCGGGTGAAGATATTGTTTGTAATTGTCTTATTTTTTTGGTTTAATAATTTATCGGATCGAGCTTTTCCAATTGTTAATTCTTGACTTTCTTGGGTTTAATCTAATCTGTCGTGGGCTTTAGAGTTTCAATTCCTTCATGGGTTTGCTTCATTTGGTATCAGAGTTTAGACTCCAAAAAATATAGGTTATATCCTTTACTTTTTTTTGTTCAAATTTTCATTCTTGTTCTTCGAGTTCTTCATCTTTTCAGTCATTCAATCCAATAAAAGTTCCAAAAAAATTTAAAAGTTGTTTGTGCGCTAAATTAGTGCCAAATTCAAATTCTTTTTTAATTTTTGGGGTCCTTGTTGAATTCTCGGGTGTTTAGTTTAAAAAAACCTGAAAATTACAAAAATATAGTAATTACAAAAAAAAAGTTCAAAGTCAAAAGTGTCCAATTCAAATTCAAGAAACGACTTCTTGAATTTACCCTTAGTGTTCCATTCGAGTGCCAATTCCTACTTTCTCAAGTTATTCTAGAGTTAATTTTCCTTACTCAATTCTTTGTTTGAACTCCACGAGGATTGAATTTTATTTGAGATTGAATTAGTTCTTTGAAGCACTTGTAAGGAAGTATTGAGTGGAAAAAGACAGAGTTTTGAGACTAATAGAGGGAAAAAAATCAGATTGAGTGATACACAAATGTACACACATGATGCATATATTATTTTAGATTTTGGATGCCTGACAGAGACGATTCTACTTTAAGCAGGATGAATAGCCAAGTCATCATGACGGATGAGATGATATGGCAATTTGAGAGGTTGTTTGGGAAAATGCAAGATAGAATGGATAGGCAAGAGGATTCGATGGAGAAGTAAGACACATTGCTTACTAATTTATGTAGGGAACAAGCTAGAGAAGTTCCTAACATTAGGAGGCATGGTAGGTAGGAGCCTAGAGCGAAAATTGGTGCTGAAATGAAGTGGATAGTGGAATTGATGATGATGCATTAGTGGAGGTTGAAATAGGATGGATGATGAACAGATGGGATAGGCATAATAGAAGGGCTAGAGATTATGTTGGAGATGGAATTGATAGAAATGTGGAAAATATTAAAATGACATGTTATTCAAAGTACGTAGGGATTCAGAGGCATATTTGGAGTGTGAGAAGAAGATAGAGCTTATATTTGATTGTCATAACTACTCAGGAGAGAAACTGGTAAAACTTTCTATCATTGAGTTTACTAATTACGTTATCATTGGTGGGATCAAATAGCAATATCTAGGAGAAGAAATCATGAGAGACTTATTGAAAAATGAGAAGAATTGAAAGTTATCGTGAAGAAGAGGTTCGTCCCTAATCATTACTATTGGGATCTTTATAAAAAAATTACAAAGTCTTTATTAAGGATCTAGGAGGTCAAGCATTATCATAAAGAGATGGAGATCACAATGATTAGAGCGAATGTTGAGGAGGATCGAGAGGCCACCATGGACAAGTTTTTGAATGGTTTGAATAGGAAGATAGCTAATGTGGTGGAACTACAACATTATGTGGGGTTTGAAGAAATGTTATATGTAGTTATGAGGGTGGAGAGACATTTGAAGAGAAAGGGGGCGACCGATTTCTTCGGGTTCTAACCCTTCTTAGAAACTGAAGTGGGATAATAATAGAGGTAATAAGGCTGTTTCTAGTAGTAAGACTGAACTACTAAGGGGAAAGATGAAAATTGCTAGCAAAGTTACACCCAATGCAGATTTTCAACCTTTTAGGAATCGAAATATCAAATGCTTTAGGTGCTTGAGATCGAGGCACGTTACATCCAATGCTTGAATTTTATGTCAGTGATGGTGATGGAGTAGAGTACCCCGATCGTGAAGAAAACACTTGTGGTGATGCGTGCTATCAATGCATAAATCAAAGTGGATGATGTGAAATAGCAACAAAAGAACATCTTTCATATTAGATGCCATGTCAAAAATAAGGTTTTTAGTTTGATTATTGATGGGGTAGTTGTATTAACATTGCTAGTACTACACTTGTTGAGAAATTAGGATTGACTACGATAAAACATCTTAAACCTTATAAATTGCAGTGGTTAGATGAATGTGGAGAGATTAGGATAAGTAGGCAAGTTTTGGTGAATTTCTTGATTGGGAGGTATAATGATGACGTTATGTGTGATGTAGCTTCTATACATGCTAGGCACATTTTGTTGGGGAGACCATGATAGCATGATAGAAAGGTGAAACATGATGGATTCAAAAATAGGTATGACTTTGTAAAATATGGGAGAGTTGTTACTCTTGTACCCTTAACACCACAATAGCTCTACGAGAACCAATTAAAAGTGAAGGTAAGGAAGAAAAGAAAAGAAAAGCAAAGAGAGGCAAAATGAGAGTAGGAGAGAAGATGGAGAAGTTGCTAATTGTGAGAAAAAAAATGGGCAGAGCTACAAGAGATAAAAGAAAGAGAATCTTCTGAGAGGATAGAAAAATTCAAAGTGAGTTTCTATGCAAAAATGAGTGGGATTAAGAGTGTTTTAGCTAGAACCAACAAATCCCTCCCCAATTTGAATATTTCTTTATTACACGAATTCAAACACTTGTTCCACGAAGACTTAATTAGTGGGATACCACCCATTAAATATTCAATTGATTCGATGCAAGTAGAGAATTTGATAAGCATTGAAGGAGAAGTATTCAACTATGACACGGTAAAGTATCAATACCCCATACTAGGTTAGATGATGCTCTAACATGTAGAAATAGTTTTTTACATGTGGCATGCACCTTTGCACATATTAATGCATCTAAAATTTCTATGAGAGTAATAAATCATTTGTCACATCCATTCATAAGCAATCACTTACTAGTTTATGATATTCTAAGGGTAATTGGCGCAAAACGTCCCTACCTTTGTCCCTACCTTTCGTTTTTTGGCACGGAACGTCCCTACCTTTACCTTTTCTTGCGCAAAACGTCATTCCGTCCACTTTTCGTTAGAATGCACCGTTAAATCTTTGGGTAATTGACACAAAACGTCCATACCTTCCATATTTCTTTGCGCTGAACGTCCATTTCACCCATTTTTAGCCTAAAATAACCAATATACCCTTATATTTAAATAAAATAAAAGAAAAATAAAGCACAAATTGTAATAATACTCCCAAACTTTTTCAAAATGTGCAAATGGGTCCCAAACTTTTTTATTAAAATTGCAAATGAGTCCAATCATTTGATCTAAGAATTAAATTTTGTTTAATGTACACGATAAATTTTCTTTAGAATTGACATTGACCCTAATTTTGACTAAATTTAAAAGGATAAAATGATAACTTTACATTTTTATAATAAAATAACTAAAATCAAAAACCCTATTATCTTCTCCAACCACCCCCACCCCACCCCACACCACCCACCCAATCCAAAACCAAAACTGCTGGCACAACCACGAGCACACTGCCGGAACCACCACCGCCGCCTCCTCCTCCCACCACCACGACCGTCGTCGCCTTCTCCAACCACCACAACCTCAGTTGCAATTTTCCTTAAATTATATACCACTAAATTATGAGCGCATACATCGAGCAGTAGCGCCTCCTCCCACCACCACAACCTCCGCCACCAATCTCTGGTGGAGGAGGAACATTTTGAACCCACAATTTTTACAGTTGAGCCACTGCAAGAAGAAGAAGAATCCGATTTTCCTCGCCAAGGCGACTGATTTCATTCGTCAAAACCAGTCCCACACGTTGATGCCCAGAATAAAAAATTCCACAATCGCGAACGAGATATGATAGGGTCAACCCATTCCACTTCGTCGGCACCGCACAAATTAGCCAAAAACAACACAAACCGCAGCCAAAACATTCCCTTCTTTAATCAAAATCTTAACCACAAACCCAATAATCTCAGCCGTCAGTTTCTTGCCCTCCACCACCAGTAATCTACGTTACCAGAGTCGCCGGCACCGCTACTGCCAAGGCAGCCACCACCAACAGAACCCCAAACGCCACCCCTAAAACCACAGATATCCACAAAACTGTCCACCCAGATGCAGCAGTTGACCTTACCATGGTCGATTCATATAACGCAAGGGGTTGTTTGAGAGAGTATAGTGATTGTCTCTTAGTCCCCTGCAATGCCTCCACTGGTGAACTCGCCCTTATGGTCTGGAGGTGTGTGAATTGTGGAAACGACGACTATTTTTTGGGTGTAATTGTGTTAAAATAGGGTAGAGTAGGGTGGGGTGGTTGGAGAAGATAATAGGGTTTTTGATTTAATTATTTGATTTTAGTTATTTTATTATAAAAATATAAAGTTACCATTTTATCCTTTTAAATTTAGTCAAAATTATGGTCAATGTCAATTCTCTGGTCAACTAACAGTTAAACCAACGGTTCCCATCCAATTGGACTTTGGGTGAGAATTTTTTAAAGGTTTGGTACCTCCGATGGTACAAATCAAAGGTTTGGACAAAATATGCAAAACTTTGAAAGGTTTGGTACCTCTAGTGAAATTCTCCCTTAATTATTAGGTCAAATGATTGGACTCATTTGCAATTTTAATAAAAAGTTTGGGACTCATTTGCACATTTTGAAAAAGTTTGGGAGTATTATTGCAATTTGTGCTTTATTTTTCTTTTCTTTTTTCTTTTGTTTTATTTAAATATAAGGGTATATTGGTCATATTATGCTAAAAATTGGTGAAAGGGACGTTCAGCGCAAAGAAATGTGGAAGGTAGAGACGTTTTCAACAATAAACTTGAAAGATAGGGACGTTTTGTACCAATTACCCAAATATTTAATGGTGCATTCTGACGGAAAGTGGATGGAAGGACGTTTTGCGCAAGAAAAGGTAAAGGTAGGGACGTTCCGCGCCAAAAAACGAAAGGTATGGACGTTTTCCACAGAAACCTTCAAAGGTAGGGACGTTTTGCGTCAATTACCTTTTATGAAATATGTTGGGAACTAATTTAGTTTCTACACTACTTCTACTACACGTTTTGATATGGTTTATGGTTTAAATCTACTAACTTTGTTTGGTTTATTTCCTTTAACTATGCGACCGCATGTCCATACAATATGTGATTGCATAGAACAAATTTGGCGCCAAATTTTCCAATTTTCGAATGAATCCTAGTTTAGTTAAAACTCTAGTTTTATTGTAATTCTTGATATTTAAACTATTTATTCCATTTTTAGTTAGGTTTTTATGAGTTTCCTATAAATATGACTCATTCTTTTCATGGTAAAAGACATAATTTGAAAGATATTATTACGAGACATATTGCTTTCAACTCGTTCTTCATTGAATTAATTTCAAACTTTTAAAGGATTAATTTCTTGTTCAGTTTATCAATTCAAGTAAGGTTCGTAAGTTTTATGATCACGGGATCAAGATATTATTTGTGATTGTCTTGGTTCTTTGGTTCAATAATTTATCGGGTCAATTTTTTCTAAACGTTGATTCTTCACTTTCTTGGGTTAGATATAATCTGACGTTGGTTCCGTAACTTCAACTGCTTCATGGGTTTGCATCAATATAGTACATATACCCTGAGGTAGAAATCTTTGGTGCTGGTCCCTAAACATCGGTGTGTATATGGTGTAATGGATTTGATGCATGTGTTGAATACATGTTAAAAGGCAATTCATGAGATTTACCATACTGACATGCTTCACAAAAAAAAAAAAAAAAAATTGATTTTCATTAACTTTGGTGACTTTAATACAGGACTTTAAGACTTGACTCGATATAGGGCTTGAAGAATGGCTTAGTCTTCTATGCCAGACGTCCAACTCTAACTTTAGTAACTTGACACATTTAGTTGACTCGTCACAACTTGAACTTACTGAGAAGGTTGCAAAAGTTGGAATTATTTTGGTGGCTTTACTCTTTGACTATGAGTTTGGACTTGGAGCTTGGCAACTTCAGCCGATACAACTCATCTCTAAGTATCACTTGCAGTAGGATCTTCTTTGTTTGCAAGCCCTTATCAACACAGCAATCTGACTAAAATTTCATAAAATTTCTATTATCATTTGTTAATTGAGAGACACTAATTAAGTTCTTCTTAATGGCAGTCACATACAACATTCTATTCAAGGTAGAGGACTTATCATTTGATGTAGAAACATTTCTTTTGCCAATATGAGCAATATGCAGAGAATTTCCATTACCGGCAGTTACATGATTAAGATATTCAATCCTACTGTAACCACCTGATCCGCATGGACCGAAACGTCGCTAGTTTAACTGTAGTTTAACCGTCGACTTAATAATTAATTATACTTTTAGCGGAAAGTGTAATTATTAAATTTAAGAATTTAATTCAAGATTTTTTTTTCTAAAACAAAATAGTTCAATAACAAACGAAACAATTCAAAAATGTCTTTGGAATATTTTTCATGCATGTATCCACTATTGACGTGAAATTCTAGACAAAACTTTAAAAATAAAAGTTGCTGTTTTTGTTTTCTATCTCGAGCGACAATTGACAAAATAAATTCGTTTGCATAGCTATCGACTCCAAAACTTCACGGAATTTTGATATAATGTAGAAAACTCCTTACAGTGTGACATATCCAAAATTATACTTCCGTCTGCAACATATAGGGTATTAAAATATTTTTCAAAGGCCCGCAGCGACTCGGTTTTGAAGGTAACCCAGCGCAGTTTACTTAGAGTATCATATAAAATTTTACACTTATTGAAACAACATGATTCCAAGTCAATTCAGTAATAACTCATGAGGCTATCAAATTCTACTGGTTTTGTACAAAAATTCCAAGTAATGACTGAGTTATGAATTTTTAAAATCAAGGGCAGAAGCTGAAAACAGCATCCATACCCAGTGCAGTTTACTTTAAGTGACACATAAAATTCTACCGACGTTGGGTTGACAAGATTTCAAAATTCATTCAGTAGCTAACCTGTGAGGCTATCAAATGCCACTAATTTCGTCTAAAAATTCCAAGTAACGATTGAGTTACAAAATTTTAAAATCAAGGCAGAAACTGAAATTTTAAAGGAAAAACAGCAAACTTTAAATCGTTAATACCCTTTTTGTGAACGGTGATTTGTGAGTTAACTTCTATAACACATTTCTACTTTTAAACATAACTTATTCATCGAGAAGTGTCCTTAGGATAGTTCCACATATGATGTCCATAAAAATCTATTTAAAAAGAACGTAAACATTTCATAATCGAATTAAAATATAAAGTCATCGACTTCTCCATAGCACGTTTCATCTTCATCTACTGTCATCCACGCCTCAAGAAAAATCAATTCAACCTGTAGGAAGGGAATAAACCCATGAGTTTGAAACTCAATAGGTATCATCGGTGCATTTCGTTATCAAATTAGATAATTCGAACCATAGATTCATACCGTCGCACGTAGAAGGATTTTCGGCAAAATCCAATTTCTGTAGAGTTATGAGTTAACATAACACATAGAGCCAGAGAATGATCATTCAAACATAGGGGTGCCGAAGCACCGTACCCGGAGGTACTATTTCAAACATAGGAGTGCCAAAACATCGTACCCGGAGGTACCATTTCATTCAAACTTTTACGAAAAATCATAATTTGAAAATGAAGTAATCACTTGCACCTCTACCTACCTACCTTCGTTTGGCGCTTTGAAATTGATGAAATTGGACGTTGAATATTGTTTCCGCACTCAAAGCTTTTAAAAGTCTGCCTATCTTTTCTTTCCCTTTGTAAAATTATTTTCTTGTTCAAAGTGTTTAGAAGAAGGAATATGAATAACTTGAAAACAAATCAAGTCCCCAAATTCTTAAAAAACGTTGGCAACATTAGAGGGATTTAAAAGCATTTTTAAAAGCTAGCTATTAAGTTACATTTCTTGCCTTTTCATTTCCTATATTATATGTCTTCTTTGGGGGTGTAACGTGTGTGTTCATAATATTATATTTATCCTACCAATTAATGCCTTGACAACTCCATCAACATTATGAAACGTGTGTGTGTGTTGGGATTAACTAACTTGTGTATCTACCATTTAATGAAATTATTTCATGTCTTTTGTAACTTTTAACATATTAAATTGTTTTGTACAAATGTGTGTGTATATATATATAGTTGAATTTGAGGAAGAATATATTTTATTATAGGTCCTTATAAAAATAATGAGTGAGCAAATTTGGTCTTATAAATATTTATTAACTATACAAAAATAAATTTTCATTGTCGGGTCCGATCTTTGGAAACCATTAAATTCCATCATACTTCATCAAATAATTTTAAAAAACAAGTATGGTGGTCGGACCTGGGTTGCATGTTGAACCACCATAAGATTGTAAATAAAATTTCTTAAGACATATTGGACTAGTATTGGGCTCTCATTTTTTATGTGGGCCGAATATAAGGTTCGTCTATGGGTTAAACTCGTGGTGCTAGATCATCACATAAAATAAAAATACGAGCCTAGTTCCATTTTTTTGGGGCTTCTACACCTACTCTCAAAAGTTATAAGAGCAAAAGAGAGCTCATACCATGATATGTCATCCCTACTATTAATCTACACCCCAATGGGTATATATTCTTCATCCAGTCCTAAAAGCACCTGGATTACAAGATCACTATGATCCACAATTTTTCCATCTATTTGCAAGTTGTCAGCTAGCTGTTTGATAGTAGTAAAATATTGGTCCATGGACGTGGAACCTTTTCTAGTCCTATGCAATTCTCTAGTAAGGAATTTGACCCTTGATCTATTCAATATCCTATAGCTTTCTTTCACTGCATTCCATAACTTGCTTGAACTAGTGCATCCCATGACCCTTATTACAATTTCAAAAGTCATGAATGAATACAACCGTCCATTAACAACTAGTTTGTCTGAAAACCCATTGTTGTACTCAGGATTCTGAGTCATTTTTATGGCTTCTTCTCTATTAGTGGTGCTCTGAGTTCCCAGAAACTCTGGTGGACGCTGTTTTGTTCCCAGCAGGTAATCTACAAGATTATGACGCTGTTTTTCCACAACAAAAAGTTTTTATCTAGATTTATCGATAGAGATTAGGTGAGATTCATCCTAAATGGTGAAGTTTGGTTCCTAGTAACTTGTGTGGGTGGTATAGTGTTCGACTCAGTTGGAGGAGTTTGATTTCCTAGTTCAATGTTGGCCATTTGGCTCTGATACCAATCAAGTAAAATATTGAATTTATCTGTTATATTTTTTAGCTCACTTGAGCTCTTTCTCTCATCTCTTTATATTAACAAAGTTACAATACACAGTAATTGATATGGTCAGTATTGTATGACTGATCACCCCCTTCCCGATGACCATTTCTTCCCAGCCTTTCGAATATGAACACTTAGTCCTCGGGTTGTAGTCCCCGAGGAATGGTGACAGAGCACTTTCGATCATTTGGACTTGGCATCTACCATGGACTCTTTCAACCACTCCTAGCATGATTTCACCACTAGAGTTCCACCTAAGGCTAAACACTTCAGTATCCTAGTACAAACCACAACTCCTAAACATGGTAAGATTCTCATGGATTCAAGTGTTTGAGTCCTACTACAAGTGTATTACCCCCCTATAAATACAACATCTCAATTCATTATTCAGGTACACAATATACATTATTTTCAAGCTTATAGCCTTACGCATATATTCTCTTTCTAACTTAAGCATCAGAGGGGCAACGAGGACACACCTCGGCCTTTGTTTCAGGAACCGGAAGATCACGTTCGTGCTCGTCATCATTCGTCAAGCTCGAAATTGTCCTGGTACGATTTTTGGTAGCATTATTAGTGCCGTCAGTGGGAAGCGCTGCCAAAAGTCATGGTTAGTACACGTTCAGGTCTTCCTCCAGCAAGCTCATCCGTTCCAAACCCTCTTCCTACTACTAAAGACCCTATGGTTCATCAAGAAGAGTCATCGGAAATACTAGCTCCACCCCCGGCCATAATCACGACCGAGGCCTTCGAAGAGCTCCAACAACAGGTTGTCACACTTACTCAGTTGCTAAGTCAGGAAAATCCCCATCCACCACAGGCAGCAGAACCTCTGACAGGTTTCATGGCTAATGCTCAAGCTTGGGTACCTCGACCAATTCCTGATGTCGTTGAAGCGGGGACCTCGGGTGTGCATATAGGTTCGGCCTTGAAATCGGTGACATTGGACTTTGGCGAAATCGCCAGGATCATTCAAGATGGGATAACGGTAGGTTTGCTTCAGAATACCAAGGGCGTAGCAGGGTTCAGACCCAACACTCCATTCATTCTGGAGATTTTGTCAGACCCATTCCCTGACACGTTCAAGTATCCTCATATAAAGGAGTATGATGGGACTACCGACCCTATTAATCACCTCAATATATATACTGATGTCATGAATCTGCAAGTCGCCCTGGATCAGGTGATGTGTAAATCTTTTGACGCAAACCCGGTTAGCACGAACGCTATCGAACCCACAGGAGAATGAACCGGATCCCAAGAACGCCCAAATACGATCAAGGTTTAGGATTTAGAATAGGCAATGGCATTGAAATTTTTTTTTTACTATTCCGACGTGAATAGTACCTTCGTACGGATGAACAGTAAAATTCGATTTTTTTTTTTTAAAGAAAACTAAAAAATTTGACTACGAGAATAACGAAACAAGTGGAAGTTGTTTTGGACTCAAATTGAGCACAAAATATCTTTTTACTCTTTTTTTGAATTTTTTTGGATCAAAGACTCAGAAAAATTACTGGACGCAAGAACGCGAAGAACACAAAAGAAAGAAAAAAAACACAAGACGCAAAAATAATAAAAGATATAACCTTGATCTTGGGGCCTAAGCTCTGATACCACCTGACGCGAACCCGGTTAGCATGAACGCTATCGAACCCACAGGAGAATGAACCGGATCCTAAGAACGCCCAAATACGACCAAGGTTTAGGATTTAACCTCTAAACGTTGAACCAAGCAACCGAAGGTATATTAAACCAGCGACCTCTTGATCACAAAGCCTCGAAATCTCACCCGGATAGTTTTGGATTTTGAACCCAACAAGATGAAACAAGTAACCCAAAGATAACGATGATGCAATGAACCCCTTGCTCACAAATTGAAGAACCCACGACCCGATGTTTTGAACGCCACAAATATTCAACATATTTGATAAGTTCGATTGTTTGAAGCCGAGCTTCGAAAGAGAAAAATCTCCATTAATTTAATTCATCAAAGTTCTTTTAAAAATTCCTTACAATGAAGAATATAAATCTTATTTATACTAAAACAATAAATCCTAGGAAATATGGAAAATACGAAATTCTAAGAGTCCTAGAATATAGAAATTACCAAAAATAAGAATTATAATCAAAATAAACATCTTGCCAAAAATAAGAAAATTCGCCCAAAATTTGTACAAAGCGGTCGCTTGGTTATATTCCAAGCGGTAGCTTGGAAGACCAACTTTTCTCCAGATTGGTTTCGGTAATGGCTGGGCGATAGCTTTCTAATAACCCTAAGCGACCGCTTAGGGTTTCCGGTGGCCCTCCGGACAGCCTTCAGCAATTTGGTCATAACTTTCTCTACCGACGTCCGATTGATGTGATTCAAAGTGAATTGGAAAGATTACTTAAATATCTACAACTTTACTTCAGATATAATCTTCCAATTCGATCATTTACCATGTTAAAAATAGGTTTCAATATGAGACTGAAAATAATTGCATAACTTTCGTGTTGATCCAATTGATTTCCGGCCTCAACCCAAACATGAAACTTGTTCCTTGGCATGTCAACTTCAACCTTGCTCGCTCCATGGCTCGACCAAGTGATTGCCTACCTCGGATCACATCATCCCCTCTCCCTTCGAAAGGATTCGACCTCGAATCCATAACTTGATTGCTCAAATTGTAGCCCTTGTCTCCAATCAACTCAAGCACATGGAATGGTCCATCTCCCCTTGGATGCAATTTGGATCTCCTTTGACTTCGAACTCGCCTCCTTTGAATGTAGACCCAATCACCTTCACATAAATCAAAATGTGCTCGTCTCGACTGCTTGATCTTGCAAGTGTGGAGTGCTCCAATAGCAACTTCATTTGATGAATAACCGTGTCTTCTCCTTGCTTTATTTAGCCCTAGCACTTGTGACAATGGCAGTTCCAGTGTGTCAACGTTGTCCCTCAATTCATGTTTTTCAATCAACCCTCTGCAAATGTAGTTCCTCCAGTGCATTTGAAACTCCTTCGTCTCCTCGGGAATCCCCGACCTGCACACCACGACAGAAATCTCTCCGCTCACATATGCCATAAGGTGCGAGGCTTTCAAAATGTCATTGTCAAAAACCCCACCAAAGTCAGTGATCGAGCTTTAAACCCGAGGTGATAAGTACATTAACATGGAAGAACATTGAATCCGAAGAGGGTCGGTCCGACCACTGATAGGGTCGAGCATAAGCGACAACATGACCAGAGCCCCAGACAGGAAATACCTCAAAATAAGCAGAGGACTGAGGTGCCTCCGACCTCATTCACCAGGCTAAATACCTCAAAAACCAATATTCTGACGGAGATCAAAGACATGAAGGAACTAAAATTGCCGACGAGGTTGAAGTCCCCTCCTGACTCCCAAGATAAAAGTAAGTACTGTGATTTTCATCGCGATCATGGACATACCACAGAAGATTGCAAGGCCTTGCAACGAAAAATTGAGGTCCTCATCAAAAGGGGATTGGGTTCCTATGTTGGTCATGATAAACGTCCTAGGAACGATCATGACAGGGGGAAAGGCCCAGTGGAACGAGGCGGTGGTCAACCAATGGCCGGGGCGATAAATATCATCATCGGGGGTATAACGTCAGGAGGAGATTCGAACACTGGATGAAAGCAGTATGCCCGATAGTACACAACATCCTTGAGAGCAGCTCATAACAACCTCGAGGACATCACTTTTGGAATAAAGGATTTAGAGGGCGTATCTTTTCCTCACGATGATGCCTTGGTCATCTCTGCTATAGTGGCAAACTTTGAGGTAAGGAGGATCTTGGTCGAAAATGGAAGTGCCGCTAACATACTCTCTCACGAGGCCTTCACTAAGATGGAATTTCTCTCGAGCAGCTGAAGACAGTGAAAACCCCCTTCAAGGATTCAGAGGAGGTATTATTACCCCAGAAGGAGTAGTCGAACTGTCTTTTACCTTGGGCTCAGGTAAGGAACAGGTAACAAAGATCACATCTTTTCAGGTAGTTCAGACATCGATGGCACACAACGTCATCCTGGGAAGACCACTGCTAAATAAGGTAAAGTCCATTGTGTCCACTTTCCACCTCGCCATGAAGTTTCCCATCGGTCATGGCGTCGGGGTGGCTCGTAGAGATCAAACTGCTGCTAGCAGTGCTATGTTACTATCGTTCGGGAAATAAAAATCGATGTCATGCAAATTTTGGAGAAGGAGCTCGATCTCGAGCAGTGGGATAGACTGGTCCCAGTGGAAGAATTGATGGAGGCCGAGCTCGAGCATGGGAAAAAGGTAACGGTTGGTCGAGATCTACAGCCCACCTTCATGATTGAACTTATCAACTGTTTATCTCGCTACATTGATATTTTTGCTTGGAGGGTCGAGGATATGTCAGGGGTAGACCCCAATGTTGCAGTTTATATACTTAACATTAGCCCAGTGGCTAAACCAATCAAGCAGAGAAAGAGGCAATTTGCACCGGAACGTCGACGGGTCATACGTGAAAAAATTGATAAACTGGTCAGAGCTCGGTTCATTCGGGAGGTCCATTATCCTAATTGGCTTGTGAATGTTGATCTTGTGAAAAAGGCCAATGGTAAGTGGAGAGTTTGTATTGATTTCATGGACCTCAGTAAAGCATGCCCAAAGGACAGTTACCCCCTTCCTCGGATCGATGACCTGGTGGATAGCACATCAGGACACAAGTTGTACAGCTTTCTAGATGCATTCTCGGGGTACCATCAAATCCTCATGGCCGAGGAAGACAAGGAAAGATATCATTCATGGCTGATTTTACCATATATTGTTACAGAGTCATGCCCTTTGGTTTGAAAAATGCGGGAGCAACGTACCAAAGACTCATCAACAAAGTTTTCACCGACATGATCGGGAAAAATGTCAAGGCCTACGTGGATGATATGTTCGTGAAAAACAAAAGGGTGGACAAACATGTGTCAGACCTCGAGAAGGTATTTGCCACCTTGCACAAGTACAAAATGAAGCTTAACCTGGAGAAATGTGCATTTGGCGTGACCTCGGGAAAGTTCTTGGGCTTCATGATCACTCACAGAGGAATCGAAGCCAATCCAGATAAGATACAAGCTTGACATCGATGGATTCACCTAAAAATAAGAAAGATGTGCAGAAGTTAATGGGCTGTGTGGCTGCCCTAAATAGGTTTATGTCCCGAGCAGCAGATAAGTGTTTTTCCTTTTTTAATGTCCTTAGGGGTAATGGAAGTTTTGATTGGGACGAAGATTGTGAAAGAGCTTTGCAGGAACTTAAAGAGACCTTGGCAACTCCCCCTATCCTCTCTAGGCCCAAGCCTGGTGACACTTTGTTATTATACTTGGCTGTATCCCAGAATGCAATAAGTGGTGTGCTGGTGAAAGAGGCTTACAAGGCCCAGCAACCCATATACTATGTGAGCAAAAGCCCTATTGTTGTGCTCACTAATCAGCCTCTCAAGCACATACTAAAAGCCCGACGTGTCTGGTAAGTTACTAAAATGGTCCATCGAGCTTGGAGAATTTGACATCGAGTTCAAATCCCGACCATCCATCAAAGCACAGGCCTTAGCTGATTTCATCGCAAAACTCACCCCAAGGCCTCGGGGGCTAGGAGATAACCCGAATAGTGGCACTTCGAACACTTGGGAAATATTTGTTGACGGGGCATCTAATTCATCAGGTTCGGGCGCGGGAGTCATAATCACGAGTGCAGACAAACTCACAGATATTCAATGCGCGCTCAAATTCAAATTTGAAGCCACAAACAATGAGGCCAAGTATGAGGCCGTCATCATTGCTCTTGAACTTGCCATCAATCTCGAACTTGAGCATATCAATGTCTATAGTGACTCTCAACTTGTGGTTGGACAAATAGAAGGTGTATTTGAGAGGAAAGAAGAAAAGATGAGTTTGTACTGTCTGAAAGTTCATGACCTACAATGACGATTCAAGAGTTGTGGAATTATAAAGATTACTCGGGCGGACAATAGTAAGACCGATGCTTTGTCAAGACTGGTGTTCATGGGAGTTGATGGACTAGACAGAACAGTCCATATCAAAATGGTGACAGAGCCTAGCATCGCACAGTCTGTTATAGTCATGGACATTAATCACAAGCCATCATGGATGGACCCAATTGCAGAGTTCATAACCAATGGAAAACTGCCAGATGATCCTCGAGCAGCGAGGAGTGTCCGATCTCAAGCATCGAGATACTGCTTGATCAGAGGTATCCTATTTCGCAGAAGTCTCACACTTCCATACCTCAGGTGCCTTAAACCATCAGAATCAACCCAGGCCCTTGCAAAAGTTCATGAAGGCGTGTGCAAAAATCATCAGGGGGCCCGTGTCCTAGCCTTCAAACTTATAAGGTACGGATATTACTGGCCTACCATGAAGAAAGACGCCACAGAGTATGTTAGAAAATGTGACAAATGCCAGAGGTTCGGTAACGTCATCTATTCTCCTACCGAGCATCTCACAACCATTGCATGTTCGGCCCCCTTCGAACAATGGGGTGTTGATATCTTCGGGCCCTTCCTGATGTCAAGAGGACAACTAAAATTTGTCACTGTGGTGGTGGAGTATTTTACCAAGTGGGCAGAGGCAGAACCCCTAGCGACAATTTGACGTTCGTAGGTTCGGGATACCCAGAGTCCTCATAACTGACAATGTCAGACAATTTGATAATGTAGAATTTCGAAACTTTTGCACCAACCTCGGGATTAACCACCGTTTGATGTCCGTTTCTCATCCTCAAAGCAATGGCTTGGCCGAGGTAACGAATCGGATAATCCTGCAAGACCTCCGAACCAGGATCGGGAATGCTAGAGGCACTTGGTCTAACGAGCTATCCTCCATACTTTGGACTTACAGGATATCTCACAAGACCACAATGGGTGAGACCCCATTCATGTCAGCTTTTGGTGTAGAAACCATCTTCCCGGTGGATATCAGTTTGCCTAGCCTCAGGATTGTCGACCACAACTCTTCGGAACACACCACAGAACATCTCGACCTCCTAGAAGAGGTCCAAGAGCAAGCGGCTCTTAAAGTGGCATCCTACCAGAACAGTGTGGCAAGACACTTCAACAGCAAGGTGAGATCCCGAAAGTTCAGAGTTGGCGACCTCGTTTTGAGAAAGGCCGAAGTTGCTGGCCATGCCTCTGGAAAGCTTGGGCCTGTTTGGGAAAGAACATTTGAAGTAATACGACAGGTTCGAGGAGGGGCATACAGCCTAAGAGATACCTAGGGTAGACCTCTTCCGAGACCATAGAACGCGGATAACTTGAAAATCCATTACAAGTAAATCGCCCAACCTATACTCGGTAATATACGTCCTTCCCTCTATACATTAATAAATGGTAAGGCTTGCATGCCCTATCTTACTTTCAGTTTTCCCTTTAGCTTATAACAGTGCCAACGCACCCATTCATTATTTCTAGTGTCGGGTCTGCGTCTCCATGCATCATTTTTTATCGTCGGGCCTGCGTGCCCATATACATTTTTCTTTCTTTTTTGTAATGAACTACGTTCGGATTGATCCTGTTTGGGTACGTAGGTAGCTTGGATGAAATATAAATCCAAGTCCAGTTCGAAAAATTAATAAATTCCAAGCTCGGGTCTAACGGCCCTATAAAAGTTCACATTCCGTCATGGAATCATCTCAAAGCCTTGTCCTCGGGCAAGCACTCAAAGCCTTGTCCTCGAGCAAGGGCTCAAATCCTTGTCTTCGAGCAAGCACTCAAAGCCTTATCATCAGGCAAGCACTCAAATCCTTGCAAATGAGTAAGCACTCAAAGCCTTGTCCACGGGCAAGCTCTTAAAGCCTTGCACACGAGCAAGCACTGAAAGCCTCGTCCTCAGGCAAGTACTGAAAAAGGCTTGTCCTTAAACAAGCACCCAAACCATTCCTCGATTGTCTAGACTGCTCGAGATTAACACTTGGCCTATGATTGTCTAGACTGCTCAAGGTTAACACTTGGCCTATGATCGACTACACTGCTCGAGATTAACATTTGATTAAATTACACTTCAGTCGATTAAATCGTCATGACAAACTCAAGTGTGTGCGATCATCGAGCAATTACGTTCAAAATGGAAAGATCAAAAAATAACAAACAAGTAAAAAGATCGATCATTTCAATTCAAAAAGGGATTGTTCGGTAACATAAAAGAAAAAACATTGTTCGGGAAATGGAAACGATCTAGTCAAGATCTTCAGTGATCAGGGGGCTATCAACCTCGTCCTTTATTGCTGAGTCTTCCTCACCCTCGATCATTGTAGCTTCAGACGAGGAAAGCTCGAGTGCGTCGAAGACGTCGGGGTCAGCAACAAGGTCGTTAGGAATGACGTCAGGTAACCTCGATCGTAGGTATGCTCGTGCTTATTTGAAGATATAGTTGTAGGAGCCCATTGCATACTCCTCCCTCATTGCCCCAAATTTCTCAGACTTCTTAAAGTCCTCCACCGCTTTAGCTCGAGCATCCTCGATCATAGCCTCAAACTCCTTGGTCTTATTCTCGAGCTCCAGCTTCGCGTCTTCAGCCTCATCCTTGGCCATCCCAATCTCATCCCAAGCTTGCTTGAGGTTTGCCTCGAGCTTGTTTTTCTTGATCTCCAGCTTTACACGCTCGGCCTCTAGCTCCATGATCCTCTTTCCTCGAAGGTTGACCTCTCCTTCGATCCCGGCCATCCTTTGGGCTTCATGGTCGCCCCTCAAGGATAGGGCCCGGGCAACACTAAAAGCCTGAAAATAAGTCGTATCAGTGCTCGAGTCTAACAAAAATAGAGTACAAAAATAGACTCAAATCTTAAGACCGAACCTTTAATGTGAGGGCCTCGACCGCCTTGGCGCCCTCGTTCATACTGACATCCTCTCCTCGAAACTTCCAGAATAGTTTGGGCACCAGTGCGCATGTTTCCACTTCGACAGTCCTCGGGGGTGGAGGAATAGAAACCTCGTCGTCCAGATCGACGACCACCGACGTACCCCGAGGCGTACGTTCTCGAGGATCCAAGGTCAGCGACATCGGTGGACGAGTAGTCGAGGTTGTACCACCAACTCCAGAGGTCTTCCAGGCCCCTTGCATGTGTGATCGGGAGTACTTTCCCTGGGTCTCTTCTTATCATTTTTCTTGGCATGCTTGGTCGGGGCCGTCCTAGGCTTTTGTTGGGCAGCTCGACGGAGGTCTGAAAGATCAAACGTCATCTCAAACTCTGCAAAAATAAGCAAGTCATTAGCACGACCTTATAGACAAAAGGAACAAAACAAAGAATGTTCATTCCTGCCTCCGATGCCCTTAATGTTGGCTAAGTCGAGGATATCATCCCCGAGGAGGTCCTCCATATTAAAAGCCAAAGGCTCGAGCTCGACCAGCCTCTGCCTATCATTCTCGAGCACTTCGAAGTATGCCTGTCCCTCATTGAAGTACTCCGTGCTCGGAATATTCCACCTCGGACCAAATGGATACCCGGTTTCTTGGGGATGGATAAAAAAGAATTTGGAATTCCACCCATTTAGGGAGCTCGACATTTTGGGCACTTTGAACTCAACTCGAGAAGAAAGGTAAACAAAACAGTTAAAGCCCGGGAGAGTCTTCAACTCGAAGATCAACCTGAGCAGGTCTAACCTCGGGATTATGGACAAATATCTACATGCTAGGAAAAAGTAGATGAACAGTCTCCAACCATTTGGGATGAGCTGCCCAGGGCACATTCTTTGCTCGACTAAGAATTCTACCAAGAATGGATGGAGCGTCCACCTAAGCCCCCCTTCAAAGCATCCCCATAAATAGCTATCTCCCCTTCTCGGGCACTACTAGCTCTATCCTTGACCCCTGGAAGTCGAACATCACATGCAGACATGATTCCAAACTCCCGGGCTATTCCTATAACCTCGTACTCCTTATACCGACAACCAAGGTTTGGCACGGTAAGAGCAGGGCGTGGCTCTATGGGGATGGCATAGGGGATGATGGAATGAGCTATGTCGTTGGGTGTGGAACCCTATCCCGACGAGCTACTAGTACTAGACATTTTTTGAAAAAGAAAAACTTAAAATTATCTAGAGGTCGCAAGCTCTTACCTTAAGCCTAAACCCGAGGTGGTCCGAGGATTGTTTGATGAGTGAAGTGCGACAAATGAGGTGGGGTATGGGGGTATTTATAGGATTTTGGGGAAGGCCAGAGGTCCCTCAATCATGGCCGTCAAAATATGCCACATGGCAACCATCTAGGATTTATGCCTAAATCTCGAGGCCACGTATCGTCACCCTTTACTGATCGTGCCATTCCCATGGCTGATCATGCCCCCTTTGGATGACTATTCGTGCAATGTCCATAGCTGATCACTCCCATTTTCATTGCTGATCATGCCATTCCCATGGCTGATCATGCCCCTTTGGATGACTGTTCGTTCCATGTCTATAACTGTCACTCCCATTTTCATTGCTGATCATGTCATTCATATGGCTGATCATGCCCCTTTGGATGACTGTTCTTGCCATGTCCATAGCTGATCACTCCCATTTTCATTGCTGATCATGCCATTCCCATGTCTGATCATGCCCCTTTGGATGATTGTTCGTGCCATGTCCATAGCTAATCATTCCCATTTTCATTGTTGATCATGCCATTCCCATAGCTGATCATGCACCTTTAGATGACTGTTCATGCCATGTCCATAGCTGGTCACTCTCGTTTTCTTGGCTGCTCATGCCAATTTGCATGCCGATCAATCCCAAATCATGGCTGATAGTTCACATATCGATGACTGATCATTCCCTTTCATGTCTAATCATCGCTGCACAATGGACAAATTCGAATATTTACATCACCCCAGAACCCCGAGCATCGTATCGGGCTCTGGCCTGAATGCAAGGGGGCCTCTGATATGGTCAGTGTTGTATGACCGATCACCCCCTTCCCGAGGACCATTTCTTCCCAGCCTTTCGAATATGAACACTTAGTCCTCGGGTTGTAGTCCTTGGGGAATGGTGATAGAGCACTTTCGATCATTAGGACTTGGCGTCTACCTTGGACACTTTCAACCATTCGTGGCATGATTTCGCCACTAGAGTTCCACCTAAGGCTAAACACTTCAGTATCCTAATATGAACCACAACTCTTAAACATGGTAAGATTCCCATGGATTCAAATGTTTGAGTTCTGCTACAAGTGTATTACCCCCTATAAATACAACATCTCAATTCATTATTTAGGCACACAATATACATTATTTTCAAGCTTATAGCCTTACACATATATTCTCTTTCTAACTTAAGCATCAGAGGGGCAACGAGGACACGCCTCGACGCCTTTGTTTCAGGAAACGGAAGATCACGTTTGTGCTCATCATCATTCGTCAAACTCGAAATTGTCCAAGTACGATTTTTGGTAGCATTAGTAATTACATACAAAAGGAATATACCAGTCCTAACTATACACTAATGCCAAGTGTCTAATGAAATACACTTCCACTCCTAGAAATCAGGATTTACACTGGCTTATACTATAAATGATGTTAATGAGGTTAACAAACATGTACTATGCAAGATTCCTCACAATTGGTTGATCAATTCTAATACTATACTTCTCCGCATGTGTATTATTTTGTTTCATGGAAAATGTTTTATATTGGGTGAATGTGTTTGATTTTTGGTTCAAGTTCCTTAGAAGTTCGGTTGGAGAATCCTCTTCCTCACTTCCCGATGTGTTAACCTCTTTTCTTGATCTTAGATTGTAGTGTGATATTTGCTTTTTGCTCATTCACAACCTAAGAGATCAAGGAAAGCAAAAATAAGATAGAAGCAACAAAAAGAAAAATAAAAGCAATTAACAAATTGATAAATAATCCCCAGCGACACGAAGCCAAACTTTGATCGCCACCAAAGGGGTGTCAAAATAATTCCTTTCTCGGCTCAAAATAAATGTTGTTCGAATAGTATAATTCAAGCAAGGGTCATTACTCGCAGAGGATTGATTCAATTATATTAATTGCGTAAAAGAAAATAACCGGCGAAAGCATATAAATGGGGGGGGGGGGTTTGATTCATTCACTTAACTAAAGAACATAACAAATTAAAATGGATGGCGCTAAGCTTGAAATGCAATAAATAAATAAATAACAAAGGCGAAGAGTCAACAAAAGAGAGAGCGTGATCGGGGTATAATTCTTTACCACGAGAATGATTTTCCAATTTAATTTTCACAAAAGATTTTCGTTCTATTGATTAACAACAATTCGAGAATAATCACAAGCTAGATTACCTCAAACTCTCCTTAGATTTTAGTTGAATAAAATAAGCTCTTTACCCAACCCTAATCATCAAACAACCTAGAATAAGATCGCTAGATTAAATTTAACGAAAACATTCATACAAGAGAGTCGAATTGAATTAAGCACAAACACACAAGCTCGGTTTGTTAACTTAAGTGATAATCCACCTATATTTAATAGAAAATTCCTCATAATCCATCAAAATATAGTTGCTACTAGGGTTTGGTCAAATTAGCAATTACGGACTAAAAATCTCAAATTAGCAAATATCGAAACAACCCAATCATCTAGTAGCGCTCCTAAACAATCGGGAAGAACAATAAAAACAATAAACTCAATGGATTCATCACATTAATCACAAGAACTATAAAGCACAAAACTATTGGAATCTCATTACTTGGGTCGAAAATTACCCCCAATCACATCTAGGTTTAGCCACTTATAATGTATTTACAAATGGCCAACAAAATTATAAGATACATTGATGAAAATTACCCCCAATCACATCTAGGTTTAGCTAACCATAAAGTAATAACAAATAGCCAACAAAAACTTACAACCCATAAATGAAAAATTGATTAAAGAAAGAAAAGCTTATTGATAATGAGAATGGTTGAGAAATCTTCAAAATCATTGAGTCTTCTTCTCCAAGTTATTCCACCATTGTTGAGCTCCAAGCTTTCCCAAAACTTCCAAAGAAATCCAAAGAAAAATGAAGAAAGGAGAAAGGGGATTTTCTCCCAACTTAGGGTTCTTGAGAGTGAAGAAGGGAGAGTGAATAATGAATCAAAAGTGGCTCCCAAAACCCTCATAAATGACCTAAAATCGTGATTTTTAATTGCAAAAAGGGTCCCAAACAATTTAAGTATGCCAAACAGGCCCTAATCCCGTGTGCGGCGCCGTGGCGCTGCCATAGCGCTACGACGCCGTCTTTTCAGTCGCAGGCGCACTGTAGCGCCTGAACGCATGGCGCCGCGGTGCTACAGTAATTTATTTATTTTAAATCGAAACCCAAGTCCTCTTTTTGCACTTATGATCTTTTCTTCATTTCTTCTTCCGTTTTCTTCTCCAAATTGGGATTTAGCATTGAAATACCTACAAAAATAGAATAAAACTATATTATGTAACAAAATGTTAATGAAAACTCACAAATATCTAAATTTAACGGCCCAAATAAGTGCGAAAAACCACACTTATCACACCCCCAAACTTAAATCTTTGTTAGTCCTCGAACAAAGCAATACAAGCATGCAAACACACCAATAAAAACCAAAAGATAATAATATAATGACCAACACTCCATTAGCTTGATAGTTCGCCACCTTGCTTCAATCCTCACATCACACATAACTTATGAAATGTTTACAAAAATGCTACCACAAAATACTTTTTAAACTCATATCATGCTCGACTCGTGTGTGTGTGTAGTCATTCCAATTCATCGCAATGCACAAGTTGGTGGTAATGCCGACCGTCAATGGTCATATTTTCCCTTTCTCGCTCGTGGGATGCACTCTCCCAAACTTGATATTTTCTCTCTAGCCCAATAGCATCAAGCTTAAGGTTGTTCTCAAATCACTCAATCTTTCCCGCTCAAGCTTAGTTGGATCGAACCGGTAAAATTGACCACCTAGTCATGTATTTATTCCCAAAAATTTTGAGTGACAAAAACCACGAACTTTCATTAGGTAAATAACGCCCAATCATCAATTTCTCGACAACAACAACGAATTTTTTTATTCCTATTCTTTTTGCTTCATTTTTCCAATGTAAGTAGTTCAGGCACTAGTCCCTAAGGGTAGCCTTCTTCATTGGTAGATCATCTCCCACACATTGTAATGCATAGGGCCGGATTACTCAATGTTGACTCACACTTTTTAAGGTAGGCAACTTTTTCCTACAGATTTTTTTTTCACAAGAACTAGCACAACAACCAACACACCAATGAAGTTCGAAAGCACTCCACAAAATCAATCATTTGAGTAGGGAATAAATACACTTCTAAACAATTTCCTTCGCCGGTTCAATCACCCCCAAACTTATACTTTCATAGGTAGTGATTGAAGATTTTTTTTTCATCTACATGGTCATTTAAGCTCCTATCAACCTTAAGTGTAACCAACAAGTGTGTGCAATGAATTTCATGACATAAGTGCTTAATTAGGAGTCCAACATGGCATAAGTGGATGATAAATAACAAATAACATTCATGTTCACACTTCATCAATCTGTGTAATGCAATACTCGAAACCAAATTAGCAAAGCTATCCAACTCACAAACAAGCACAAAACACACAATTTTAGCACATATCACAAGCACGAGCACACACCACAGCCCTAAACATAAACTGTACATTGTCCTCAATGTAAAAGCATGAAATATAAAGAGCAAAATGAACAAGTACTCCCCTAAATTTGGTTTTGACGACGATGGTTGTGCGAATGATTGTGGCTCATTGTCATTCAATGGAGTTCAAAGCTTTGATCCGGCGCCATGAGGAACTGTCACATGAGAAACAAAAATAATCAAAAACAAAAAGATGTGATCACAAAAAATGTCAAAAAGAATAACAATGGCTTGCCTCCCATCCAGCGCTTCTTTATAGTCTTTAGCTAAACTTTTCCTCCTCAAAGTTTTTCAATTGGATCTTCAAGTTGCATTTCCTCCATGTCATGTGGTATGAATGGTTCAAAATACGGCTTCAACCGATGCCCATTCACCTTAAACTCTTTCTCCATTTGGAGACTTTTGATTTCAACTGCGCCATGAGGAAATATATTAGTAACAACAAAGGGGCCAACCCATTTAGAATGAAGTTTACCTGGAAAAAGCTTAAGGCTTGAATGGAAGAGAAGAACTTTTTGCCCAACAACAAAGTTCTTCCTTGAAATCATTTTATCATGGTATGCCTTAGTCTTTTCCTTGTAAATCCTCGAGCTCTCATAAGCATCATTCCGGATTTCCTCGAGTTAATTAAGTTGAAGTTTTCGTTGATCCTCCGTGCTTCCAAGATCCATGTTAACTTGCTTGATTGCCCAAAATACCTTGTGCTCAAGTTCAACCAGTAGATGACAAGGTTTTCCATAAACCAACCGAAAAGGAGACATGCCGATCGGGGTTTTGTATGCCGTTCTATTAGCCCACAATGCATCGTTGAGGCAGAGACTCCAATCTTTTCTATTTGGATTCACGGTTTTTTCGAGAATGGATTTGATTTCCCTATTTGATACTTCAACTTGCCCACTTGTTTACGGATGGTAGGACGTGGATATCTTATGCGTGATGTTGTATTTCTTAAGCAGGGCCCTCCATCACTAATAATAGCTCGAGGTGTTCCAAACCTTGCAAAAATGTTAGACTTGACAAAAGCTACACGCACTTTAGAATCGTTAGTTCGAGTGGCCCTTGCTTCCACCCATTTCGACACATAATCGACGACAACAATAATGAAAAGATTACCCTATGATGAAGAAAAGGGTCCCATAAAATCAATGCCCCAAATATCAAAAATTTCAACAACAAGTATAGGGGTTTGTGGCATTTGATTTCGGGCACCCAACGTTCTAACCCTTTGACATCTATCGCATGCTTTACAAAAAAGGAAGGCATCCTTAAAAAGGATCGGCCAATAGAACCCACTCTCAAGCACCTTGAGAGCTGTCCTTTTGGCACCAAAATGTCCTCCACATGCATAGGAATGACAAAATGAAAGAATAGAATGAAATTCATTTTCAGGTACGCACCTTCTTATTAATTGATCCGGGGAATGCTTCCACAAATATGGCTCGTCCCACACAAAGTGCTTAGCATTTTTCTTGAGCTTATGCCTTTGAGCATCGGTCAAGTCACTTGGAATCTTCTTGGTGACTAAGTAATTGACGATGTCTGCAAACCAAGGATATGTGTTTGAGACTTGGAAAAATTGTTCATCAGGGAAGCTTTCTTGTAATGGTAGTGTCTCTTTTTCGTGAACAAGGCGACTGAGATGGTCGGCTACAGAATTGTCACTCCCCTTCTTGTCTTTGATTTCAAGGTCGAACTCTTGCAAGAGGAGCATCCATCGAATGAGCCTCGGCTTTGCATCTTTCTTGGTGAGCAAGTACCTAAGAGCTGCATGATCAGAAAAGACAGTTACTTTAGTGCCAATAAGATATGAGCAAAATTTTTCTAAGGCAAAAATAACTGCTAAAAGCTCTTTTTCGGTGGTAGAGTAATTGAGTTGGGAGTCATTCAAAGTTCTCGATGCATAATAGACAACAAGTGGTGTCCTCCCATCTTGTTGTCCTAAAACTGCTCCCAATGCAAAATCACTTGCGTCGCACATCAACTTGAATGGTTTACTCCAATTTGGTGGTTGGATGACAGGTGCCGACGTCAAGAGTTCCTTCAAACTTTCAAATGCCTTCTTGCAATCATTATCAAAGTGAATGGCACCTCTTTTTGCAATAGTCTGCACAATGGTCTAGCACACTTTGAGAAGTCCTTGATAAACCTTCGATAAAATCTTGCATGACCAAGGAAGGATCGAATCTCCCTCACACTCGTTGGAGGGGTTAGAGAACGGATTAAATCAATTTTCGATTTATCTACTTCTATCCCCTTAGATGAAATGACATGATCTAGTACTATCCCTTGATCGACCATAAAATAACATTTTTCCCAATTAAGTACAAGGTTAGTGTCCATGCATCGCTTAAGTACAAGTGTGAGATTTTGCAAGCAATTATCAAAGGTATTACCATACACACTAAAATCATCCATAAATACTTCAATAATGCTTTCAATGTAATCTGAAAATATACTTATCATACATCGTTGAAATGTCACTGGCGCATTGCAAAGAACGAAAGGCATGCGTCGATAGGCGAATGTACCAAATGAGCAAGTGAATGTTGTTTTCTCTAGATCCTTCGGAGCAATTACAATTTAATTATAACCTGAATAACCATCAAGAAACAATAGTGAGAATGGCCCGCCAACGTTTCCAACATTTGATCAATAAAGGGTAAGGGGAAGTGGTCTTTTCGGGTTGCACAATTAAGTTTTCTATAGTCAATACAAACCCTCCAACCTGTTTGGACCCGGGTTGGTACAAGCTCATTCTCCTCATTAGCTACCACCGTTATTCCGAATTTCTTTGGAACTACTTGAACCGGGCTTACCCATTTGCTATCGAAGATAGGAAAAATTATACCAACATCTAGCAATTTCAAGATTTCCTTCTTTACCACTTCCATCATAGGGGGATTCAAGCGGTGTTGAGGTTCCCTTGATGTCTTTGCTCCATCCTTAAGCAATATACGGTGCATGCACATGGATGGGCTTATCCCTTTGATGTCGGCTTTTGTCCAACCAATAGCCAACTTATGCTCTTTGAGTATCCGGATGAGTTTTTCTTCTTGGAGCATTGTAAGGTTCTTCGCAATGATTACCGGCAAGGTTTCCCTTTCTCCCAAGTATACATACTCTAAATGCTCGGGGAAATGCTTGAGTTCCAAAGCGGGGGCCTGCATCACCGAAGGTAGAATTTTTTCTTCAGAAATCAGAAGAGTAATATAAGAAAGATCATACCTCGATGGGGCACTTGAAAGTGTTTCAAGTGATGCCACCCTCTCATCAATGTTCTCACATACTTGTACATTCTTACTCAATTTAGTGAGATCATCAACATCAATGCTTTTAATCAACGTGGTATTCAATGTATCGTCACTTGATAAGTCAAAAAAATTTTGCACTAAGGAATTCACAATATCAATTGAAAAGCAAGAATGAACATCACTAGGATACATCATCGCTTCAAAGCTATTGAAGTGGATAATCTTTGTCCTCGCCATTCTCATAAATGGCCTTCCCAAAAGCAAAGGCGGCGACAATGATGTAGATTCATCTTGCATGTCAAGCACATAGAAATCCGCCGAAAAAATCAATTGATTAACCTGTACCAAAACATCCTCCAAAACACCCTTTGGAAAAGCATTAGATCTATCCGCAAGTTGAATGATAACACCCGTTTCCTTAAGTGTTCCTAGATTTAGTGAAGCATAAATAGAATATGGCATGACATTTATGGATGCTCCTAAATCTAGCATTGCCTTTTCAAACCTAGTGTTACCAATTATGCATGGGATGGTAAAACTTCCCGGGTCTTTACATTTTGGTGAGAGTTTTCTTTGTAATACTGTCGAGACATTTTCTCATACACTTACCACTTCATTTCCTTTTAACTTGCATTTATTAGTGCATAATTCTTGAGAAATTTAGCATAACGTGGCACTTGATAAATGGCATTTAAAAGTGGTATGTTTACTTGCACCTTGCGAAAAGTCTCTAAAATTTCTCTCATATTCATCTTTTTTAGATTTAGCAAATCTACTAGGAAATGGAGGGGCGAGAACATAAGTAGAGATGGGGTCTTTCAAGATTACCTTGGATCCCGAAGTTGGAAGGACATTTTCCACTTTCTCGCTTAATGAGTCTTCCTTTTGCTTCGGCTCCTCAACATGTACATTCACTTCCCTCAGTGCCTCCTCTAAAATTTTTTCACTTCTAAGTGTCATGGCGTTGGCATTTTCTCTCGGGTTGATAGCTTGAGAAGGAAGTTTTCCCGATCCTTGAGCCTCCATCTTGCTCATTGAACTAGCTAATTGGCTCATTTGCGTCTCCAAGTTTTTTATTGAGGTTTTAGTCTCTTGTTGGAATTGTATAGAGCTTGAGGCTAGAGACTTAACCATGTTTTCTAGAGACATACTAGAACTTGGAGGCAGTGTTTGTTGGCGAGGTTGAAATTGTTGTGGTGGCCTTTGTCGATTGAATCCCGATGGAGGATTAAATTGAGCTTGCGGAGCTATGAAGTGATTTCCTCCATAACTAAGATTAGGATGATCTCTCAACCCGGGATTATATGTGTTTGAATAGGGGTCATATCTTTGCCTTTGTTGCATTGGGAATCCCCCAATGGCATTTTCTTGTTCCGCGGTCCCTTCTTGTAGAGTTGGGCATGTATTGGTGTGGTGAGCCGCAATAGAACAAATCCCACACACATTAGCTTGTTCCATTGACCCGTGTGCCATTTGTTACACAAAGGATGTAAGATCGAATAATTTCCTTTCAATTTGAGAAGTGGCACCCACTTCATTCACTTGTTTAACCGGCACATCCATTCTACTCCCGAATTGTTGAGAGTGCGGCCATGTTGGCTATCAATTCTCTAGCAACCACCGGCGCTTTATCCATTAGAGCTCCACCACTCGCCGCATCTATCATACTTCTTTCCATCGGGAGCAACCCTTCGTAAAAATATTGCAAGAAAAGTTGCTCGCTTATTTGGTGGTTCGGGCAACTTGTACAAAGTCTTTTAAACATCTCCCAAAATTCATAGAGATTCTCCCCTTGAGATTGTCGGATGCTACATATCTCCTTTCTAATGTTTGTAGCCTTTGAAGCCGGAAAATACCTCTCTAAGAAGAGCTTTTGCATCTCATTCCTTGTGGTGATGACTTTGGAAGGTAGATAATAGAGCCATTCCTTAGCAGTGTCCGCGAGAGAAAAAGGGAATGCTTGCAATTTCACTTGATCTTTCGATATTCCTGTTGGTTTCATGCTTGAGCAAACCACATGGAATTCTTTTAAGTGCTTCTTGGGATCTTCATCGGCAAATCCATGGAAGGTGGGGAGAAGATGGATCATCCCCAATTTAAGCTCAAATCCCCCTTCAATTGGTGGATATTGAATGCATAGAGGTTGTTGGACAAAGGTTGAAGCGGCAAGTTCATTTAGCATTCGGTTAACATCCACCATTTCGGGCTCAATTTGTTCGATCTCACTAGAAGAATCAATACCCAAGTTCCTTAGAAGTTCGGTTGGAGAATCCTCTTCTTCACTTCCCGAAGTGTCAACCTCTTTTCTTGATCTTAAATTGTAATGTGATGTTTGCTTTTTTCTTATTCACAACCTAAGAGATCAAGGAAAGCAAAAATAAGATAAAAGCAACAAAAAGAAAAATAAAAGCAATTAATTAATTGATAAATAATCCCCGACAACACAGCGCCAAAATTTGATCGCCACCAAAGGGGCGTAAAAAATAATTCCTTACTCGACTCAAAATAAATGTCGTTCGAAAAGTATAATGCAAGAAAGAGTCATTACCCACAGAGGATTGGTTCAATTATGTTAATTGCGCAAAAGAAAATCAATGGCGAAAACATTTAAATGGGGGGGGGGGGTTTGATTCAAACGTTTATCTAAAGAACACAACAAATTAAAATGGAAATGGTGCTAAATGCGAAATGCAATAAAATTAAATAACGAAGGAGAAAAGTCAATAAAAGAGATAGTGTGATCGGGGTATAATTCTTTACCGCGAGAATGATTTTCTAATTCAATTTTCACAAAATATTTTCATTCAATCGATTAACAACAATTCGAGAATAATCACAAGCTCGATTACGTCAAACTCTCCTTAGATTTTAGTTGAATAAAATAAGCTCTTTACCCAACCCTAATCATCAAACAACCTAGGATAAGATCGCTAGATTTAATTTAACGAAAGCATTCATACAAAAGAGTCGAATTGAATTAAGCACAAACACACAAGCTCGATTTGTTAACTTAAGTAATAATCCACCTACATTTAATAGAAAATTTCTCATAATCCATCAAAATATAGTTGCTAATAGGGTTTGGTCAAATTAGCAATTACGGACTAAAAATCTCAAATTAGCAAATATCGAAACAACTCAATCATCTAGTAGCGCTCCTAAACAATCGAGAAGAACAATATAAACAATAAACTCAATGGATTCATCACATTAATCAAAAGAACTATATAGCACAAAACTGTTGGAATCTCATTTCCCGGGTCAAAAATTATCCCCCCAATCACATCTAGGTTTAGCTATCCATAAAGTAATTACAAATAGCCAACAAAAACTTACAACCCATAAATGAAAAATAGATTAAAGAAAGAAAAGCTTATTGATAATGAGAATGGTTGAGAAATCTTCAAAATCAATGGGTCTTCTTCTCCAAGCTTTTCCACCATTGTTGAGCTCCAAGCTTTCCCAAAACTTCCAAAGAAATCAAAAGAAAAAGGAAGAAAGAAGAAAGGGGATTTTCTCCCAACTTCGGGTTCTTGAGAATGGAGAAGGGAGAGTGAATAATGAATCAAAAGTTGCTCCCAAAACCCTCATAAATGACCCAAAATCGTGATTTTTAATTGCAAAAAGGGTCCCAAACAGGCCCTAATCCCGTGTGCGGCGCCGCGACGCTGCTATAGTGGCGCTGCGGTGCCACCTTTTCAGTCGCAGACACACTATAGCACCTGAACGCATGGCGCCGCGGCACTACAGTAAATTTTTTTTTTTAAATCGAAAGCCAAGTCCTCTTTTTGCACTTGTGATCTTTTCTTCATTTCTTCTTCCGTTTTCTTCTCCAAATTGGGATTTAGCATTGAAATACCTACAAAAATAGAATAAAACTATATTAGGTAGCAAAATGTTAATGAAAACTCACAAATATCTAAATTTAACAGCCTCAATAAGTGCGAAAACCCGCACTTATCAGGAGCCTAGAAATAGGCAAGCTTAATCTCCTTCTACACCTAAAAATAAGCAGTGGGGATCGTGTCAATTTGAGGGACAAAAATGAAAATATGAAAAACAATGGACCTCAGAACCCTCCGCCTAGAAATAGGCATCAAAAGAGGATAGAACATGACAGTAATCAAGCAAGCCCATCCCCACCACCTCCTGGACCTCAGGTCAAAGAGGATGAAGATTTCGTCGAACCATAAAGGTCCTACGACCTTGACAACGATGAAGACAACTTGCTATTATCTTAGGGACTAGTTAATGTCTTTGTCCCAAGTTACTTCGTGCTGCCTAAAATTCCAAAGTGTGATAGAAGGGGTAATACCGCGATATACCTCAACAACTTCAAAACTCATATAAGCCTGAGTGACTCATCTTCTGCGGTAAAATGTAGAGCTTTCAACCTGAATCTAAGCTGAGCGGCCAAAGTACGGTACTCCAAACTTTTAGAAGGAAGTATTGAAAGCTGATCAAACTTCAAGAAGGCTTTACTTAAGTGATTTGTGACTAGCAAAAAGGGTGAAGGACCTATAAAACATCTCTAGGTCATGAGGCAGCAATCGGGAGAATCATTGAAAAGCTTATTATCCTGTTTCACCGATGAAATGACTTACTGTGTGCAAATTAAAGATAGGGAAACACAATTGACCTTGAGGGGAGGGCTGGACATGAACTCTTTCTTTTGGAGAGACGTATGCCCTACTAGAAATGATAAATCGCGAGATCATTAATGAGGAAATGAAATATCAATGCAATAGGGCCAATCAAGGACACCCACCTTCTCAAAGACAATAAGGAAGAGGTCCTACCTCATACTTGATGGATCACCAGGTCAAAGAGTCCATCATGCTCAACTCAAGACAGCGCTGGATGCAGCAATGCTAAATGTAGTACCTACTTTAGCATATAAAGAGATGAACCCCAGCATTGAGATGTACCAAGGAAGGTCTAGCCAACGAATTCTTCGAAGGAAAAGGGGTAAAGGACGAAGCGTTGAACCTAGAAATAGGAACGAAGCACCACTTTATTGCACTTACCACTAGTCCTACAATCGTAGCACGACTGACTGTAGAGATATTGCCTGGCATCTCCAACATGAAAATTAAAGGAAGAATATACGCCTGCGAGGAGATGCACACCCTCCTAGGCAGGATCGACAGCCTAGGAGAGATAAAGCAAGGTAGTCCTTTTGAGATGATGTTTCTCGAAGGTGAGAAAGCGATAGGAAAAGTCATAGGAAAGGCCAAAGGTAAAGAAAGAGTCCTCCAGCTAACTCAGGCCACAAGCCCATTTGAGAAATAGATACAATTTTTGGAGGCCCATACATTATGGAGACACCATAAATGCACAAAGGAATTATATGAGGAAGGCCAGAGATCCCTACATGGCAAGCTTCATAGTTAATAGCAATTGACCCCCGACTGAAAAGGGGTGTAGCCCATTACTTTTAACCAAGACGATACAACTGGCCTGCACTGCCCACATTGTGATGCCTTGCTGGTAAGGGCCATTGTGGCATGAAATGACCTCAAAAGAATGCCAGTGGATAATGATATTTCGATCAATAGCATATTCGAAACAACCCTTAATAAAATGGATGAGGACCATGAGCTGACTCCCATGAACTCCATCTTCTACAGTTTCACTAGTAATAGTTTCACCCGAGAGGAAAAATCTCTTTGATAGTGGAGATGGGAGCGGCACTGTTGACTGCTCACCATTTTATTGAATTTTTGGTAGTAGACAATTGGTCTGCCTACCATAGGGTATTATGAAGACCAACTTTAATGGAGCTGTGTTTTGTTACAATTATCCACCACCTGTGCATGAGTTCTCAACTGAAAATGGTATTGCTACTATTAGAGGCGACCAAACGAATGCAAGAGATTGCTATCTGAACTCCCTTAGGAAGGTAGAACCTAGGGACGTCAATGTAATTCAGGTGCTAACAAACTTCCAACTCAAGCAAGAACAATTTCTATGCAAATTTAAAGTATTATATAAGTATTTCTACTTGAACTTTGGGGGTCTATTGTGTTGAGCAAATAAAAAAAAACCCAACATGAGTAATCAACCATTGCGAGAAAAAGGGTCACCCCAATCAAAAATATTTTCAAACAAAGTCTACGTATTATATAAATAATCATAATTGGATTTGGGGGACTATTGTTACGCCTTGTCACGAAAGCTTTAGTCCAAGCATACGAGGCAACCACGTAGAGACGTGAGTTAAAAGAAAAGTCAAAGTTGACCAGAGTCAACAAACCAAAGCTTACTCAATAGCCGAAGTCCTCCATCCCGAAATCCCTCCCTCTTAAGGGCTTCGAACTAAAAGCGATTTCCAAGGAGATCATAGTATCTAACCAATGATTGATATGACAACCCGCGACCCAACTAAGTCAAAAAATTTCAACCTAATTAAATATGTACTCTAATGCACTCCAAAGGACAACTCCTCTTGTCCACATATTGAAGTACAACTTATAGCAAGTGAGTGATGGGATAGCTACAATAGGACATCCTAGTGGGTCAGATGAAGCCACATCTGCTTCATCCAATAGTCAAAATCACTATTGTAATACTATAAATACCAACCATTGTAATACTTTGAATCTAATGCAATTTTTTACACTTAAAGCTACTTTTTGTCTTCTCTCTTATTTATATTCTTGTTCGCTCAAGTTTAAATTATATAGCTTTATTGAGTTGTTTGTGATTAATCATTAATATACAATCATCAATGAACAAACGGTCAGTATTCGAACATTTTTTCTCATGTCATAGAGAATTTCCCATGTTCGTATACGGTTACCTCCTCCGATAAAGTCTCCAATAAAAAAGTATTGGAATTTGCTTACCTGAATGCAAGTAGACCTGACATCTGTTTCTACGTCACCCAAACAAAAAATGAGGTCAACAATAATATTGAAAAAGAATAGGAAAATATGTAGAAGAATCATTCATTAGTTGTAGAGAAGTTGACGTGCTTTAATGGTGATTTGCAAGCAGGCGAGTGCTTGCATATATAGCATAGCTATGCGTTCTTGTCTTCAAACACACATCCCTCGATCAATTGCATGTAACTTTATAAGGATTTTCAGTGCACAAAATGCTTGTCTTGCCTATTAAAAAGATCAAAAGATATTAAGTGTAAATCTAATGTGAAAATACTAACCAATAAATAAGGATTATACTACTCTTTTAACAAGTTTGACCTTTTAAGATTCAGTAATTTATCTTAATGGCATCAAAGCACAATAAGTTCAAATGAGCATCAAAATTCAAACATGCAGTTGCATTCCAAATATTGGTTTGCTCAAATGAGATGAACGTATAAGAGTTTGGTTACTTCTTTTAACTAACTAGTTGATCACTTAAGATGAAACATAGAGTCTTAACTATTTAATTAGTCTATAATAAGAAAAGGAGTGTTGAAGAGTGAAAGAAAATAGTTGCAAAGAGATATTGTTTTGGGTACTAGGGGTGGGCAAAAATCAAACCAACCCAAATCGAACCGACCGGTTTTGATCCTTTTTTCTCTTAAAATTCTGTTGGGTTGGGTTTTTTTAGAAGAAAATGGGTTGGGTTATGGGTTGATCTATCAAAATCGATAAAACCCATCTAATATATTGTATTTAATAACAATTTTATGATCAAAAGTCCTTTGAAATGGCATAAAAAATTTATTGTTCCATCATATATTAAAACAAAAAAATAAAAAAAAATATGTAAAGAAAATATTTTCCCCTCATTTTAAAGTGTGAAAACTAAATATTTTGATATAAATTATCATCAAGGACTAGACGTATTAATTAATAGGAGGTTGAAAATAAGAATTCGACTAAAAAAATTAAGAATATAATTTGTAACGACTTGGACCTTGCGCTCAAGCCGTTAGAACATACGTATTGTCCGCTTTGGGATGGGCGCGCCCACTTATCTCCTCATAGCTTTTTGTCGCGTTCTCCAGGATTTGAACTCATAACCTCTCCCTTCATTTCTCGCGTAAATTCCACATAAAAATCCAACAAACCGGGTTGTCACCTAAATAACAAAAGTTTGCCACAATGCTTAATGTATGAAGATAAGTGCGGGTTTCGTACTTATTTATACTATTAACTTAGTTATTTGTGAGTTTTTATATGTAAGTTTTTGCTTATTTTTGTAACTTTTGTTATTTAGGTGACAACCTGGGTTATTGGATGTTTATGTGGAATTTACGCGAGAAATGAAGCAAATGTTTTGAAGATGCAATTATCCCAAGTTTGGTATACAAGATTATCACTTTGAGGTGGAAGAATTGTGGCTTGAAAGTGGTGAAAAATGGAGCAAAACAAATAATTTCAGCAGGCCCAGTACCATGGCACCCAGAAGAAAAAAAATTCAGCGAGCCGGGCGCCCAGCCACCTGATAGCGGAAAAATCGAGATTTTAACTCTTTTTTCGGCCCATTTTCGACTCAATCCGTCTCCCATCTTCAACATAATATAAATAAAACATTTTGGGGCCCTTTCTAGGTCACGAAATAAAGGGGGGAACCGACCAAAAAAGAGAAAAAAATCTGGGAGCTCTCCTTCAACAACAATGGTGATTTTGGGAAGAAGAAGAAGGAGAATTCATTGTTATTGAAGATTTTATCCATGTCTCCTTATCAATAAGCTCTTCTTATCTTTAAGCTCATTTTCATTCATGAGTTGTATTATTTTGTTGGGTATTTGTGAATATCTCATGAATAGTTAAACATAAATGTGATTGGGGGTGATTTTTAACCCGAGTAATGAGTTTCCAATCGATTTGTGCTTGATAGTTCTTTTGATTAATGTGTTTCATCCATTGTGCTTAATGTTTATATTGTTTTTCTTGATTATTTGAGTGCGCAACTAAATGATTGAATTATTTCAATATTTGCTATTTTGGGAAATTTAGTAATCACTATTTTTACCAAAACCTAGTTGCAACTACATTTCAATTGGTTTTGAAGAATTTTCAATTGAATGTTTGTGGATTAACACTTAAGTGAGTAAACCGAGCTTGCAAGTTTGCGTTTAATTCAATTCAATTCTCTCGTCGTAATGTTTTTATTAAATTAAATTTAACGAGCTTATCCTAAATTGTTTAATGAATAGGGTTAGGTAAAGAAATTGTTTTATTCAACTAAAATGTAAGGAGAGTGTGAGGTAATTGAGCTTGTGATTATTCTCGAATTGTTGTTAATCATTTGAACGAAAATGTTTTGTGATATTGTATTGGAAAATCATTCTCGTGGTGAAGAAATATCCCCCGATCACACTCTCTTTTATTGATCAAATACCTCCGTTGTTTATTTCAAGTTCCAAACATTTTCTATTTTCTTTCATTAATTTGTCGCTTTTTTAGTTTAATGACTCGAAACCCCCCTATTTACTTGCTTTCGCTATTTTACTTTCTTTAGTGCAATTAATATAATTGAAACAATCTTCTGCGGGAAATGATCCTTACTTGTCATAGTACTATTTCAACGATAGATTTTTAACTAAGTAAAGAAATTATTTTGATACGTCTTTTGGAAACTATCATATGAAATTTGACTTCTAACTTTCAGATTCCTAAAACTGCCGCCGTGTGAAAAATAAAAGTCTATGTGTTCTTTTTTGACTTCATGTAGTATATATATTAGGTTAAATGGCAACCTAATGAAACTGGGCCACCTAATTCTACAGCAAACGAATTGAAATTGCAGTTGGATTTCAAAACCTTATCATAAAAAAAAAAATAAATAAATAATTTGAAGTCCACCCAAAGTTCACGTGGCCACCTCTAATAAAAATACTATATTTTATTCAAACTAAAAATCAAATAATAACAACATATATAAATAGTAATAACTTCGGTTAGACTTATTCGAATCGACTTTTTCTCGAGCCTGATATGCATGATTAATTACGATCTATCCAACGAGACCAATATTCATATACTTATTATTGCTCTATCAAAATCTAAATATTTGGCCCAAATAAATTTTAATTTAAAATATGTCACTTTAGTACCTAACCTTCCAAAATAACAAAAATGTAGCATATAAAATTATTAACCCTATTTTATGAAAATATTCGGGTCTTTACAATTTCCACCCCTTAAAATATTTTCGTTCTCGAAAATTACCTTGATTAAACGAAGAGTCTTGGATAATAGGTTTTAAGCTCATCTTCCTTCTCCCAAGTCGATTCATCAAGTCTATGATTTTTCCATTAGACCTTGACCAAGGGAACTTCCCTATTTCTTAGTTGATGCATTTTTCTATCCAAAATCAACGTCGGGATTTATTCATATGATGTCTTTTTGTACCTCCAATGTCTGATAACTTACCACATGATTGAGATCATGAACATATTTTCTGAGCATCGAAACATGGAACACGTATGTACTGCTGCAAGTTCAGGTGGTAATACAAGTCGATAAGCCACAACACCAATCATTTCTAGAGTTTCGAAAGGTCCAATAAATCGATGTCTCCACTTTTCCTTCTTACCAAATCTCAATACACCCTTCATGGGTGCTACTTTAAGAAAAATTTTATCACCCACACCAAATTTCAATTCCTTTCTTCTACTATCGGCATAACTTTTCTATCGGTCTTGTGCTATTTTTATTCTAGCTCTAATCTTGTCAACTGCCTCAACTATCCATTCAATGATTTCAGGACCCAAAATTCTATTCTTTCCGACTTCATTCCAATGAATAGGAGATCTGCATTTCCTACCATAAAGAGCTTCATATGGGGCTATGCCTATAGTAGCCGGAAAGCTGTTGTTGTAAGCAAACTCCACTAATGGTAAATGTGTTTCTCAACTACCGCCAAGATCCAGAACACATGCCCTCAACATATCTTCAAGAATTTGAATGGTTCTTTCTGACTGTCCATCCGTCTGTGGATGATAAGCAGTACTAAACTTCAGTTTCATCCCCATGGCTGCCTGCAAACTTTTCCAAAATTTTGATGTAAACCTCGGGTCTCTATCTGAAACAATGGGGACAGGAACTCCATGCAATCTGACTATCTCTCTGATATATAACTGTGCGAGCTGTTCCATGTTGAAATTTACCTTGATTGGCAGAAAATGGGCTGACGTTGTCAAACGATCAACGCCTACCCAAATAGCATTTTGACCTCTTGCTGATCTAGGAAAACTTACCACAAAGTCCATCGCTATGTGTTCCTATTTCCATTCTGGAATATCCAACGGTTTCAATAGTCCTGATGGCCTTTGATGTTCCGCCTTGACCTGCTGACAGACAATACATTTCTCCACAAATAGACCAATTCTCCTCTTCATGTTTCTCCACCAAAATATATCTCGAAGATCTCGATACATTTTTGTACCGCCTGGATGTGCAGCGTACGGAGTGGAGTGAGCATCTTCCAATATCTCATTTATTATTCCTTCATCCTTAGGTACACACAACATTCCTTTAAAAGTCAGCGCATTATCTGCATATATTTCAAACCCTATGTGTTTGTTTGATCATTTAAGTTATTCCTTCAAGAAAAAAAAAAGTTAATGTGTTCCACATTAAAAGGTAAAAAAAATGAAGAAAAATAAAATAATAGAATAGGACCTACCATAGCCGCTAGCTGCCCCCACCCTCCTTTCATGGGTTGTGTGTTGTCTTCATATTTTTCTCTTTTCTTTTTCCTTTTATCTTTTTGTTTTTATTCTAAATCATGGGTTCTGTTTTGGTTTGCTATTTTTCTCTCATCTTCTATTTTTTTTTCCTTTACCTTTTATGTTGGTCCCAGAAAGATATTTCGAACACAAACAAGATAAAATTGCAGAAAGTAAAAATGAACACGAAGAGATTTTTTCACCACAAAGAGTTCGGATGTTCAACCGTAAGGCCTACTCACCACGTTGAGCATCTAGAAAGTAGATGAGCTCTAAATCCACTAGAATCACCAAGAAACATTATACGTGTACAAAGAAATTAGGGATTTCTTCATTGTTTTCTCTCGCCTCATATTACAATATACAATCTCACACAACATTTTATTATGTTCTTTTTGTATTGTTGTTATTTAAATTAAAATCATTTTAACAAAAAAATAAATGACTTTTTAAGTCAAGCAGACAATGCATGCCCATTACAGCCAAAAGTTACGAAGGAAAGTTGAAGAGCCACTTGCAAAATATAAAAAGATCGACCTAAATTTGTTGGGTTTTTAAGTCAAAAGCTTTATCAAGAAAGCTCTAACATTGTTGTATTTTTTATGTCAAGGAGAAGGTGATAATCGGTACTAAACTGACCGGATTCTACAACAAAAATAAGCATAAACATACATATGTACTCTGGTTTTCTGGGAGAAAACCAGAGGAGAAGAAGTGATTTTAGAGACTACATTTTGATATATTTCCTTTTTTAAAAACGAGTAACACAAAGGCTCCATTATATAGAGCAAGTTGCTAGACTTTCTACCAACTATTCTACCCACTAGTCATGCTACCTACTTGTCTATAACCATACTAAACAATACAATGACAACATACTCTACTAAAATAGCATACAAAATAGGCCAAACTTTCATCATTTCATAGTTAGCCTTCAACCAAATATATAACTAAATTAAAAACCGAAAATTACAATAATTTTATGACAACAAAAATGTCACAATTCCAACACTCCTCCATGACGTTTTTGTTGGAAACTCAAAGCATTCTTCATGTTTTTGAACCATTCTTATTTGGTGACTACAAGCTTGAAGTTCTTTTGTTTTTTATTTGACCGAAGCACCTTGGTTGCAACTCTCTTTCGTAGTTAATCAACATCTATTGCATTCGAATCAACCTCATACAAAACACTTTCATTCTTGCATCTTTCCTCAGATTTTTGAAAGCTAAAACAGGGCTGCTATTGAAGCTTGCTAGATTTCGATTTTTTCTGGCATTTTTCTTCATCATCAGATTAAATTTTCTCAGGGGCAGTTGCTGATTTCACACATGATATATGACTTTAGCTTGCTGGGTTTCGAGCTTAGTAGCTTCAACTAGATTCTCTCCTTCTTTGTTAACCGAATTTAGCTTCTTCATCATACTAGTTTTCCTCAGAAAATTTCAGATTCAACCCATTTTTTTTATGACAACAAGTTTGAAATTTCTTATTTTCCATTTGATCCGGCCTTCTTGGTTGCAACTCTACATCATAGTTGTCAACTCTTTTAGCCAAGGATCTACCCCATACAAAGAAAAACTCTCGACTTGCATCATTAATTTCCTCAATTTGCTGCTAAATTGTTTCAAAAAATGAGCTTACTAGATTCCATTTTGAGCTTACCGGATTTTACAATGCTTATGTTAAACTTACCGTACATAGTTTTACCGGATTTCAGAAGGCATACCATATTTGGTGTGAGCTTACCGGATTTCAGAGATTTTAGGCAACATACCGGATTTCATCAATATCGGATTTTGAAAACAAATAGTGGATAATGAAATGCGGTATGAGGATACCAGATATTGAAGGGAATTTTTGCACTTACCGGATTTCTGCTTCCTTGGCACTTACCGGGTTTTGAAATACCGGAGTTTGGAAAAAAAGAATATTTCTTTACTTACAGTATTTCAGATTATCGGTCATAAGCTTACCGTATTTTAGTTAAGAAGAAAGGAATATTTCTTCACTTACCGATTTTGCCATTTTTATACCGAATTTTAAGCTTCTTCTTCAGCATCATATACCGATTTTTTTTCACAGCCATTTAAAGACCAAATTAAAGCCTTTTTCATCAGTTTCTTCTTCAACATTTAACTCCCCTTGCTTAGCTTCAAACTTTGTTAGATTATTTAGATGAGCCCCCCATCTGTAACATCAGATTTTTCATTTTTTTCGACACAAGATTTTCTCATTTTTCTAGCATTTTATCAGCACCTTCACAAGAACTTTCCACCATTTTTGCAGCTCCTTTTCACAGTAACTTTGCAACCATTTCAATATGCCGGTTTTGCTTTTTTTTTTCAGCCACTTTCAACACCATCAAGGATCAAATCTGACCCCCAGGGCTGCTGCTGAAACTTTGCTTCAGACCGAATTTTTCCAACATTTTTGGCTGCCCTTCTTTTTCATTTTTTTAGCACTTTTTATAGGCTCCTTAAGAACATTTTTCAGGCCCTTTTAAGATCATATCAGCTTTGATACTATGTTGGGTTTTTTAGTCAAAAGCTTTATCAAGAAAGTTCTAACATTGTTGTATTTTTTATGACAAGGAGAAGGTGATAACCGGTACTAAACTAACCGGATCCTACAACAAAAATAAGCATAAACATACATATATACTCTGGTTTTCTAGGAAAAAATCAGAGGAGAAAAAGTGATTTTAGAGACTACATTTTGATATATTTTCTGATAAGTGCGGGTTTTGCACTTATTTAATCCTTTAAACTTTGATGTTTGTTTGGCTTTCTTTTATATTTCGTCGCTTAATGTATTTATTTTTAATTTTTAGGTGAAAACCCGAGTCAAGTATTGATGTGAAGGATTTGAGCGAAAAAGAGTCAAAAGAATTATGATGCGAGAATGCTAAAGTTCGGCGAACAAGAACATTAGTTTTCCTATGAAGAAATGTGGTTTGAGGGGTGAAATCGAGTGAAAAACTAGGAAGAAAATGAAGTTGGCATAGAATTGAACTATGCGTAGGCATAGGCCTGCAAGGTGTGCGTACGCACGCTTGGCAAAACCAGCGACTGAAGGTAATTTGATTGCACTATGCGTACGCACATACAAAGCCATGCGTACGCATGTTATAAATCTGGAGCGGAACCCGGGAAAAAAACACGCGAAGTCTGAATTTAAATTTTCTCGACCCATTTCAACCCAACCCGCCTCCATACCTCTCTACACTATAAAATACACATTGGAGACCATTTCTAGGGCAAGTCTTGAGGGAAAAATCGACCAAAAATGGAGAAGAAAGATTTGGTGCAAAAATCTACGATTTTGGAGCTTTGGAGAAAAAGAAGAAGAAGAGGAAGTCCATTTGACATTGAAGACTCCATCTATTACTCTTCTCATCAATAAGTTTTCTATTCTCTTTAATCTCTATGTTTTCCATGTATTGTAAGATTTTAATGGTCATTTGTATTTACACTATGAGTGGCTAAAACCTAGATGTGATTGGGGGTAATTTTTGACCCGAGAAATGAGATTCCAATAGTTTTGTGCTATATAGTTCTTTTAATTAATGTGATGAATCCATTGAGTTTATTGTTTATATTGTTCTTCTCGATTGTTTAGGAGTGCTACTAGATGATTGGGTTGTTTTGATATTTGCTAATTTGGGATTTTTATTACGTAATTGCTAATTCGACCAAACCCTAGTAGCAACTACATTTTGATAGATTATGAGGAATTTTCTATTAAGTGTAGGTGGATTATCACTTAAATTAACAAACCGAGCTTGTGTGTTTGTGCTTAATTCAATTCGACTCTCTCGTGTGAATGCTTTTGTTAAATTAATCTCTAAGTTATTTGACGATTAGGGTTGGATAAAGAGCTTATTTTATTCAACTAAAATCTAAGGAGAGTTTGAGGTAATCGAGCTTGTGATTATTCTCGAATTGTTGTTAATCAATTGAATGAAAATCTTTTTGTGAAAATTGAATTGGAAAATCATTCTCGAGGTAAAGAATTATACCCCGATCGCACTCTCTCTTTTGTTGACTTATCGCATTCGTTATTTAATTTTATTGCATTTCAAGTATTGCGCCATTTCCATTTTTTTTAATTTGTTGTGTTCTTTAGATAAACGATTGAATCAAACCCCCCCCCCCAATTTATATGCATTCTCCTTTTATTTTCTTTTTCCCAATTAACGTAATTGAACCAATCATTTGCGGGTAATGACCCTTGCTTGCATTATACTATTCAAACTACATTTATTTTTAGCCGAGTAAGGAATTATTTTTTATGCCCCTTTGGTGACGATCAAAATTTGGCGTCGTGTCACCGGGGATTGTTTCTCAATTAGTTAACTGCATTTATTTTTCTTTTTGTTGCTTTTATCTTATTTTTACTTTCCTTGATCTCGTAGGTTGTGAATGAGTAAAAAGAAAACATCACACTACAATCTAAGATCAAGAAAAGAGATTGACACGTCGAAAAATGAGGAAGAGGATTCTCCAACCGAACTTCTAAGGAACTTGGGTATTGATTCTTCGAGTGAGTCCGAGCAAATAGAACCCAAGATGGCGAATGCAAACCGAACATTAAAGGAACTTGCCGCTCCAACGGTAGTTCAACAACCTTTGTACATCCAATATCCTCCAATAGAAGGGGGATTTGAGCTTAAATCCGGGATGATCCATCTTCTCCCCACCTTCCATGGATTTGCCGGCGAAGATCCCAACAAGCACTTAAAAGAATTCCATGTGGTTTACTCAAGCATGAAACCAACAGCAGTATCGGAAGAGCAAGTGAAATTGCGAGCATTTCCTTTCTCTCTTGCGGACACCGCTAAGGAATGGCTCTATTATCTACCTTTCGGACCCATCACCACATGGAATGAGATGCAAAATCTCTTATTGAAGAGGTATTTTCCGGCTTCAAAGGCTACAAATATTAGAAAGGAGATATGTAACATTCGACAATTGCAAGGGAAAAATCTCTATGAGTTTTGGGAAAGGTTCAAAAGACTATGTGCTAGTTGCCCAAACTACCAAATAAGTGAGGAACTTCTTTTGCAATACTTCTACGAAGGGTTGTTTCCAATGGAAAGAAGTATGATTGATACAGCGAGTGGTGGAGTTCTAATGGATAAAACGTCAGTGGTTGCTAGAGAGTTGATAGCCAACATGGCTGCTAACTATCAACAATTCGAGAGTAGAATGGATGTGCCGGTTAAACAAGTGAATGAAGTAGGTGCTACTTCTCAAATTGAAAGGCAATTATCCGATCTTACATCCCTTGTGCAACAAATGGCACGCGGGTCAATGCAACAAGCTAATGTGTGCGGGATTTGTTCTAGTTCGGGTCACCACACCGATACATGCCCGACACTACCAGAGGGGACCACGGAACAAGCAAATGCCATTGGGGGATTTTCAATGCAATAAAGGCAAAGATATGACCCCTATTCAAACACATATAATCTTGGGTTGATAGATCATCCAAATCTTAGTTATGGAGAAAATCACTTCATACCTCCGCAAGCTCAATTCAATCCTCCCTCGGGATTCAATCAACAAAGGCCACCACAACAATTTCAACCTCGCCAACAAGCACCGCCTCCAAGTTCTAGTATGTCTCTAGAAGACATGGTTAACTCTCTAGCCTCAAGCTCTATACAATTCCAACAAGAGACTAAAACCTCAATAAAAAAACTTGGAGATGCAAATGAGTCAATTGGCTAGTTCTATGAGCAAGATGGAGGCTCAAGGATCGGGAAAGCTTCCTTCTCAAGCTATCAACCCGAGAGAAAATGCCAGCGCCGTGACACTTAGAAATGGAAAAATTTTAGAGGAGGCACCGAGGGAAATGAATGTTCATGTTGAGGAGCCAAAGCAAAATGAGGACTCATCAAGTGAGAAAGTGGAAAATGCTCATCCAACCTCGGAATCCAAGATAACTCCTAAACATTCCATTTCTACTTATGTTCCTACCCCTCCATTTCCTAGTAGATTTGCTAATGCTAAGAAAGAGGAACATGAGAAAGAAATTCTAGAGACTTTTCGCAAAGTGCAAGTAAACATACCACTCTTAGATGCCATTTATCAAGTGCCACATTATGCTAAATTTCTTAAAGAATTATGCACTAATAAACGCAAGTTAAAAGGCAATGAAGTGGTAAATGTAGGACAAAATGTCTCAACAGTCTTGCAAAGAAAACTCCCACCAAAATGTAAAGAACTGGGAAGTTTTACCATCCCATGCATAATTGGCAACATTGGGGTTGAAAAGGCCATGCTAGATTTAGGAGCATCCATAAATATCATGCCATATTCTATTTATGCTTCACTAAATCTAGGCACACTTAAGGAAACCGGTGTTATAATTCAACTTGCGGATAGATCTAATGCGTTTCCAAATGGTGTTTTGGAAGATGTTTTGGTACATGTGAATCAATTGATTTTTCTGGCGAATTTTTATGTGCTTGACATGCAAGATGAATCTACAACATCATCGCCGCCTTTACTTTTGGGAAGGCCATTTATGAGAACGGCGAGGACAAAGATTGATGTACATGACGGTACTTTAACAATGGAATTTGATGGTGAGATTATCCGCTGCAATATCTTTGTAGCGATGAGGTATCCTAGTGATGTTCATTCTTGTTTTTCAATTGATATTGTGGATCTAGTGCAAAAAAATTTCGACTTATCAAGTGAAGATGCATTGAATACCACTCTGATTAAAAGCATTGATGTTGATCATCTCACTAAATTGAGTAAGAATTTACAAGTATGTGAGAACATTGTTGAGATGGTGGCATCACTTGAAACACTCCCAAGTGTCCCACCAAGGTATGATCTTTCTTATATTCCTCTTCTGATTTCTGAAGAAAAAATTCTACCTTCGGTTATGCTTGTCCCCGCTTTGGAACTCAAGCCTCTCCCCGAGCATTTAAAGTACGTATACTTGGGAGAAAGGGAAACCTTGCCGGTAATCATCGAAGAACCTCACAATGCTCCAAGAAGAAAAACTCATCCGGATACTCAAAGAGCATAAGTTGGCTATCGGTTGGACAATAGCCGACATTAAGGGGATAAGCCCTTCCATGTGCATGCATCGAATATTGCTTGAGGATGGAGCAAAGACATCAAGGGAGACTCAATGCCGCTTGAATCCCCCTGTGATGGAAGTGGTAAAGAAGGAAATCTTGAAATTGCTAGATGTTGGTATAATTTTTCCTATCTTCGAGAGCAAGTGGGTAAGCCCGGTTCAAGTAATTCCAAAGAAGTCTGGAATCACGATGGTAGCTAATGAGGAAAATGAGCTTGTACCAACCTGGGTCCAAACGGGTTGGAGGGTTTGTATTGACTATAGAAAACTTAATTGTGCACCCGAAAAGACCACTTTCCCTTACCCTTTATTGATCAAATGTTGGAAAGGTTGGCGGGCCATTCTCATTATTATTTTCTTGATGGTTATTCAGGTTATAACCAGATTGTGATTGCTCCGGAGGACCACGAGAAAACAACATTTACTTGCCTATTTGGTACATTCGTCTATCAACGCATGCCTTTCGGTCTTTGCAATGCTCTGACGATATTTCAACGATGCATGATAAGTATATTTTCAGATTACGTTGAGAGCATCATTGAAGTATTTATGGATGATTTTAGTGTTTATGGTAATACTTTTGATAAGTGCTTGCAAAATCTCACTCTTGTACTTAGCGATGCATGGACACTAACCTAGTACTTAATTGGGAAAAATGTCATTTTATGGTCGATCAAGGGATAGTACTAGGTCATGTCATTTCATCTAAGGGGATAGAAGTTGATAAATCTAAAATTGATTTAATTCGTTCTCTAACCCTTCCAACTAGTGTGAGGAAGATTCGATTCTTTCTTGGTCATGCAGGATTTTATCGAAGGTTTATCAAGGACTTCTCAAAGTGTACTAGACCACTGTATAGGCTATTGCAAAAAGATGTGCCATTTCACTTTTATGAAGATTACAAGACGGCATTTGAAAATCTAAAGGAACTCTTGACGTCGACACATATCATCCAACCACCAAATTGGAATAAGCCATTTGAGTTGATGTGCGACGCAAGTGATTTTGCATTGGGGACAGTTTTAGGGAAACGAGATGGGAAGACACCACATGTCGTCTACTATGCATCGAGAACTCTGAATGACGCCCAACTCAATTACTCCACCACCGAAAAAGAGCTTTTAGCAGTTATTTTTGCCATAGAAAAATTTCGCTTATATCTTATTGGCACTAAAGTAATTGTCTTTTCTGATCATGCAGCTCTTAGGTACTTGCTCACCAAGAAAGATGCAAAGTCGAGGCTCATTCAATGGATACTCCTCTTGCAAGAGTTCGACCTTGAAATCAAAGACAAGAAGGGGAGTGAAAATTCTATAGCTGACCATCTCAGTCGCCTTATTCATGAAAAAGAGACCCTACCATTGCAACATTGCAAGAAAGCTTCCCTGATGAACAATTGCTCCAAGTCTCAGACACACATCCTTGGTCTACAGACATCATCAATTACTTGGTCACCAAGAAGATCCCAAGTGACTTGACCGATACTCAAAGGCAAAAGCTCAAGAAAACTGCCAAGCACTTTGTGTGGGACAAGCCATATTTGTGGAAGCATTGCCCAGATCAATTGATAAGAAGGTGCGTACCTAAAAATGAATTTCATTCTATTCTTTCATTTTGTCATTTCTATGCATGTGGCAGACATTTTGGTGCCAAGAGGATGGCTCTCAAGGTGCTTTAGAGTGGCTTCTATTGGCCCACCCTTTTTAAGGATGTATTCTTTTTTTGTAAAACATGCGATAGGTGTCAAAGGGTTGGTACATTGGTGCCCGAAATCAAATGCCTCAAACCCCTATACTTGTTGTTGAAATTTTTTATGTTTGGGGCATTGATTTTATGGGACCATTCCCTTCATCATATGGTAATCCTTTCATTATTCTTGTCGTCGATTATGTGTCGAAATGGATGGAAGCAAGGGCCACTCGAACTAACGATTCTAAAGTGGTTGTAGATTTTGTCAAGTCTAACATTTTTGCAAGGTTTGGAACACCTCGAGCTATTATTAGTGATGGAGGGCTTCACTTCTGCAACAGCTCTTTTTGGGCCCTGCTTAAGAAATACAACATCACGGATAAAGTATCCACTCCCTACCATCCGTAAACAAGTGGGTAAGTTGAAGTATCAAATAGGGAGATCAAATCCATTCTCGAAAAAATCGTGAATCTAAATAGAAAAGATTGGAGTCTCCGCCTCAACGATGCATTGTGGGCTTATAGAACGGCATACAAAACCCCGATCGGCATGTCTCCTTTTCGGTTGGTGGAAAGCCTTGCCATCTACCAGTTGAACTTGAGCACAAGGCATTTTGGGCGATCAAGCAAGTTAACATGGATCTTGGAACCACGAGGGATCAAAGAAAACTTCAACTCAATGAACTCGAGGAAATCCGGAACGATACTTATGAGAGTTCGAGGATTTACAAGGAAAAGACTAAGGCATACCATGATAAAACGATCTCAAGGAAGAACTTTGTTGTTGGGCAAAAAGTTCTTCTCTTCCACTCACGCCTTAAGCTTTTTCCAGGTAAACTATGTTCTAGATGGGTTGGCCCCTTTGTTGTTACTAATATATCTTCTCATGGCGCAGTTGAAATCAAAAGCCTACAAACTGAGAAAGAGTTTAAAGTGAATGGGCATCGGTTGAAGCCATACTTTGAACCATTCATACCACAAGACATGGAGGAAATGCAACTAGAAGATCCAAATGAAAAATCTTGAGGAGGAAAAGTCTAGCTAGAGACTATAAAGAAGCGATGGATGGGAGGCAACCCATTGTTATCTTTTTGACATTCTTTTGTGATCACATCTTTTTGGACATTGATTATTTTTGTTTCCCCCATGTGACAGATTTTCAAGCTCCGGATCATAGCTTTGAGCATTAATGAACTCAAAAGGGCCACAATCATTCGCACAACCATCGTTGTCAAAACCAAATTTAGGGGAGTACTTGTTCATTTTGCTCTTTATATTTCATGTTTTTACATTGAGGACAATGTACAGTTTAAGTTTGGGGGTGTGGTGTGTGCTCATGCTTTGTGCTATGGTGTGTGCTCGTGCTTGTGATACATGTAAAATTGTGCTAAATTTTTCGCTAAATTTTTTCGTCAATACTCAATTTTCGGGTTATATATTTGTGTTCTTATGCTTGTTTGTGAAGTTAGATAGCTTTGCTAGTTTGGTTTCGAGTATCGCATTACATGGATTTACGAATTGTGAACATGAATGCTATTTGTTATTTATCATCCACTTATGCCATGTTGGACTCCTTATTAAGCACTTATGTCATGAAATTCATTGCACGCACTTGTTGGTGACACTTAAGGTTGATAGGAGCTTAAATGACCATGTTGATGAAAACAAATCTTCAATAACTACCTATGAAAGTATAAGTTTGGGGGTGATTGAGCCGGTGAAGGAGATTTTTTAGAAGTGTATTAATTTCCTACTCAAATGATGGTTTTGTGGAGTGATGTCGAACTTCATTGGATGTGGTTGTTGTTCTTGTTCTTGTAAAAAAAAATCTATAGGAAAAAGTTGCCTACCTTAAGGAGTGTGAGTCCGCATTAAGTAATCTGGCCCTATGCATCACAATGTGTAGGAGACGATCTACTAATGAAGAAGGCTACCCTTAGAGACTAGAGCGTGAACTACTTACATGGAAAAAATGAAAAAAAAATAAGAAATAAGAATCCGATGTTGTTGTTGTGAGATTGATGGTTGAGCATAATGTGCCTAATGGAAGTTGGTGGTTTGAGCACTCGAAGTTCTTATGGGAAATTAATGCATGACTTGATGATCAATTTTACCGATTCGATCCAACCAAACTTAAGCGGAAAAGAATGAGTGATTTGAGAACAACCTTGAGTTTGGCACCTTGGATTAGAGAGAAAATAACAAGTATGGGGAGTGTGCTTCACACGAGCGAGAAAGGAAAATTTGACATTTGGAGGGTCGAGAAACCACCAATTGTGTATTGCGATGAACTGGTTGACAACACACACACACGATTCTAGCATGGTTTGAATTTCAAAGTGTTTTGTTGTAGTATTTTTGTAAACATTTCATAAATTATGTATGATGTATTGATGGGAGTAAATTAGCAAGTTATCATTCTATGAAGTGTTTGTTATTATTATATTATCATTTAGTTTTAATTTGTGTGTTTGTATGCTTGTTTGTTTAGGTTTGTTCGAGGACTAACAAATATTTAAGTTAGGGGGTGTGATAAGTGCGGATTTTGCACTTATTTTATCCTTTAAACTTTGATGTTTGTTTGGCTTTCTTTTATATTTCGTCGCTTAATGTTATTATTTTTAATTTTTAGGCGAAAACCCGAGTCGAGTATTGATGTGAAGGATTTGAGCGAGAAAATAGTCAAAAGAATTATGATGCGAGAATGCCAAAGTTCGGCGAACAAGAACATTAGTTTTCCCATGAAGAAATGTGGTTTGAGGGGTGAAATCGAGTGAAAAACCGGAAGAATATGAAGCTGGCACAGAATTGAACTGTGCGTACGTATAGGCCTGCAGGGTGTACGTACGCACGTTTAGCATAACCAGCGACTGAAGGTAATTTGATTACACTATGCGTACGCATGGTACAAATTTGGAGCAGAACCCAGGAAAAAAACGCGCGAAGTCTGAATTTAAATTTTCTCGACCCATTTCAACGAGACCCGTCTCCATACCTCTCTACACTATAAAATACACATTGTAGACCATTTATAGGGCAAGTCTTGAGGGAAAAATCGACCAAAAAGGGAGAAGAAAAATCTGGTGCAAAAATCTGCGATTTTGGAGCTTTGAAGAAGAAGAAGAAGGAGAAGAAGAAGAATGAGAAGAAGAAGAAGAAGAAGAAGAGGAAGCCCCTTTGACATTGAAGACTCCATCTATTGCTCTTCTCATCAATAAGCTTTCTATTCTCTTTAATCTCTATGTCTTCCATGTATTGTAAGATTTTAATGGTCATTTGTATTTACACTATGAGTGGCTAAAACTTAGATGTGATTGGGGGTAATTTTTGACCCGAGAAATTAGATTCCAATAGTTTTGTGCTATATAGTTCTTTTGATTAATGTGATGAATCCATTGAGTTTATTGTTTATATTGTTCTTCTCGATTGTTTAAGAGCGCTACTAGATGATTGGGTTGTTTCGATATTTGTTAATTTGAGATTTTTAGTACGTAATTGTTAATTCGACCAAACCCTAGTAGCAACTACATTTTGATAGATTATGAGGAATTTTCTATTAAGTGTGTGGATTATCACTTAAATTAACAAACCGAGTTTGTGTGTTTGTGCTTAATTCAATTCGACTCTCTCGTGTGAATGCTTTTGTTAAATTAATGTTAGCGATCTTATCCTAGGTTATTTGATTATTAGGGTTGGGTAAAGAGTTTATTTTATTCAACTAAAATCTAAGGAGAGTTTGAGGTAATCGAGCTTGTGATTATTCTCGAATTGTTGTTAATCAATTGAACGAAAATCTTTTGTAAAAATTGAATTGGAAAATAATTCTCGCGGTAAAAAATTATACCTCGATCACACTCTCTCTTTTGTTGACTTACCGCATTCGTTATTTAATTTTATTGCATTTCAAGTATTGCGTCATTTCATTTTTTTTTAATTTGTTGTGTTCTTTAGATAAGTGATTGAATCAAAAACCCCCCATTTATATGTTTTTGCCGTTTATTTTTTTTTGCGCAATTAACGTAATTGAACCAATCCTCTGTGGGTAATGACCCTTGTTTGCATTATACTATTCGAACGACATTTATTTTTAGTCGAGTAAGAAATTATTTTTGACGCCCCTTTGGTGGCGATCATTTCGTTTTTTTAAAAACGAGTTACACAAAGGCTCCATTATATAGAGCAAGTTGCTAGACTTTCTACCAACTATTCTACCCACTCATCATGCTATCCACTTGTCTATAATCATACTAGACAATACAGTGACGGCATACTCTACTAAAATAGCATACAAAATAGACCTAACTTTCATCATTTCATAGTTAACCTTCAACCAAATATATAACTAAATTAAAAATTGAAAATTACAATAATTTTGTGACAACAAAAATGTCACAATTCCAACCAAATTCTATTGAGCAAAAGATGACACTGTTGTAATTTCCTCTATATATTGTAACATCCAAATTTTGACATGTAATAGAAAAGCCTGATTTCCTACAACTTTCCAAATCATAGTCTAAACTAGATGGCAAAATGATTTTATTGTAATATATCGTAAGTTTACATTTCGTCAAACGCATTTCTTATTAAGTGACATTCTTCATTTTTAATGAAAATAAAATATAGTACAAATTTAAGAGGGAGCTCCACAAGATCTTTAATTAAAAGTGCTAAAATTATTATTCTTCGTAATACTATCTAGATTACTATAATGGTTGGTGATTTTCCAAATAGTTCATGTCTGTCTTCAGCATAATGGCTATGATTCTGTTGGAAGTCCGTTTTGTGTCCAAGCCGCATATCCACCAGCTATATCTGTAATACCACTAAATCCCTGCAAATTTAATTTTCTAAAAGAAATTAAAAATAATAATAATAAATTGATATAATTAGGCAGGACAAATATATTTTCTACATTATGACTTACAGCAGATACAAGTTCAGATGCCGCCATGAGAGACCTCTTCCCAAGCTGGCACCCCTGCAATTACACAAAATTATAACCCAATTACTCAATTATCAAATAAAAAATATATGACAATGTCAATCTGTTGAAAAAATAAAATAAAAACTTACAACAATTATTTCGTCATCTTTCCCAAAATGTAGCTGTACCTCCTTTAAAAAATTGGGATTCTTTGTCATACCTTCATATCGTTCACAATCAAAGCCAAATAAAGATTAATTTAATAAATGATAAAATATATATATACACACCCAAAATCTAATTATTGATCGAGGTTCACAAACCAGAAACAACTCTATTCATGTATGGAATATTAACAGCACCAGGAACATGTCCATTACTAAATTCCTCCGGGGTTCTGTAATATAAACAACAAAAATATTTGCTAACAAAATACGTAAAATTCTGTTGCAAAATTGGAATTGTGTTTCGTAATTTATCACCACCTAACGTCTAAATAACGATGACCAGCTAGATATAGGTCATGCGCCACACGAACAGGTACCGATGTTGGAACAGAGACAGAGGTCGACTGCAAATTCTCTCCAGCTGTTACAGTCAAGCTGCACATAAAGATGAACCTTCTTAAAAGGAGTAGTCCAACTTTATTTTTATCTATTATTGATGAGAGATTATAACTCGCCTGAAGCTGCTGGGAGTTCTGTAGCCCGACCCGTATCTACGTTGTCGAGGTAGCCTAAACTGGGACTTCGCAGACATGGATGCACACCTAAAATTTGGATGTTTGGGAAGATTTTGAGGAAGGGAGATAGCAGTAGAAGAAATAGACAGTGTCCTCATCGTTGCTTATGTTTCCGGGATCAAAACTTCAATTTCTTTATGAATGTTTAAACAATGGATCTTTTGGATATATTTAAGTAAATTGGGAGGAGATAAATTGAAAACTGGGAATAGGATATTTTGTTATGGCTGGATGGGATTCCTTAATATGCATGTTTTAGGGGCCATGAATGGATTGACACGTAACAGATAGATATGTGACTCACTACACCCATCTTTTCGTTGGCCAGTGGATAAGTCAAATTAAGAGATATATATTTATATGAGGAAATTACACTAGATGTTAATTTTTGGCTTGTCATTTACAAAAATGTCACTTTTTGAATGTCTTTGCAAAATTGTCATTTTTGGACATTTTTTGACATTTTTGCCCCCTGTAAAGAATTTAAATACCCTATACTTCCTTGAGTTGACAACATAAAAATTTGTACAAAAAGTGAAAAAGTTGTACCAAAATATGACAAACAATCACATCACAATTGTACTTGAAAGTTTTAGTCCGTCGCTACAGTAATTCTCGACAGATGGATAAATCTCGACAGATGAAATGTCGTTTTCGACAGATAAAATGTCGTTCCCGACAGTTTACCTCAATAATTCTCGACAGATGAGTGCATAAAATTAGATAAAATTTGACTTGTTAATCAGATGGGTGCATAAAATCAATCAACATTACAGTTAAATAAATAATTTTAATTGTTTATGTATATTATTTGTTTAATTGTTTATTTAAATAATTATTTAAAAAGTAAAGAAACAATTAAATTAAATATGAAATAAGTCATTAAAATAAATAAAATAAATAACTAATTAAATATTAAATATACATAAATAATTAAAATAATTGATGACATATTTAAATAAAAATGAAATTAAATATTAGATAAACAATTAAAATAAGTAAATTTAAAAAAAATAATTAAATAAAGTAATGAAATATTAAGGAAATAATATACATAAACAATTAAAATAATTAATGAAATATTTAAAGAAATTAAATTAAATATTGAATAAACAATTAAAATAACTAATTATATGTGAAGTAAATAATATACGTAAATAATTAAAGTAATTAATGAAATATTTAATTAAAATTAAATTAAATATTACATAAACAATTAAAATAAATAAATAATTAATTAATTAAACAGTAAATAAATAATATATGTAAACAATTAAAATAATTAATAATATATTTAAATAAACAAGTGAATTAAATAATAAATAATATAATATCTTATTTTTATTATGTCAAAAATAAATTATCAAATCAAAGCATTAATTAGGTTGTAAGGTTGTACTAATAAGCATTAAATGCTCCTAGAAAGTTGAGACTAAGGGTAATTTGGACATTTCACGACAAAAAGTGACATTTTTGCAAAAATCAAGTGCCAATGTTTTTTTTTAGTGCATTTTCAAAAACAATGACATTTTTGTAAATTCCCCTATTTATATTTTGGTTAGATAAATTCACGCTTTCCTATGCATCTTGTCATTTATTTTGCTTATCCTATACTTTTGATTAGAATAAGTTGGTCCTTCTTCCTTGTCGGGCTCCGTAATCTTCTCCTCATTGTAGTATGAGGCAGGAGCGGATCTAGCTCATCACGAGTTAGAACGATCGTTTTAGTTGAAATCGTCGAAATTTTGGACTTCTGCCAGGGATGGACTGAAGGAGATGACCGAAGATGGAAGCTGCTGGCTGGTGCAAGGATTGGGCCGTGTTTTTTATAAAAAAAAAAAATTGGGTCATATCATTCCAGGCCCAATTTCATCCCCAACCGCCCAAACCCAAATCCCAATTGCTAACCCATTACCCACACTCCCAAGTCCCACAGCCACGATTGATGAGGAGAAGACCGAGATTCTCCAAAGTCCAAATCCTACTCTTCCAAATTTTCAGAAATCCAGTTGATATACACAGGCGAAGTCGAACCCACGAAGTGCAAAAACTCGCTTTGGTTGGAGACGTGGAGTTGGAGTAACTGGCGTGACGGCTCCTGGTGCGTTTGCAGCGTTTCGGACTTCGCAGCTTCGCGTCTTCACCAATCGCCACACTTCGTCAGAACCACGACTTCGACGTAGGAGGTATATCGATTTCTTTCTGTGATTTGTGGCCTTGTGTCTGACTGAGTTGTGTGACAGTGTGAGGTTGTGAGCCGTGAGCTCAACTGTGTGAATGTGTGACTGTGTGAGTCTGTGAGACTGTGACTGAGTCTGTGTTTCAGACTTTCAGTGTTTATGTCGTGTTTCTGTGACTGAGTCGTGAATGTGCTGTGTGAAATTGGATATTGGAATTGATAAATTGGATAATGGATATTGTATTTGTAATTTGTGAAATTGGATATTGTAATTGTGAAATTGGATATTGTAATTGTGAAATTGTGAATATTGTGATTTGTGAATTGTGCTTGTGCTTGTGTTTTTGAATTATTGGATAGATGGTGTATATTGGTGAATGATGATTTGGTGTTCATTTGTGGGTAATTGAGTTATGAGTTATAATTTATCGTTTTGATTTGTGAATTGCGATTTGGGAATTTAGGTCTAGGAAATTAGGGATAAGTGAAAAAATTAATGGAGAAGATGTTGACGTCAACGGTCAACGGTTGACTTCCGCTCTAGCTGAACTTCGGACCTGCATTCGCCGCTGGTCTGAGGGGCGGACACAAGGGTTGGCGTCTAGGCTTGTCCCAACTATAAATGTGAAAAAATAATTTTTATGATGTAGCTCAGAGTTCAGTCTAACTTTAAACCCCCTGTTTGATAGTCATTTTTCTCAAAATGCATTTTTTCTCTCTTCTTTTCAACCACACATTCTTCAATAAAATAATATTACACGCAAACCCAAAACTTTTCTTTAATTTTTAACCACACATTCTCCATCAATCAACTATTCAAAAATTCATTTTCTCCCCAAAATGTCTACCAAATAGGGGATAAACTAGTCTACTCGAGGTCCAATTGTAAATATAGCACATACCTTAACACGGGCGGAGCCAAGATATTAGTTCAGTGCAGGTATAATTTTATTGATGCCGAACGTCGAGTTTTTTTTATCATGAATTTACTGATGATAAAAAATGACTCTTGATTTTCCCCTCCCTAGAATTAGCCATGGATTTTCCTTGGTGTTAGCTTTCCTGGATTTTTGGCCTATAAATTAACATCTATTTTGCCATCGTTTTTCCCAAAATGAACCCTCATCTAATCATCTTACTTTATCACTTGACACACTTTTCGCATTTGGAGTTCCCTAATAATCTATTCCTTTTCAATTACAAATCCAATTGGTCTTTGTATATTTTATAGATTTCTTAATTCTTCAATTTATTCATATATATTTCCCTATTTCAATTAAGACCGAAAACAAAAAAATAAAATAAAATAAAATTACCAATTACCAACGTTATAATAAGGCTTCTGGTATGTAGGAATCCCCATTTACCTTATTTTCCAATGATGAACACATTACCATGTCCATGATTTTTTATTCATATACATATCAAACAAACAAGCATAATTGTTACAGACTAAATAAAATAGAACACACAATAACCGAAATTCAATATTTCAATTCAGTAGATCTAAAACAAAATCGGAACAATACCATCAAATCGGGTATACATTCGACGTTGAGGCAGGCAAGTTCCACAGACCTTGAATCTTGATGGTAGTCATGTCCACATTCTCTTGAAATGTTTGAAATCAAGAATCAAGATGATCCTGGGAATCAACAAAAATTTCACTTGCTGTCAGCTTTCCTGAAATTAGCCTTGAATTTTTCCTCCCTTCATGATAAAATAAAAACATAGAATAAAAAACAACGAATCAGTTAAAAGAAGAGTTAATTCAATAAATAATCACTGAACTTTACCTTAGATTACTCACTGCTCACCGATCTTTAGAAAGTTACTCATTACTCATTAAAATTTGCTATAGGTTACTCATTGCTCACTGAAATTTAAAATGTTATTCACTGCTCACCGATCTTTAGAAAACGTTACCCATCAATCACCCATATGTGTTATCTGTAGTAAAATTTAGTGAGCAAATAGTAATTTTGTTCAAATTTAGGTGAGTAGTGAATAACCTTTTAAATTTTAGTGAGCAATGAGTAATCAATAGCAAATTTCAGTGAGCAATTAGTAACTTTCCAAAGATCGGTGAGCAATGAGTAATCTAAAATAAAATTTAGTGATGATTGATTGAATTAACTCTTAAAAAAACTACAAAAAATAATAAAAAGAAACACAAAAAAAGGGAAAATATTGAAAGAAAATTGCTGGAACTTACAAAAATAAAAAGCAAGGGGGCGAGAAGTGAAGGGGAACGAGATAAAAAAGGAGTTAATTCAATCAATGATCACTGAACTTTACCTTAGGTTACTCACTGCTCACCGATCTTTGAAAGTTACTAATTGCCCACTAAAACTTACTATAGGTTATTCATTGCTCACTAAAATTTAAAAAGTTACTCACTGCTTACCTAAATTTGAACAAAGTTACAATTTGTTCACTGAACTTTACTACAGGTAACACATATGAGTGATTGATGAGTAATGTTTTCTAAAGATCGGTGAGCAGTGAGTAACATTTTAAATTTCAATGAGCAATGAGTAATTTATAGCAAATTTCAGTGAGCAATGAGTAACTTTCTAAAGATCGGTGAGTAGTGAGTAACCTAAAGTAAAGTTCATTGATCATTAATTGAATTAACTCGATAAAAAAGACTTACCTCAAGGCTCAAACGGTGACCTGGGGTTAGGGTTGGGGATCTGTATCTCATTTTTCTCTCTCTAAAAAAAATAATAAACAAATTAAAATAAATAAATAAAATTGGGCCTAATTTGTTTGGGCCAGAAGTTCAGTGCAGGCCTTGCCCTGCACTGACACTGACCCTATACTGGCTCCGCCCCTGTACCTTAACATTAATAAAAAAAAATCTATATATACTCACACACCTCTTACAAAATGAGTTACTCACTCTCACAATTTTTGTGGACCCACGTGAATTTAAAAATGTCGACTGTGTGATCTCCACCCCTATTATGTATAGTGAGTAAACTATCTTGTAAATGATAGTGTGCGTATAACATGATCAATATTAATAAGCCGATGCATAAATACCATTTCTAATTTTAACTGCCCAAATTCAGTTTTCAATCGGGAAAAAATCGAATATGCCACTTTAGAAAAATTATTTCTTGAAATACTACCCATTGTTTTATATATGCATTTTACTTTTTATTATATGAAATAAAACTAAAAATACTGCTTCCTAAATTTTCTCTTAATCCATTTTTTTATATATTACAAATTTTTAACTGCCGAATTCGAAAAATAGCATAAATTACTATGCATTAGTTGTATCATCAAGACAATCGTTATTTAAGAATAACCATAGAAAATCTTTTCGTCAACAAATGAAATTAATACTAGGTATGTGATTCATCGTCATCTCCAAGAATCTACTATTAATTCTGACAAAATCTTGCAACTGTCTGTCTCCTCTTCATTTTCCAGTTTAGGGGATTTCTTTAACCGCTTTCAATTCTCATATTTTCCTAGATTGTGTTCGTAAAAAATAAAATAGATTATGGATTTTTTTTTTTTTTTTTTTTTAAGTGATCCAGTACATCAATTATTTGATAGGATTATTTTGGTATTCTATAATCATATTGAAGCATGGAAGGGTTTTACTAAATTTCTTAAACTTTGTGATGGGTTTTACTAAATTTCTTAAAACTTTGTAACACGTGCTTAAACGCTGTATTTAACGGAAATTAGTACTATTTTGATATCATTAACTGGATTTGGCCATTATAATGCACCAAATTTACCGATGAGTTTTTGGTTCTGCAATCTTGCTATAACGTCATCAATATCAACCAACATAAAAAAGTAAAGTTCACGACAAAATTTTCGATAAGCCACGAATTCGCTTCACATACACCAAACAAAGGAAGACAAAGAGCTATCATCTCACTACGTGATATTATAACAAGCATCATTGATATCATTGTTGTGAATTGTGATGATTTTCTATTGTATATGTTCAACTACTAAGTGATATTATCACAAACCAATATTCAAAATGTACTAATAATCACAAGGTGCCATAGAGTCACGGGATATGTAATATTATACATTTTCAATATCGAAATGTAGTTCTTAACTACTCTATGTTCCTTTCTTTTGACATATTTGTAACAAATTGTGTATAATAACATGTTACATAAGCTAAATATATGCAACCTATGGAGCCGCTTTGACTCTATTAACATGCTACAACATGAGAAGCAACTTCATAACATGACTACTTCATAACCATAGATTATTAACTTGTATTATTGTTATTATATTTTTTTTGTTTTGCTTCATTTTTTGAACATTTGAAATGTTAAAAGATATGTTCAAAAAGGTGATATCGATTTATTCTAGATGTTATTTACCCAATATGCAAGAAGTCATTAGCACATAGATCTGAAGCCACGCTATGAAGTTCCAAGAGAACGACATCAAACTAAGAAATTATTCTTCAAACTCTTCTTCCCACATAACGTTGACAATTGAAACAAGAAACAAAAATAAGCTGATTATCATTAGACCTTATGTGAAATGAAAGAAGGCAAAAGCTTACTCAATGTTTTGGCTTTCTTAGGATAAGGATCAAATAAATGAAAATAATGCTCTTTTCCTTCAACCACCACCATTACCTCCACTTCACCATTCCACCCAATTTTCTTCATTCTCAACATAAAGAATTCCTTGTCCTGTCAATGGATAATTCTCTTCTAAACAAACCAGCAGACTTTACACCCTATCCCGGATAGGCTAGACGCATTATCAACAAATGGTTTTATCATTGAATTTTCAATCCCACCACGAACTAGTGGATAAACAAATAACGAAATCCCGTAGAGTAATTTCTACTCAGTATTATATTCTTTAGGCTCTGACCCGATTGACTTTGATGCCCAGAAGTAAAGATGGGATAAAAACTCATCGAGGATTTTGATGACTCCAGGAAAAGATTCTGCCCCAGCTTGGAGAAGAATCTTATTTGCTATATTGCCTCTAGAACTATCGCCACCTATATAGATTTTAACAAAATCTGTATGTTTATATTAACCCATAGTTCCTTTTTAATATTGGATAGTATTAGGGTGTAAACATTGTAAATATTAATTAGTGCTTAACCTACAGATTAGTTAGTTAGTTAACTTTCTAATTACGCTTTCTATTATTTCCTTTTACTTGTAATAGTGGCTATATATATAGCTGGCCCCTGTATTGGTAAAGCAAATCAATGAAGACCGATTCTTCTGCTCCTCTCTCTTCTCTTTAGCTCTGCTCTTCCTTGAGCTTAATATGGTATCAGAGCAAATATAATCCGCTGTAAATTGGCTTGTTTTCTACTTCCTTTGTTGATTGTCCTCACTTCCTTCGGTATGGCGACTCCTACCTCGATGAGTGATCCTAATCCTGGAAACCCTACCTCGAAGAGCGATTCTGGAGAGCGTATCAATTCGACTCGTTCCGCCATTGAAGAACCTTCGAATCCTTACTATCTTCATCATTCTGATAGCCCTGGGCAAGTGCTTGTCTCGCAACAGCTCACCGGTGAGAATTACACCAACTGGAGTCGCGCGATTTTAATTGCACTATCTGTGAAGAACAAATTGGGATTTGTCGATGGTTCTATTCCGGAGCCTCAAGGTACTGATGATGATTTGCTCAATTCCTGGATTCGCAATAATAATATTGTAATATCTTGGATCTTAAATTCGGTTTCCAAGGATATTTCTGCCAGTATTATTTTTGCCGCTTCTGCCCGAGAGATTTGGCTAGATCTTAAGGATCGTTTTCAGCAGAGGAACAGACCTAGAATTTTTCAACTTAAACGTGAATTGATGAATTTGCGTCAAGAACAGAGTTCCGTTAGCATTTACTTCACAAAGCTGAAGACTATATGGGAAGAACTGAGTAATTACCGGCCTAATTGCTCTTGTGGAAAGTGCTCTTGTGGTGGAGTTAAGAAACTTAATGATCACCATCAAACAGAGTACATAATGTCCTTCTTAATGGGACTCGATGATTCTTTCTCTCAAGTTCGTGGTCAATTGCTTCTCATGGATCCGATGCCTCCTATCAATCGCGTTTTCTCTCTGATTGTTCAAGAGGAACAACAAAGGAGGAATAATCCTTCATCTGATTTGAACAATTCTACTGGCACAATGGCCTTGCTGTTAAAACGGATGTTGCTAAGTCTGGTGGTTCTGGTTCTCAAAACTCTCAGTATTCTAATTCCAGCGCTTCCAAGTATCGGAAAAGAGACAGGCCTTATTGCACGCATTGCAAGGTACTTGGACACGGTGTGGATCGTTGCTACAAGATCCATGGATATCCTCCTGGATATAAATTCAGATCCAACAACAATACTAATGTTGTTGCTAATCAAGTTTCTACTTCTGATGGTAGATTCGATCAGTCCAATTCTTTTGGAGATTTTGTTCAGAATCTCAACTCCAATCAATATCAGCAGCTGATGTCCATGCTTTCTACTCATTTAAGCAACTCAGCAAAGGTCACCAATGCTTCTGATCCTTCCCAAAGCAACTGTCTCGCAGGTATTTGCTTCTCTGTATCTTTGAGTCCTCTGCTTTCATCCAATCGGTTCTGGATAGTAGACTCAGGAGCTACTCGACATATTTGTTCACAAGCCAGTGTCTTCGTTTCCTTGCATTCGATTCATCACACAACAGTTACTTTGCCAAATCATTCTCAGATTTTGGTCCATTTTGCTGGTGATGTTAAACTACATTCTGACCTTGTACTTAAGGATGTATTGTTTGTTCCTCAATTCAAATTTAACTTGATCTCAGTCAGTGCTTTAGTAACTGGATCTGGCCTTACTGTGAGTTTCCTTCCTGACTGCTTTGTTATCCAGGATCTATCAACCAAGAGGATGATTGGCAGGGGTGACAAAGTCCAAGATCTCTATGTTCTCGATGTTCAGTGTTTGAATTCTGTTTCCAATGCTTTTGTCAATAATGTTTCTGCTCATATTTGGCATAATAGGCTAGGACATATTTCCTTTAAGAGACTTGATTCCTTGAAAGATCAGTTGAAATGTGATGTAACTAGATTACACAAGTCAGATCCCTATTATATTTGCCCTCTTGCTAAGCAAAGAAGGCTGTCCTTTGAATCAAATAATCATTTGTCAAAATTCCCTTTTGATCTTGTGCACTGTGATGTTTGGGGGCCATACCAAACTGTTTCATACACTGGTCATCATTTTTTCTTGACTCTTGTTGATGATTGCACTCGGTTCACTTAGGTTTACTTGTTGAGGAATAAATCTGATGCTATCTCTGTGATACCGAAGTTTTTTAACATGGTTTCCACTCAATTTAATGCCAAAATCAAAGTATTTCGATCTGATAACGCACCTGAGTTATCTTTTGCTGAGTTTTTTCAAGTTAATGGAGTTTTACATCAGTTTTCATGTGTTGAAAGGCCTCAGCAAAACTCGGTTGTGGAGAGGAAACATCAACACCTCTTGAATGTGGCTAGGTCATTATTTTTTTCAATCCCGGGTTCCAGTTTCTTTTTGGACAGATTGTGTTCTTACTGCGACTTTCTTGATTAACAGAACCCCTTCTCCACTATTGAGGAACAACACACCTTTTCATTTGCTTTACAAAACAGCTCCTACTTATACTCTTTTTCGAGTTTTTGGCTGTTTAGCATTTGTTTCCACCTTAGCTGCCCATCGAACCAAGTTCCAACCTCGTGCTCGAGTTTGTGCTTTCCTTGGTTATCCGCCTGGTGTGAAAGGTTATAAGTTCTATGATGTGGAGACCAAACACGTTTTTCTTTCCCGGGATGCAGTGTTTCATGAGGACGTGTTTCCCTTTCATGCTAGTACTAGCTCAGATCAGGTTACTGACCCGTTTCCCGATTTGGTTCTGCCACATTCTTCATTACAGGCTCCCTTCATTCCTGATCTTGCTCTCGACATGTTCATGATCCACCTGCTACTTCTGATGCTGCTTCTACTTTCGCACCTCATATTCCAGTAGATGTTATTCCAGCAATTGCTCCTTCTCTATCTGGTAGTGTTGCTCTTCGAAAATCTGCCCGAACGATTCATCAACCTACTTACTTGAGGGATTATCACTGCAATTTACTTGTTGGCTCTCTTGTCCATGCTTCCTCTTCGGCATCTTATCCAATCTCTAACTACATCTCTTATCATGGCCTTTCTAATTCACACAAGCAGTTTGTGCTCAGTGTGTCCTCTCAGACTGAACCTCAATACTATCACCAAGCGGTAAAATTTCATGAATGGAGATTGGCTATGCATGAAGAGTTGACGGCTATGGAAGAAAATAACACCTGGACCGTCGTTCCTCTTCTTCTTCCTCTTAATAAGCATACCATTGGATGCAAATGGATTTATAAGATCAAGCTTACATCAGATGGATCTATTGAGCGACATAAGGCTCGTTTGGTAGCTAAAGGCTATACACAACAAGAAGGTTTGGACTTTGTTGAGACATTTTCTCCGGTGGCAAAATTAGTGACTGTGAAGGTTCTTCTTGCACTTGCTGCCTCACATAATTGGCATCTAGCTCAACTTGATGTCAACAACGCCTTTTTAAATGGCGACCTTTTTGAGGAAGTCTATATGGATCTCCCTCTCGGCTATCTTAGACAGGGGAAGTCCTCTGCACCTCAAAGCAAACTAGTATGCAAGTTTCACAAGTCAATTTATGGTCTCAAACAAGCCTCGAGACAATGGTATTCCAAATTTTCTCAAGCTTTGCTCAAGTTTGGCTTTCTTCAGTCAAAGTCTGATTACTCTCTCTTCACAAAAGGTCATGGTTCATCTTTTGTTGCTCTTTTAGTTTATGTGGATGATATCATCCTTACGGGTCCTTCATCTCACGCTATTGATGAGCTCAAGCAGTTTTTACATACACAGTTTAAGCTCAAAGACCTTGGTTGTCTCAAGTACTTCCTTGGCCTTGAGATTGCTAAGTCCAAGCAAGGAATAGTTGATGTGATCCAAGCAACGAGTCCAAGGAAGCCGAGCCCCGACCGAGACCCGTTGCTTATCGAAGGAGGTCCGATGACGCGATAAAGGGCAAAAAGGGTAAATCAAGCATTGGGATTACTTGTGCAAGTAACAATGGACGATGCCATGATCTACACGCAAAAAGAGACAAGTTTCATGTTGGGGTCGAGGTCGAAAACCAATTGGATCAACAAGATACAAGTGACCGAAGAAGGAGCTCAACCGGATTGCCTAAGCGACCGCTTAGAGTAAAAACCAAGCGGCCGCTCATCTACCAACCGAAAGGCACAGGGCGTCAAAAGGGTCTTCCAAGCGACCGCTTGGAATATAACCAAGCGACCGCTTGGTTATAAAATTCAGCGACTTTTCTATTTTTGGCGAGAATCCTAGTTTAATTCAAATTCTATTTTTAATTGATGTTTTACCATGTTTGGGGATTATGCACGAATTTCATAGGGTTTTTAGCATTAGTATAAATAGTTTATTTATCATTATTGTAAGGACCTTTGACAATTTATCAATTAAGTGAGATTATTGCTTTTCATCTTGTTCTTCTTAGAACACCGCGAACTTATCAAGATCTTCTTGTGACGTTCAACATCGAGTGCAGATCACGGGTTTTTGTAATCAAGAGGTCTATCAAGCGTCGTTCTTGTTGGGTTGCTTGATTCAACATTCTTGGTTGAATCTCTAAACCGAAATTATCTTTGGGCTTTCTTGGGATTTCAATCTAGTTGCGGGGTTGCGTAGTGTTCGTTGCTACGTGGTTCTCATCAGTTGGTATCAGAGCAAGGCTCCAAAATAATTAAGGTTATATCTTTTGTTGCTTGAGTCTTGTATTCCTTTTCTCTCTTTGTTCTTCGTGTTCTTGTGTCCAGTAAAAGTTCTTGAGTCTTTGATCCAAAAAAAAAACCAAAACAAAAATTCAAAAATTGTTTCTGGACTATTTACAGGTCCGAACTAAGTCTCGTTTGTTTTGCTGATTTTCTACTCAAATTCCCAAGAGTTAAAAAAAAAAAAAAAAAAAAAAAAAAAAAAAAAAAAAAAAAAAAAAAAATCCGAAAATTACAAAAAAAAAAAAAAAAAAAAAAAATTATTTATTATTGTTACGGGAATTTCCAGCATCCTTGAATTTAACTTTTGAGTCAAAAAAAAAAAAAAAAAAATATAAACAAACTTCAATTCGAATCTTACACTTGTTACTTCTTGAGTTTCTTGTTCCAAATTCATATAATTGGTCATTGTGAGTCTTTCTTCATCTTTTTTTCTTTTTTTTCTATCAAATTCGTGATCACACTCGGTTGGATACACGGGATACATCTGTTGAGTTCACCTTGTTCTTTGAAGATCCTTGAGCGAAAGCATTGAGTGGTAAAAGGCAAGAGTGGTGAGATTAATAGAGGGTAAAAGCCAAATTTGAGTGATACACGAGTGACATTTTGTGAGGTTACAACTCTTAAGTATTAGGATGTCAGATAGAGAAGGTTCGAATTCCATCAAACAGCCGAATCAGAACTACATGGGAGATGATGCAATAAGGAGGTTTGAGAGGGTGCTTGGGGATGTGACTGACAGGCTTGGTAGGCTAGAAGCGTCGGGAGCGAATAGTCATAGGGGGCACTCAAATGCAAGGAAACCGGGTAGGAGAGAGCCTAGGAGAGAGTGGCATGATGACTATGAATATGGTAGTGATTGGGAAGAGGATGCGTCTTTAGTAGGTGAAATGGGGTAGAGTGAGAAACAAAGGGGGTAGGTTTGAACGAAGGGGTATAAACCACTTTGGAGATGATGTCGATGGGAACATGAGTAGCATTAGGATGTCAATCCCCCCGTTTAAGGGAAGGAGTGATCCGGAGGCTTATTTAGAGTGGGAGAAAAAGGTAGAATTGATATTTGAATGCCACAATTATTCGGAGGAAAAGAAGGTGAAAATGGCAATTCTTGAGTTTGTTGACTATGCCATAACATGGTGGGACCAAGTGATTACATCTAGGCGGAGGAATCGGGAGCAAATGGTTAACACTTGGGATGAGTTGAAACTTATCATGCGGAAGAGATTCGTGCCTAGCCACTATTATAGGGAGTTGCATCAACGATTGCAAGGATTGTATCAGGGGTCGAAAAGTGTTGAGGATTATCATAAGGAGATGGAAATTTTGATGATCAGGGCGAATGTGGAGGAGGATCGGAAAGCCACCATGGCTCGTTTCTTGAATGGCATGAATAGGGAAATCGCTAACACTGTGGAATTGCAGCATTATGTGGAGATTGAGGATATGTTGCATGTAGCCATGAAGGTGGAAAAACAGTTGAAAAGGAAAGGGACAACTAGACAACCGTTGGGCACTTCGGGTTCTAATCCAAATTGGAAACCGAGGTGGGATAACAGGGGAGATGGTGCCGTGTCGAAGGGGAAGGATGAGAGTGCTAGTAGGGCCGTACCAAAATCAGATTCACAGCCAACCAGAAATCGGGATATTCAGTGCTTCAAGTGCTTGGGAAAAGGGCACATCTCTTCTCAGTGCCCAAACAAACGGACGATGATCTTGCGCAATGGAGAGGTGGAGACTGAAGGCGAAGATGAGTTTGAAGACATGCCTGAATTGGAGGACGTTAGTGATCATGGAGACAAGGTGGAGTTTGGGGTTGGAGGAGAACTACTAATTACAAGACGAGCCCTCAACACTCAAATCAAAACAGATGACTTGGAACAACAACGAGAAAATATTTTCCATACACGATGTCACGTCAACAATAAGGTATGTAGTGTAATAATTGATGGAGGTAGTTGTACTAACGTAGCTAGCACCACCCTTGTGGAAAAATTGGGATTGACACTATTAAGACACCCTAGACCCTATAGGTTACAATGGTTAAATGATTGTGGGGATATTAAGGTGAATAAGAGGGTGTTGATTAATTTTTCAATTGGTAGCTATCGGGATGAAATTATGTGTGACGTGGTACCTATGCATGCGGGGCATATTTTATTGGGTAGGCCATGGCAATATGATAGGAAAGTTAGTCATGATGGGTACAAGAATCGGTATAGTTTTAGCAAGGACGGGAGGTCCATTACCCTTGCGCCATTAACACCGACACAAGTGTATGAAGACCAAATTAAATTGAAAACTGCGGAAGACGAGAGAGTGAAAAAGTTGGAGAAGGTGAGAGAAGATAGTGAGGTGGCTAGTAGTGGGAAAAAGGGAGTGGAGTCATATGAGAGAAAAGAAAGGGAGGTGTCTGAGAGGAGAGAAAAGCCGAAAGCTAACTTCTTTGCAAAAGGGAGTGAGTTGAGAAAAGTGGTAGAGGATAAAAGGCAAGTAATTTTGTTAGTCTATAAGGAGCCCTGCCTCAATCTTGAGGGGTCTAACCCACCCCTCCCCAGTTTAGCTACATCTTTGTTGCAGGAATTTAACGACGTCTTCCCGGAGGACATGCCTAGTGGGCTACCACCCATTCGAGGCATTGAGCACCAGATTGACTTTGTTCCTGGAGCTGTGATTCCAAACCGACCCGCTTATCGAAGTAATCCCGAGGAGACAAAGGAGTTGCAAAAGCAAGTGGAGGAGTTGATGAGTAAAGGGTATGTGCGGGAGAGTATGAGCCCCTGTGCTGTTCCAGTGCTACTTGTGCCGAAGAAGGATGGAACATGGAGGATGTGTGTGGACTGCAGAGCCATCAATAACATAACGGTAAAGTATCGTCACCCTATCCCTAGGTTAGATGACATGTTGGATGAATTATATGGTGCTTGCATGTTTAGTAAAATTGATCTTAAAAGTGGATACCACCAAATTAGAATGAGGGAAGGTGATGAGTGGAAGACTGCATTTAAAACTAAATATGGCTTGTATGAGTGGTTAGTAATGCCCTTTGGACTCACTAATGCACCGAGCACCTTCATGCGATTGATGAATCATGTTTTACGCGCTTTTATAGGTAAGTTTGTTGTTGTGTATTTTGATGACATCCTGATCTATAGTAAGGACCTAAATGAGCATGTAGAACATCTTAGGAGTGTACTTGTGATCCTAAAGAAGGAACAACTTTATGGTAATTTTAAAAAGTGTACATTTTGCATGGAAAAGGTTGTTTTCTAGGATTTGTGGTGGGTGCTAATGGGGTTGAGGTAGATGAGGAGAAAATAAAGGCTATTAAAGAATGGCCAACACCTAAAAGCATAACTGAAGTTAGGAGTTTCCATGGTTTGGCTAGCTTCTATAGGCGTTTTGTAAAAGATTTTAGCACAATCACCACACCACTCACTGAGATTGTTAAAAAGATTGTGGGTTTTCATTGGGGTGATGAACAAGAGCATGCATTCAACACAATTAAGGATAGGTTGTGTAAGGCACCAGTTTTGGCACTCCCTAATTTTGATACAGCTTTCGAGATTGAGTGTGATGCATCAGGAATAGGTATTGGAGCAGTCTTAATGCAGGATAAGAGGCCTATAGCTTACTTCAGTGAAAAGCTAAGTGGTGCAGCGCTCAATTACCCTACATATGACAAGGAGCTGTACTCACTGGTTCGAGCCTTGGAGACTTGGCAGCACTACTTGTGGCCTAAGGAGTTCGTGATACACACGGACCATGAATCCTTGAAGCACTTGCGGGGTCAAGGTAAGTTGAATAAAAGGCACGCGAGATGGATGGAGTTTGTGGAGACATTTCCTTATGTCATCCGGTACAAGCAAGGTAAGGAAAACGTGGTGGCAGATGCATTGTCTCGAAGGTATGCGCTATTAACTTCTCTCGGTTCTAAGTTACTTGGTTTCGAACATATGAAGGACTTGTATGCTAGTGATTTAGATTTTTCAGATATTTATTCTTCATGTAGTAAAGGAGCTATAGATAAATTTTTTAAGCAGGATGGATATTTATTTCAAGAAAATAGATTATGTGTCCCTAATTGTTCGATGCGCGAAGTGTTAGTTAGAGAAGCACATAGTGGTGGATTGATGGGTCATTTTGGAGTAACAAAAACTTTAGATATGGTAGGGGAACATTTTTATTGGCCTAGGATGAAAGGTGATGTTGAAAGGATATGTAGTCGTTGCATAACTTGTAAGCAGGCTAAATCTAAGGTGTTGCCTCAAGGGTTATACACACCATTGCCTACACCTAGCGAACCTTGGGTTGATATTTCCATGGATTTTGTGTTGGGTTTGCCTAGGACAAAAAAGGGTCGTGATTCCATTTTTGTGGTGGTAGATAGGTTTAGTAAAATGGCACACTTCATTGCATGTCATAAAACCGATGATGCCACTCACATAGCGGACTTATTCTTTAAGGAGGTTGTGCGTTTACATGGGGTACCTAGGACTATAGTGTCAGACCGGGATGTTAAGTTCCTCAGCCATTTTTGGCGGGTTCTATGGGGTAAGTTAGGCACCAAGCTCATGTATTCCACTACTTGTCACCCACAGACCGATGGTCAAACCGAGGTAGTGAATAGGACCATGACTCAACTTTTGCGCACTATGGTTCATAAGAACTTGAAGAGTTGGGAGGAGTGTTTTACCTTTCATAGAATTTGCATATAATAGGGTCACGCATTCTACTACTTCACTTTCACCCTTTGAAGTTGTTTATGGTTTTAACCCACTTACGCCTTTGGATTTAATACATTTACCTGTGAATGAACGAGGTAGCTTAGATGGTACAAGAAAAGCCGAGTTGGTAAATTCCCTTCATGAAAGGGTAAGATTGCAAATTGAGAAGAAAAACAAACACTATGCATCTCAGGCAAACAGGGGTCGAAGAAGCGTGATATTTGAACCTGGTGATTGGGTCTGGGTACATTTCAGAAAGGAACGATTCCCGGGGCAGAGGAAATCAAAGTTGCAGCCTCGAGGGGATGGTCCATTTCAGGTCTTGGAGAGAGTCAACGACAATGCATATAAACTGGATCTTCCAGGTGAGTATAATGTTTCGGCAACTTTTAATGTGTCTGATCTCTCTCTTTACGATGTAGGTACAGATTCGAGGTCGAATCCTTTTGAAGAGGGAGGGGATGATGTGATCCAAGCAACGAGTCCAAGGAAGCCGAGCCCCGACCGAGACCCGTTGCTTATCGAAGGAGGTCCGATGACGCGATCAAGGGCAAAAAGGGTAAATCAAGCATTGGGATTACTTGTGCAAGTAACAATGGACGACGCCATGATCTACACGCAAAAAGAGACAAGTTTCATGTTGGGGTCGAGGTCGGAAACCAATTGGATCAACAAGATACAAGTGACCGAAGAAGGAGCTCAACCGGATTGCCTAAGCGACCGCTTAGAGTAAAAACCAAGCGGCCGCTCATCTACCAACCGAAAGGCACAGGGCGTCAAAAGGGTCTTCCAAGCGACCGCTTGGTTATAAAATTCAGCGACTTTTCTATTTTTGGCGAGAATCCTAGTTTAATTCAAATTCTATTTTTAATTGATGTTTTACCATGTTTGGGGATTATGCACGAATTTCATAGGGTTTTTAGCATTAGTATAAATAGTTTATTTATCATTATTGTAAGGACCTTTGACAATTTATCAATTAAGTGAGATTATTGTTTTTCATCTTGTTCTTCTTAGAACACCGCGAACTTATCAAGATCTTCTTGTGACGTTCAACATCGAGTGCAGATCACGGGTTTTTGTAATCAAGAGGTCTATCAAGCGTCATTCTTGTTGGGTTGCTTGATTCAACATTCTTGGTTGAATCTCTAAACCGGAATTATCTTTGGGCTTTCTTGGGATTTCAATCTAGTTGCGGGGTTGCGTAGTGTTCGTTGCTACGTGGTTCTCATCAATAGTGCTTTCTCAACGCCATTACACCTTACAATTGCTTGAGGACGCAGGTTACTTGGCTTGTAAGCCAACCGCTGTTCCAATGGATCCAAAACTTCGTTTAACTGCCACTGGGGGTGATCTGCTTCCTGATGTAACACTCTATCGACGTTTTGTTGGGAAACTTCTTTATCTCACATTATCTCGCCCAGACATTACTTTTGCAGTTCATCAGCTCACTCAGTTCTTGGCTCAACCTCGCCTTCCTCATCTCAAGGCAGTGCATCACCTGTTTCGTTATCTCAAGAAAAGTCCTGGTCAGGGGTTGCTGTTTTCTTCTAGTTCTTCCTTACAGCTAAGGGCTTACTCTGATGCTTGTGCTCCAGTCCGTTTGAAGGCTTTTTCTGATGCTGATTGGGGTTCATGCCCTGATTCTCGACGCTCCGTTACAGGTTTTTGCATCTTTATTGGAGACTCCTTAGTCTCTTGGAAGGCCAAAAAGCAGACCACCGTCTCTCGTTCTTCAGCTGAAGCTGAGTATCGAGCCCTTTCCTCTACTGCCATTGAACTTATCTGGTTGCAACAACTTCTTAAAGATTTTCAAGTCATGGTTGATTCTCCTGCTTTGCTATATTGTGACAATCAAGCTGCGATACATATTGCCTCTAATCCAACATTTCATGAACGAACTAAACATATCGAGATAGATTGCCATTTTGTTCGTGAAAAAGTCGCTTCGGGTGTTCTAAAATTGCTGCCCATTCGATCTCAGTACCAATTGGCTGACATGTTTACTAAGGCCCTCCCATCTCCTCAGCTTTTTTCTTTGTTGTCCAAGATGGCTGTAAAGGACATTTACATGCCACCTTGAGGGGGTGTATTAGGGTGTAAACATTGTAAATATTAATTAGTGCTTAACCTACAGATTAGTTAGTTAGTTAACTTTCTAATTACGCTTTCTATTATTTCCTTTTACTTGTAATAGTGGCTATATATATAGCTGGCCCCTGTATTGGTAAAGCAAATCAATGAAGACCGATTCTTCTGCTCCTCTCTCTTCTCTTTAGCTCTGCTCTTCCTTGAGCTTAATAGATAGCTCGTGCAACTTCCACTTTCTAATTTCATTCGTCCAAATTCCATTAGGCCTTTTAGACTATTAAGACATTTGGGCCTTACCCATTGGACCCTTAGGCTCTCTAATGGTTCAGGCTGTTCTACCGAGCTAACTTGTTGGATCTTTAAGTGATGGCTCTTTGACCCATATACAGTCCAACACTTCGTCCACCTCTTGGTTTGCTTAAAGTACGTTTATGATAGACTTTATTTTTATGAATCATTCAATTCTTTCATGGAAAAAATTTCATAAGTAAGAGTATAAATATTATCCATTTCAATAATGAGAAAATAAGTTTTAAATTTCAAAAATCAGATTTTTATTTATAATTTAATTAATTAAATATATATTTAATGAATTAAATATATTAAGGTCACAGATCTATATAATTTGATCACAGATTCACAATTTAATTAGTCATATATTATTTTCGTTCACAAATCAGAATTTTTAAATGTCAAAAATTATTTTATGGTCACAATTCAAAAATTTTATAGGTTACAATTTGTTCATCGGTCACAAATTCATAATTTAATTAGTCACATATTATTTTTAGATCACAAATCAAAATTTTTAAATGTCAAATTATTTTACGGTCACAATTCAAATAATTTAGGTCACAATATTTTCATCGGTCACAGGTAAAAAATTTATACCTCACAATTTCTTTATCGATCACAGATCACGAACTTTATAAGTCACAACTTATTACATATTCACAAATTATCAAAATATCGATAACAAATTAACCATTTTTTAGGTCACACGTTATTTGTTGGTCACAATTTATCTTTTTTCATTGGTCACATATTATTTATTGGTCATGGATTAATCAGTTTAATGGTCATAGTTAGTCAAAAATTTGTGACCACCAGAAACGTCGGTGACCACCAACTCATCATCGCCACAACCACCGTCGCCGCACCACACTACCACGACACCTCGCTACAACCACAATTGCACTCATACCCACAATCACCACTACCATTGCCACCACAATATCCAACAACACACCTCCACCACCACCTCCACCTCCACCTCCACCTCCACCACCACCTCACAAACTGAAAATTACCCACCACAACCAACAAATCCACAAAACCCTAATTCCAACAGACGCCGTCTCTCTCTCCACCAAGGTCAGCCATAAAGTTGTCATTGTCACTCCCTGTGTCACCTCCCCTATGGACATCGTGACAGAGATGGGTCTTAGTCCTGCGCTCGCTGTCGCCTAATGAATTTGCATCGTTGCCTGTCGCACACGTGATGTCGTCGGTATAGGGAGGGTCGTATAGAGAGGGTGGGGCAGCGGTAGAGAGGGAGAGAATAATCAATTGTTTTAGGTTGGTTAATTAATTAAATTTTATAATATTAATATTAATATCTGATTTTTGTGTAATCAAACATTGTCTCTTATTTTTTAAATTGAATCTTGAAAGGTAGGGCATAGTGTAATTTCCACTTGTTTCTTCTCCAAAAGTAGAAAACGATATATTTGTTTTTTTATTCTCTATTCAATTTTTTTCATGATAAAGTCTCATTTAGATTTATTTCTAATTTTATTTCACCTTAAGATAAATTCCTCATTCACGTGAAAATAATATTAACCAAGTAAATAAATAATAGTCATCTCATTGCAGAAGAGTTCGAGTTCGAATTTGATCCCACTAAAATGGTTTGCTGTTCTATTTTAAATATTAGCTCAAATTTAACCTTCATCAACTTATAAAATACGATTTCCACAATGGACTTGAGGAGCTTGTCATTAATGGATTTGGCAAGACGGATACATGGAGCATGTTTGAAACTATGAACAGTATTATGGCAATATTTTGACCATTTTTTAAACCTTTAATTCTATTATGTGTAGTTGAGTATAAAAATATTAAACATCTCAACAATGAGTATTGATTAACATTTCTGTATTTCCATTGAGAACGTTGAATGAAAATTGATAAATTCAGTTAATTAGACAGAGTGAGAGCAGACGATAGGGCAATTCCAGCCATATTTGAACCCTTCATCTTGCATTCTGGCACTACAATCCGACTCCAATCCTTCTTCAAAATATCATAGCTTAACCAAATTATGTCCCATATACCTTCCAAATTAGACATCAAAATTGCCCTAATTATCCCATCTCTTTGCTGTAAACACCCCATCATTGCCCCATATGGCTTCTTTATTTGCTCAATTAATTCATTGGGAACCATTGTAATATATTCCCAATGCCTTCCATTTATGCTCAACCCCCACAACTCGAATCCCGTCATCACTCGTACCTTTCTGTTTGCATCATGAATGTTGTCTGATCTAACGATCATCATTTTCCCATCACCATATATGTTTAGTTGATCGCCAGAATTCTCCCGACTAAATCCAATGGCTAATTGTCCCTCCTCATTTATTCCTCTGGAAAATCTCGAACGTAAAATGATAGGTGTTTCATATTGACTTCCCGTGGCAATAACAACACTTCCACTTCGTGCATTACGAGCACTTAGGAAAGTGCAACCATTCGATGTTTCAAAGCCATGTGACAAAATCCCATCATTTTCTCTTGCTTCTCTAGACACCCAATTGTCAGTTTGAGAATCGTACTCGTATAAAATTGGACGGCTTTCATTTAATTCCGCAAACAAAAACTGAAAATTATTTGATCCCGGAGGGTAGGAGAACAATTTCATACCGGATCGTCTCCACGAGGACGTACCACGTGGACCAAGTGGACTTGGAGGGATCTTTTTAACTGCCCTTGTCACATGATTAACTGAAATGAGTTGCTGGCTAGTATTCAAGGCAAAAAGAAAGAAGTTACCTGTTGCTGCAAGAAGATAAACATCTTCACCAGGTGGAACCACCTTTTTCAACAGCTCTCCAATCAATATTTTGAACCATTGATTTGAACAATCGGCAAAACCATGAAGAATTGCATCTTTATGCCATCTCTTTTTGTAGATAAATAGCCAAGTTGCAAAGGCCGAGGCTGATTGTAGATTATAATTTCGAACGAATTCTTTGTCCGAAATTATAGATAATATCGTTTTATTAACAGACTTTATTCGGATAATGTCCGGTAATGTTAGATGAAGAAATATATATTGTATGAGCTCGGATGGAAGTAGGCAAAAACCGACCGTGTTTGTTGGCAAGTTCCGGTGACTTTCCATTGTTCAGTTCAATTTGCACTTAGCAAAGCCTTTTATATTTGTGACAATCTAGCTTGGCCCTTAGTGAATTCAATTATTTAGTAAACAAAGAGTTAAATTAATTATTAAAGCCTAATTAATTTAATGCTATTAATAAAATAACAATGGACGTCATTATAGAGAAGACAAAGGTGCCCAGATAAGATCATTGTCATGGTCGGAGAAATGAATGGTGGAGATGGAATAACAAGCGACTTTAACAAGAATATTTAACATATTTGATTGGTAATTAGTGCCTAATTGTGTGTATTATAATGTTTTAATAAAGTCAATTTCTAAGCAGATTTAGCATGAAGCTTGTTAGCAGTTGGCCCATATTTTATTAGGAGAGGTGCCGAATGGGGACTCTTTTTTCACAATCCTTGTCACTACTAGTGGTTATTCGATTAGTCCAATGATTAAACAATATAATTATTAGACTTTAAAGTTTTTTATAGAACTAGGGGTATTAAATGTACACGTCTAATATGATATGATTGACACATTAGATCAAGCAAATCTAATACTTAATAAGAGTTAACTTTACTCATCGAGAAGACGGTGATAGCCATGATGCTTAGCCTCCTTGCTAAACCTCCTTACTTGGCTACCATCGTGTTCCGGATTACAAGAGCTACCAACTAAACCTCCTTACTTGGCTAGCCTCCTTTCTTCTTCATTGTAGAACAGTTTTCTTAACTTCAAATCGTTGTGCCATCTTAAGGAAATGTGGTATAATTGTTGAGCTTGACCAAGACATATGGCTACTGACTGGATTGCTTGATTTGTTGACTGCTGGAATGAATTGTCGCAAAAACGTGATCTATCTTCATTTTACAAATTTGGCGGAAAACGTGTTTGCAAACACGCTTTTATCAGTGGGCAAAGTTCATAGGATATTGCAAAGTGTTGCCTCCTCAACCGTTTGATTGTTGACCTTCTGGTGGCTTCTATAGACATGCTTGTTTGTTAGATGCTAGTCATATTACTCTTGCGCGATTTGGATTCTATGGTTGATTCATTCACTTCCAACTTTTGGATTCTTCAATTTTCTCTCTTAAACATTGGCCTTCTTTTGGTTTTACAAGATACTTAATCTTCTAAAATGTGTATTGGGTTTAGATTCTTGAGTGTTAATCTGTAAATCTAGTTTGGGGTTGAGTTTATTGTTGTTGAGTGAATGGTTGAAAGGGCAACAAAGAAGAAACTATAATTTTGACTTATTTCTAAGTTTGGTTCACCGAAGTTGTAACTTTTGTTGATTTGGCTATGATTTATGGCAATGGTTTTCTTTCAGTGACGGAAGCTCAAAAGGGAATCAAGAGCCAAGCTTTGACCCTCTTGCTTTAGGAAAAAAATGTGTTCATTTTGCTTTTAGAATTTTACTTTTACCATTTTTGTTTGATAAATCGCCTAGTAATTTGAACCTAATCATAACAGTGGTATCAGAGTAGTCTGATTGTTGTTCTTGGCTCCAAATACTGTAGATCTAAAACTTCTAATGATTGATATTGCAGTTTGATGTTATTTCTTGAAATCCTAATAAAACGATCTGGTGAGTTCGTTCCTATTTTACAGTTTATTGTACAAATAATTTGATTATACTTTGAGTTCTTTGTCAAATAACAAAACACTTAAAAAAGAAATTTACAACTTCGCATAGTTCAGTCATCAACACACAAGAGATCAATTGAGTAACTAATTTAAAGTTGTAAAAAGAACAGAGCAGTTTCACAAGATAATCAACGGTTATTTCACAGTGATTTTACCACAATAGTATAGTCACGGCACATTCTATATCATAAAGAACAAGTACAAGTAATTATATTGTAAACAGTACACAAAGAAAATAACGTATGCAGAAGAATTTATAAGAATCTTGACTACAGTCAAGGTAACGTTTACAAGGAACTTAAAGTATAATCAAATTATTTGTATAGTAAACCGTAAAATAATATGGCCATGACTGATACTATTAGTGAATTGACATGGTTGCAACACTTTTATTAAGAAATCAATCTTACCTTCTAACCCTATTCCAATGTTATGTGATAATGAGACTACTCTACATATTGTATCAAACCCAATTTTTCATGAGAGGATAAACACATTGAAATTGATTGTCAATTTGTTCGGGATAAGATAGTGAATGGTTACACCATTTGTGAAAATAGAATACCAACTTGCTGATATGTTTACAATTCGTTGAGTGATAATCGATCAAGGTTTCTCTGTTTTAAATTGGGCTTATATGATAGCTCCAACCTAATGGTGAGTGTTAAAGAAATAAATAAATTATAATAACGTAAATTAGGCAAGAGTGCAACTGGATTTATTGTGTTTCCATATTTGTACTCTATTTTCATACGTATACTCTTGGTTTTCTCTATATAATGAAAGTAAAGGAGAAGAAGACAATTATATTCTTTTCTCAAATATTTTTTTAGGGAAAGAGTGCAACTGGGTTTATTGTGTTTCCATATTTGTACTCGATTTCCATACGTATACTCTTGATTTTCTCTATATAATGAAAGTAAAGGAGCAGAAGACAATTATATTCTTTTCTCAAATGTTTTTTTTAGGGTAATTAGCACAAAATATCATTAACCTTCAATATTATTGTGCAAAATGTTCTTACCTTTCACTATTTAGCATTTTTACATTTATTTTTACCTTTCGTTGAAGAAAATGTCCAATTCATCCAATTTCTCAATTAAAAAAAATGTAAAATGACAAATATATCACCCTATTTAAATAAAAAAATAAATAAATTAAAGAACAAATTAGAATTATACTCCCAAACTTTTTTAAAAACTGCAAATAAGTCCAAATAAATTATTAAAAGGGTAATTAGCACAAAACGTCCATATCTTTCAATATTATTGTGTAAAATGTCTATAATTTATTTTTTTTGACATTTTCACCCTTATTTTCACATTTCATTACAAAATTATCATTTTCATCTATTTTCCCAATTAAAAGTGTAAAATGACGAATATATCATCCTAAAATGATGATTTTCGCAATATAATGTGAAAATAAAAGTAAAAATACCAACGAATGAAAGGTAGTGACGTTTTACACAATAATGTTGAAAGATAGTGACGTTTTGTACAAATTAGCATTTTAATAATTTATTTGGACTCATTTGCGATTTTTTAAAAAGTTTGGGAGTATAATTACAATTTGTTCTTTAATTTTTCTTTTCTTTTATTTTCTTTTTTTATTTAAATATGAATGTATATTTGTCATTTTACATTTTTATTGAGAAATTGGATGAAAATTATATTTTCCGCAATGAAATGTGAAAATGCAAAAAAAAAAAAAGAGAAAGATAATGACGTTTTACACATTAGTATTAAAATGTAAGGACGTTTTGGGCTAATTACCCCCCTCCCCCCTTTTTGGGAAAAATTCACAATTCATATATTAAGTATGAACAATTCAAAAATCAGGTTTTAAATTTAAAAGTGCAAAAATCAGGTTTTAACTAATTAATTAAATATATTTATTAATTAAATATTTTGAGGTAACAGTTATATAATTAATGGTCATAAATACATAATTATAGGTCACAACTTATTTATTAATCACATATTTTCAAATTAATTGGTCACGGATTATGTCGAGGTCATAAATCAAAAAATTTGTAGGTCACGAATTATGTAAAGGTCACAAATCAAAAAATTTACAGGTCATAGTTTATTTCATTGGTCAAAAATAAAATAAAAAAGTATAAGTTACAATTTATCTATCGGTCACATATTTTCAAATTTGTAGTTACATTATTTTTTTAGTCACAAATTATCGAATTTTAAGATCACAGCTTAACAGTAATAAAAAAAATCAAATATTTGGTCACATACATCATACACCCGATCCCGATTTCGATCTCACCACCAATACTTGGTCATAAACACTACCCACCACAGTCACAACACCATCACAACCACCACCAATAACACCACCGCTTTGAATTTTAAGGTCCACCAAATTTGTTGGTCCATGCTTTGATTTTTCTCATTTTGCCACTCGCAATAGCACAGGCAATAAGGGTCGAAGCAGTAAATCAATATGGTGGTTATAATCCTCCATCATATTCTTACTATGCGCCATCACCACAAGCCTATCAACTACCGAGTCCACCTCTAACACCACCCTGTTACGAACAACCGCCACCATCTCACCCTCAGCAGCCACCCCATCATGGTCCCGCCGCCCACATACTATGGTCCTTCACCATCTCATGGCCACCAGCCACCCACTCATAGGCATCCTCCACCATCTCATGGATACAAGCCACCTACTCACAGTATATTCGCCACCTCCACCTTCAGTATACTCCCCTCAACGCCTCCACCAATATATTCACCACCTCCGTCACTTGTATACTCTCTTCCTCTTCCAGTATATTATCCATCTCCGCAGTATACTCTCATCCACCACCATCAACTGCACACAACCAATAATAATTACCCCAATTTTTTATCACCATTTTGTGAACACATTTCTACAGATCGGAACTATCAAAACCCAACAAAAAACCCCAAACCCGCCACAACCACCGCCACTACCTCCACCATTGTCGCTACCAACAACACCACCACTGACATCACCATCACACCACACCACACCACCACTAGATCGCACCAATGGATAGACAGATGGAGAAGACAACAAGAGAGAGACAGAGAAAGAGATCGCGCCGCATAGGGTGGTGACTGGTGTGGGAGAAGAGATGAAGAGTTCTCGCTACATAGATCACGCCGCGCCTATCGCAGGTGATGTGCTTATCATCGCACCGGTTGCCAGTCACCGGTGCTGGGTATAGGGTGGTACGGTGTGAGAGAAGAGAGGTAGATGAAAAGATGGAGAGTGGGAGTGAGAAGAATGAAATTATTAGGGTTTGTAATTTAATTATTATATTCATATATGATTTTTGAACAATAAAACTCGGTCCCTTATTTTTGAATTCTAATCTTCAAACTCCTGGAATTATGTAATTTTCACTTTTTTTTTACCAAACCGTTACAACAAACATGAAACAACTAAGTCAAGTTCCGACTCTTGAATTATATCAAATCTTAAACAAACATGATACAATTTAATGATTTATCACCAAAACTGTAATAAAAATATCATACAACGGCGAATCCAGGTCCGAAGTTCAACTAGAGCGGAGGCCAACCGTTGACGTCAACATCTTCTCCATTAATTTTTTTTTTTTTCATTTATCCCTAATTTCCTAGACCTAAATTCCCAAATCACAATTCACAAATTAAAACGATAAATTATAACTCATACAATGAATCAATGATACAACATAAATTATTTATCATAAATCACACAATTCTCATTTATCATAAATCATAAATTCACCAAAAAAGAAAAAAGAAGAAAAACAAAGAGTGAGAGAATAATTTTCTCCTTTGGACTCCGATTTAGCACCCAAATTCTCTCTCTTAAGTCCAAGATTCCAATATCTACACTTACAAGTTACAAAGACAATTCCAATATTCAAAAATAACTACGTCCACCACCATCGATCACCGTGATGAATTTATCCAAAACGTATATTTATGAAAAAATATTCGATCAGTATAATCATTTTTTCTTGTAATGGAAGTATCCTCTCAAAAATCAATTACCCACAAATGATCACCATTCACCAATAAACATCATCTATCCAATAATCCAAAAACAACTCACAAATTCACAATTCACAAATCACAACTCACAAGTTACAAGTCACAGACTCACAAGACAAGTAGAAAACCGCACCACACTACATGACACGGCACAAGCACAACCGCACGGCACAACACCAACACAGACAGTCAAGACTCAAAAAGAAACTGAACTTACCAAATACCAAGTTGAAGTGGCGAAACGGAGGCGGTTAGGCGACAGATGGAGGAGCGGAGGCAGAGCAATCGCTGCAAGCCTGCAATTGCAAGTCTCCAATAGTCCAACTGTCCAACATGTCGATTTTTGCTTCTACCTTCGAGTCTTTGACAGTACTTCCTGGAAATTTTGAATGGAAGTTCAAATTTGGGACTTGGAGTTAGGACTTAGGGTTTGCGTCTTTGCGAAGAATGCTCTATCGCCTCTCGGTCGGTCTCTCATCCCTTCCTCAAATCAGCCACTGGAATAGTGGAATTGGGGAAAGATTTTAAGGAAATTGGATTTGGCCATTTGGGTTGGGTCACTTACGAGCTGGACCCAAATGATTTGGGCCTTTTTTTTTTTGTAAATTGCTAGTCCGCCTAACTTGCCCCCAGCCTACCACTGCCAGCCACAGCCAGTAACTCCTCTCCAGACTCCATGGCTGGCGCTCCAGTGCTCCAGCCTCTCCACCCAGAGCTGAAACTTCCGGCGGATCCAGCTAGAGCGGCCGCTCTAACTCGCCGCTAGCTGGATCTGCTCTTGATAACACATTTGATTTCAAAGGATCCTATAATTGAAAACCTATGATTATTACCTCTTGAGTTTGCGTTGATTACACATCAAGATTCTATTGCAGCTTGCAATTTCTTTATTAAGAAATTTTCTAAATAGTTATCTGCAAAGTTACTGCTTTCTGACTGATTTCATTATGTTGTTGTTTTCCATGTTACTGCCTCTTATGATCATATATTTCTATTTTTACAAATTGCAAATTGACTGCACAGAAAGTGAATCTTTATTTTATAAAGTTCGTGCTCATGCACTTCTTCCAAAAAAATATGTAGAGCTAGCTGCTGCTAGGGACAATAAGCAACTTAAAGCTCATGAGGAAGCTCTTAAGGTGGACATTAATCAGTGTTCTATTACCTGATAGGACAAACGTTTGAAGAAACATTAGTACAGCAGATTTGTTTCCTCACAAAATCTTAACTTCTTTCTTTAGGAGGCTAAGAAAGAAATATTAACACTTCCAAAGAAAATATTATTAATCATCTCCATCTTCTAAAATGTTGATGTGGTACTGATACAAACAAAGTGAGGAAAAAGGATTTATGTTGCTAATCCCAAGTTTATTGGAAATCAGTCTTATATTTCTATTTTTTGTATCTCCATCTTCAAGGAAAAAAGAACCTTCTTTCCAACAATTTGTTGAAGACATAATAATCTATAAAATTAAAATTGTGCCCTCTTGAAAAGCTCAAGTTGTTTGATATTGAAAAAAAGACAATTTTCTCAAATATATTCGTCTTCCATATTGTGTGTCTGTCACACTTTTAAGGAGAAAATGAAACCCGCAAGCACCTGAGAGGGCCTAGTTATAGACATAATCTAACATAAAATAAATTTTTCCCCTCTTTTAAAAGCTTGAGTTTTTAATGAGGTGGTTTAACACAGTCATCTGTTTTCACTTTTCTGAAATCTTCTTAGGAATTTGTCAAAGATTTTTTGGCTATAGAGAAACTTTGATCTGATATGTTAATTTCAATTCATGTTCTCAAATTTCATGTTTTGTCCTTTAGAGACACAACTCTTAGCAATGCAGAGCAACAGGAGTTTGGAAATAGACTTGAGTTCTTCTCTTTCTGCTCATTGATCTCCAAAGGAAATGTTGGAGACAAACCTTGAAAATGTGGAAGAAACAAGGTGATGTGCGTAACCCATTTTTTCATTGGTTATTCCAATATAGTTTGGTGACTGTACAAGTTTTGTGAAACATATCGTTGAGTAACCATTGTTTTGCGTTACAATAGCTATTCAATTTGAATATTAATTTTGCAGTGAGATGTAAAACCCTAAGGGAATGAAATGAGGTATCTACTAGTCAAGATTTGAAAAACGAAGTAGACAAGCTCAATCTAAATTGTAAAAAACTAAGGGGCCATTCTCTTTGCTATTTTCAAGTCATTTTCTGTTTTCGATTTCCCAAAACAGTGAAAACGCGTTCTCTTTCCCATTTTCGAAACGAATTTTTGAAAACGAAAAAAAAATTATGAAGAAAACGCAAAATGACAATTTGTCGTTTTGGGCGTTCTCTTCACAAGCACAGAAATACGGAAAACAGTCATTTTCCATTCCACCTTTCTCCTACCAAGATAATGGAGCCGCCACTTTCCCACCCTCTAAACTCCGGCCAACCTCCTTCGTGACCACCGGATTTACATCCCATTGTGAAACCACCCTCAATCCCCTCTTCAATTACCACACAAACAATAACCTAAACATATACCAAAATCGATTAAAAAAAATCATCCTCAAAACTTCCACTGGTGCAAACTGCTTGTGCCGGAATCTCCACGTCGCGCACTACCACCGATCGATTGCCCACCCCCAGACGTCTTCAGCCATGGCTTCAAAACTCCCACCCCCAGACGACTTAAGCCATGGTTTCAAATGTCACTGACGGCTTCCTTAAGACCAACATAAATCGACATAATCGAAGGTGACCTATGGTATTATTGGATGCGCCTTGTTAAGAGGAGTGGATTAGTGGTGGTCCGCGATCGGAAAGGTGGCCGGTGATGGTGTTAATAGGCCAAAACTGTTAGTGGTAGCGCAGTTGTCTTGGCTCATTCCGGCAGATTTTCGGTCAAATAATTTGTGGATATTGTAGAGGGAGGTGAAGGGGTTTGAATGATGCTGGGATATGGTGGTCTAGGTGGTGGGTGGTGGTCAGTTTGGGAGGTAGAAGACGGTGGCTCTGGAGGGGACGATTTCCAGCAGGTTTCCATGGCTAGTGAATGGAAAAGACCAAAAAATGTAAACTCGTTTTGGGTCAATGTTTTGAGATTTTTTTTTTTTTCAAAATAACAAAAAGAACGCGTTTTCAACAATCTCAAAATAGACACTCAAAACTCAAAACACAAAATGAATTCAAAACTCAAAACTGAAACACTAAGAGAACGACCCCTAAAGGTCTGAGAAATAAGTTATGTACATAATACATTTTGTTCATTATCTTTTTCTAAGAATAAAATTTTTATATCTTGTAGGAAGTGCAAGTTTCACTTCATGATCTTGCTGACAAAATGATATAGTAGAAGGACAGAGAAATTAGTGGACTCTTAGATGAAAATAAGAATCTACGCGAGTCTTTGGACTCGAGGCTACTCATACGTCTCTCTTACTTTACATAAATATATTTTTCTCCATCTATATATTATATTGTTGATCCATGATAATATGTATTTTGCAATGTATTTTTCAATAGAAAAGTCAAAGAAAAGTGTCAAACAAATGAGGGCTAAAATTGTAATTTTGTAGTATGTTTGGAGTCTGTATAAATAGCTAGGCTTACCCTAAATTATGTAAGACATTTGTATAAGAAAATCTTGGAAAGAAAGAAAAAGTACTACTCATCTCTGTTCGGAAATATGTTTTAATCCTCCTCTGTATTCCTTTATTTCGTTTAGCGGTAACTGAATTACACCAGTTTCATACGAGTAAAATATGTGCACATACAAATTTTGCCTAATTTCATACGCTTGAAACCAACCCTATAATACTCGAAGTTGAACTCTTAGCCAACATATTTTTGGATTCATTGTGTTCTAAGTTTTATTCGTACATCTGCGACTGAGATTTGCAAGCAAGGGTCTAAAGAAAAAGAGGACTTTTGTAAACAAGAAGATAAAGCACAAATGGTCAGTTTGTTCCGATTTTTGATGGGCAAAATTATGATTTTTGGTATGTGAAGATGAAGACTTCATTTCTTACAGTGGATCTATAAGATGTGGTCGAAAATGGCCACCAAGAACTTGAAAACGAAGAAGGGTTATGGGATGCCAAGAAGAAGGAATCAAAGTAGCTAGACAAGGAGATGCATATGCTCTTTCAATGCTACATAGAATTGTAGGAAATTCAATTTTTCCAAGAATCATGATGGAAAACAAAGGCAATGAAACTTGGTAGATTCTAAGAAAAGAGTTTCAATAAAAGTTGAAGGTAAGATCCATTAAACTCCAATCTCTTAGAAGGAAATTCAAAAATATAAAGATGAAAGATAATGAATGCATTAAAGAATTTACAGATAGATTCAATGAAATTGTAAATCAAATAAAGTCATATGGTGAGAAGGTTTCAAATGGAAATATGGTGGAAAAAAACTCTGATTATTTTGCCCAAAAAATTTGATCCACTTGTAGTTGTGATTGAAGAAACAAAGGATTTAGAGAAGTTGGAGGTTGAAGAATTGATGGGGTCTTTGAAAGCATTTGAGCAAAGATTAAATTGACGCTTCGAAAAGTCAATTGAGAGCACGTTTCAATCTAAGCTCAATGTTGGTTCTAAGAATGTTGAAACATGAAAACATGGGGGTGAAAATATGAATAGACGTGGAAGAAGTAGTAGAGGAATGAGTTTAGGAAATCGAGGTAGAAGCAACTTTGAAAGGAGTTTTAATGAAGCAAATTCGTTTAATCTCATTAAAAACTTCATCACCCAATCTTGCTGTTGATTTTAGACCACCACTTTGAGACCTCCACAGGTACAATTGGGGATAGATTCATAGTTCAATAACTAATCTAAAAGAGTTTTGAACTTCAAAAAGTAAACACTTACATCATCCTAATTTTGAACCAGAATTACGATGACTTGCTTGATGTCATAGATCCTGGATGCATTTTATTATGCAAATCTTTGCTCCAGCTCCAGCACAACTGATGTGTTGTCTCAACATACAGAGTACTGCATTTGATGTATACTGCCATGGTGTTTTGTAGCCAGGTAATCACAATGTAATTATATCTAAGCTAGTTTTCCATTAGAGGATCGTTTGGATCATTTAGTTCACAGAAACTTCCATCTATGAATCCTAATTTGTTATTTATTCGAAGAGCTCATTTCATGGATCTTGCCCAAGAGTGATAGTTGTTTGCCTCCAACATGTGTGTAACTAATACATCTCCAATATATATTGCCTCCTCAAAAATGTGCCTCTAGATTGGTATTTATGCCTTCTTTAAGTCATTCCAAGAGTTTGATTGAAATTGGGCTTTTAAAAGATGAATCATACTTGAAAAACCCTAACTGTATGCAGCGTGGCGCCTAGGCGCTGACTTTCGGGAAATTTTTTAGCAATGTAGTGCCCAGGCGCCGAGGGCTAAGTCTGTAACCACACAAACATACGAAAGATAATTGGTTAGATAATCCAACTTTTTATCTCAGGATTCAAGATTTTAGTGTTAATTCCACAAGCATGCTTCAAAGTCACAATACCAAGCCAATATCTACTCTTCCAGTTCAAAACCGACATGTGTGTGTGTGTGTGAAGAATTAAGTAATCAACTGTGAATGCACAAGTTGCTTCAATTCCTGAGCTTCTGTGGTTAAATATATCCTTTCATCACTGGTAAAATTCATACACCCCAAACTTATTCTTTTTCACTCATCCCAATGTGTAATCTAAGGTTGAATATTTCATTACTATCCTCACCATCTCTAGTTCAGATGGACATCACTAATTGCAAGCTAACATTTCAATGAATAAGGATTCTCCAATTATTTTATTATTTCGACCGCCACGACTCAACTAGGCTAATTATCCTTCATCGAAAGTCAAATTTCCTCAAACAGGTGTTAGGGCTTAACCAAGGCGTTTTTTTCCCGCTCTCTTAAACTTTCTAGATGACCCATGTAGCAGGCTTTATGCTAATAACTCTCAAGTCAGATGACTTTAGGGCACCATATTTTAAAATACCCTTATAAGCTTAATAACCCGAGTCAAAAGGCTTCGAAGAGAACAACTTTTTTTGTTTCAAGTACAACTTCATCTCTAAATGTTTTCTAAATGACCCATGTAACGAGCTTTTGTTTAAAGGCATATATATATATATATACATACATATATATATATATATATATATATATATATATATATATATATATATATATATATATATATATATATCAACCTATCAACATATGAATCAACTCATTTCATCACAGTTTCAAACTCAATTCTAATGCACATATAATATTAAGTTTCGCAAGGTTAAGTTTCAATTAGTCTAGCATGCTTCATATCTACAATTGATAACTCAACACCTAATCTCAAAGTAAATCATCATTGTCAGTCAGACTATCTAACCCACACGAACATTAGGCGGGCAATAAGGCAATTTATAATACATTCCCCCAACTTCAACTAAACATTGTCCTCAATGTGAAATTTAAAGGAAAATGATGAGAACTTCACTGAATTGTCTGTATTGCCTATGAATTTATGGCGCTATGGAGTTGAAGTTGATCAGATTCTACTTCTATTTTCTGCCCCAAACTTGATATTCATCCCATTTTCTCTTTGTCAATGTTAGTTTGAATGTTCTGCGACGTCATGTCCCTGAAAAATCAAATTTGAAATATTAAATACATGGAACAAGGGCTACTTAGCTCAAACATCTAATCACCAACTAATTACTCAAGGACCTAAGGGTAAACGAGATATGAATGATGATTCCTAAATAAACTATAAAATAAACCAACTATCCTATAACTTGAAAACTAAGTAAATGAATAAAAAGAAAGAAAGCTTGGATTGCCTTCCAAGAAGCACTTTTTAAAGTCATTAGCTGGACTTTGTGTCGCGTGTGACTCATGGCACTTTGAATATGGCTTTGGAGGTTCTGCTTAGTTTGCGTAATTTGACTTTGTTTCATATTTCATATGTCCTCCAAACTCGTACATTTTCCTTTTAAATATGGTATGACTTGCCTAAATCGCCTGCTTCGAACTCAACCAAGAATACTTCGATCGTCTCAACGTCTTTAATCACAATTGAATGAAGTTTGATGTTCTCATGCTAATCCCATCTTCGTTGAATGTCATTAATTCACCTGACTCCTTCGTGATTAATTTCTTGATTTCTACATGTTCTGCATATTTAGTCATTAATTTCTCGTGTTGAATGATGAAGAGATAATCTGTTGGCATGTTATTTGACTCGTCCAGAATTATTTGATCTTCAATCTTTTTATATTTTTAAATGATGATGTCTCTTGTAACTGTTTCACTGTAATCAAATTGTTCTTCATAAGGATAATCGAAGATATGTTCCCCACTTCCACTAGAGCTGCCAATAACAAGCAATTTTTAGTATAATGAAATGCACCACAGTATTCACATGTTGGTCTAATCTTTTGATAAATAATTGATTTGATATTTAGTCCATTCTAAAAGCCATCCTTATTAAATTCAATATGTTGATCGTATCCCCACCTTTTAAGTTATTGTCTAAAGAGAAATTCTCCAAAGATCATGTCACCTTCATTTAAGTCGGAATCAATCATTTGAATTTTTGACCTCTCACTTCTTTTAATTTCCTGTCAATGGTGCAAAGAAAAACAAGTAGATCACTTGAAAAAAAAAAAAAAAAAAAGCAAAAGAAAAAAAAATCAAATAGAAACAAGAAATAATTAAAATTAATATTAAATAAAAATAGTCCCCGGCAACGGCGCTAAAAACTTGTTGTCGATTTTATTTTCGCAAGTGTACGGATCATAACAAGTAGTAAGTGAACCAAAGAGTCCGGATTATCGTTCCCACAAAGACTACTTTTTAACAATTGGTTCAATTATTCCTAACTTTAATTTGATCAAAAACAAACAAAGAAGTAGATATGGTGATTTTTAATATAACTATTTGAAAAGATGTGGATGCACACAATGATTGATTTAGAATTTAAATAATGAACGGATATTAGGCCAGAACAATTTTACGTATTGATCACATTTAAGTTTTAAATCAAGATTCATAAAATCTAAGGTGGTGTTCGGTCGAATTCTCCTATTGTATTAAATTTACTCCTCTCGAGTTCTCATTGAACCTATTTAACTACTTCAATTTCATATCTCTATACGAATCAATCTTAGTTAAACGAAATATTGGTTCTAAGAATTCATATATGACCGCAGTAATTAATATAGGTATATGTACATATTATATTAATTTACCGAATTTTAATATGTGGTCTAAACAAATAATTCGCATCTCTACATAATTATTGTGCACAAAATCATTGAATAATTGGCCGAAAAATTCAAAGCATTGAGAACATAATTAAAATAACACATGAAGGAACCTGAATCTTGAATAAAAGGAATAAAGGATCACAAATGTTACATTGTTCGCCCTAATAATAAATCTAGCTACTCATGATAATGAAAGAAAAAGTAAAGGTGTATAGTTCATAAAGGGTTTTGAAATCTTGATCATGGAAAGAATTGGATCTTACACCAAGAATCTTCTTCAACCTCAAAGGTCTTCAACCCCTAACTTTTGCTCTTTGATCTTGGTGATTATGTGTTTTTCTCCCCTTTGATTTTGTTATCTCAATCTCAAGTTGTATTTGTTTTGCCTCTCAATGTGTGGAATCCTCCTTAAAAGTGTGCCTCTAGATTGGTATTTATGTCTTCTTTAAGTTCTTCCAAGAGTTTGATTGAAATTGGACTTTTAAAAGATAAATCATACTTGGAAAACCCTAATTGTACGCGGATCCTAGGCACCTGGGCGCTGACTTTCGGAAAAATTTTCAGCAATGTAGCGCCTAGGCGCTGAGGGATAGTGCCTGGGTGCTACCGTCAGCTTCGGTTGCACTGCACAACATTCAGTATTTCTATCATAACCTTTTCTCCTGATATCCGATTGAAGCAATTCAAAATGAGTTGGAAAGATAAATCGAAGAGATATAATTCTTCCAGAATACAACTTGTCTAATTCGAACATTTTCTATCCGAAAAAATGGTTCTCAATGTGAGGCTAAAATTTCGGAACACATTTTCTTCGACTGGAAATTAATTTGTGCAAATACTTCAACTCTGTTCCACTCATTTGACCTCCAATTGCATCAAATTGATCATATATGATCTCGAATCTTCATCAAGAGGTTCGTCACAATTTTTGAGTATTTACACTTTGGTCCCCGAAGTTTGAATCTTGCCATTTTTGCCGATTTTTCGCTTCTTTCTTTTAATTCCAATTCCATTCATCGAGTTTTATCTAATAACACATTATGCCCCCGTTTGGTTCCCATTTTTTCACCATAAAAATGAAAAATATGACCATTATCCATCAAATCCAGCCACCATATTTGACTTTACATCTCTTGTGTGGGGCTCATAACGACTATATTTTTCATTCTCATTTTACAAAATATGTGTATCAAACGGGGCCATAGGCTGTAATTTCAATAAAAGAACCACAAAATGTCCATATTTTAGAGCCCAAATAAGTGTATAAAATTACACTTATCAACATTATAAATAACTAAGACTAAAAAGCTTTTTAACACTCCTTGAAAGCTTTAGATTTCGACCTGTACAGTGCATTCTTTTCAGTTGAACCTTTTTTTTTTCCCCTTTGAAATTGTTGCAAGCAACGCTGTTTTGGTTTCAGTTTCTGAAACTTTTGAATTGCAATTTAATTATATTCAATCATCTTTTTCCAGAATTTCATAATATGGTGGGGACAAGAAGTAAGCTATGCATGAATGATTCATTTAAAAGTATTACAACAATTTCCTTCAATTAAATGTCAAAAAGTTAAAGGGACCACAATTGCATTTTTAAATTGTCAACAGATACCAAAATGTCCCTCTAACTAATTTCAGGAAATTTCCCTCACACAATATTCTCTTTTCGAAAGTCTATCCAAATTCTTTATCTTCCTTTTAGCACGAATTTGAAATAAAATCAAAGCAAGCAGGTTGAAAAGAATCTCAAAACCTTTTTGCGGAACGAGAATTTCTAGTAAAGAATTTTTGGCGAGAGACAATTTTACTTTTCTTGCCAAACTTTACATCAATCAAAAAAATTAACTAGTTAGAAAAATTTCCGAAATAATTTTGCCATCAGAAAAAAATTCAAGTGGCCCCCAAGTCTGACTGATCATACCAGAACTAGAAGTATCATATATAGGACAACTTCAACCATTGAAAAACATTAGCAAATTGTGGAGTACTTGTTTAATTTTATTAGCGATTGAATGAAACTAAAATACAACTGAAAATGTTGTAATCTATGCCTTAAAGGCCTTGGCTTTTTGCAGCCTTAATCTCTCAAATTCAAATCACAATATCCTGGTGCAAGTAAAGTTGTAAGTAACTACTTATTTTGTATCAAGAATCAGCACAATTACTTACACAAGTCACAAGAAGTTAGTAACTGTACATCCTCTGCTTATTATGGACCTTTTTGTACTAGAAAATGTGCTGGCTCATATTTTGCTGCATATCCCAACTTAGATGTGTTGTACTTTCTGTAAACCCCGGAAAGTTTCCCGGTCGCTGCCTTCTGGTGGAACCCAACGATCAATCTTGAGCATTCCCTGGTTGATGATTACAAACAATGAGCCTTAAAATCCTGTGATCATGTTTAATCAGTATATATATTTCGACTCACAGTATTTCATCTTCTGTGTAGCTTGTATGCCATTCGCACGTCTTACACCATTGTCCAACACCATAAAGCGTACATTGAGCTGTATATATCGCAGCAGCAGCCAAAAATGAAGGCGAATATTTGAGCATTTCATACTCCACCAAGCAAAGCTCAATCAAGTAGAAAGACTGAAGCTCAAGCTAACAGTAAAAAAACACTTTTTTAGGTAATTTTGACATTAAGGCATTAGTGACATGTTTGGTACAAAGTATTGTGTGATAGGTGAAGACTTGTATAAACTGACCTTCCTATCTGACTGAGCAGCCTTGAGAAATCTTCTCATAAAAACTTGCGCAGTTGGAAGAGACATTGTAAATTGCAATGTGTGGAGCATCAACCACTCCATTTGAAGGACTTCTTGTCTTGTGTAAGCTTTGTCCGATATAAATATCAAATCGTCGACAACTGGTACTAAAACTTCCTCATATTTCGAGGCTAAAAGCATAGCAACCAAACCAACAAGCTGCAGCTTCTTTCTTTCTACACTTTGCTTTGCTAAAAATCTGTCTATTAAGTTTACAGTTAGAAACAACGTTTCATCCCTAAGGTCGAATTTGTGGTGTACCTGTTGATATGATTCCGAAAAAGAAAAATCGATCACTAGATTCCACACAATTGATTGTAGTCTGGCGAAACACAACATATTATAGAAGGAACATTGTGTATACCTCAATGAGCCAGTCAATTAGAATAGCCCTCATCCTCTCATTTATGTCATATTGTTTTACCATATAACCTGGCGAAACACAGCAACAATTCTGCAGAATTTCAAAAGTATTTCAGTCCAAATAAATAATGGTGAAAAGTGGCTCGTGAGATCTATCATAAAACATCAAATGTTGAAAATAGATCTAGGATAAAATGTCGATTCTTGCTAATATTTATTTCGATGTAACCTATATTGTAAACTGTATGCTCCTATATACCTAAAACTAATAATTAATTTTTTTTTGTAATTGGATCTATGGATTGTTACCTCCATTTTTTTGTAGTATGCATATAGATCTTCAACATAGTCAACGACTGCAAGGGGATTTTTTGCATCACAACTATCAATATCCATAATAGTCTCTTCAAATATGTCCTCCATTTCAACCTCCTCCTACACGTTGTATTATCAATTCATCCCCATTATCTTCAAATAAACTTGTGAAAAAAAAAAAAAAAAAAACCTGAAAACAAATATATACCATTTGATATTTTTCGGTAATTTCAGTTACGGATTGTTCCAAAGACATGTACACGGGTTGATCCTCTACGTCTGTTAGAGGGATATCCTCCCATATGGTGAACTCATTGACCGTTGTCTTTGGTTTCTTCGCATCCTGTTCAAAATCTACCAATTAACTCTTCAACTTTGCAGATAATAATGTATTTAAATTTCTATGTTTTCTTGAGAAAGAGAACTGATACCTCTTGGCAGGTATCGTGGGAGAGTGCCATTTGTAAGGCATTTTTCCTTTATAAATCAAGAAATTGACATTAGCAAAAGTTGAAGATAGAATGTAAAGCAAGAAAGTAAGGTGCCATATTCTGACCTTGGAATTGGAGGATTTGAATCAGAATCCCCAGTTTTTCAGAGTTTCAAATGGTAATTACCCATCAAATTCTTACTCAAAAATATACTAAAAACACTAAAACATACGCTAAATACGTTTAAATGCGAGAGATGAAACTTACTCTGATAAAATCCTCTTGTTAACAACACGAGGAAATGGATTAGCACCCACTATTTTCTGATTCAGCACACTTAAAGCTCTTCTGTTAGGTCTTAACTCCATTCCAAATTTCCTGCTATCCATTTCTGGTCCACGAATTTTTTCATAAACGAAACCATTTTAGATTCTGAGTTTTGAACCCAAAAACCAAAAATAAAAAATGAAATGAAAAACACGCTAACAGTCACCTTGTGCATTTGTGGGTTTAATCTGAGTAGAATTGTTCTGGTTAGATAAAACCATTTTGAATATGTTTTTATCAGAAGCACTGATTAAGTAAATGAAAAGGAAAATCTTCAAAACAAGTTTGAAAAGGAATGAAGTAGGTAGAGCCTGTATTTGTTGATTTGTCTTTGTACATATTTGAAATACAACGGCTAGCACAATGCCTTTGGAACATGGTTATGGTAACGACTTTTTTACAACGGTCACCTGTGTCTTGGGCCATGTGATTTCGCTTTAAAACTACTGTTTTTTAAAGTCATTCTAAAAAGGTTGAACCCCAATATTGAGAGTCCCACACCACCCCTGCCCTGAAACATCGTGAGGGAGGTAAATCGCAGGTTATGCCTCCAACGATACAGGGTGGAAGGCTGCTTGTACACTTGCACTTACCCAAGAGCCAAATCCATATTTCAGGATTCGAACCCATGACGCGACAGCCTCAAGTAAAGCTGGATTTCTCCACGCTTCCTTTTTACCACTTGGAGATGTACCCTGAGAGCTTTTTTTAAGTCATTCTAGTTGGTATTTGAACTTTGTTTGGGCTCACACTGACACTAGCACTCTAGCCACCTTCGTCTTTCCATATTGAGTTTCGTCATTTTACCAAAAAATGTTGCTAGATTCCTTGACAAATGATTTGTTGGCAGAGTATGATTGAATGTAGAAACTAACTTATTTTTCAAATAGTTCAATGATACAATGTCACGTGACATTATGTCAAGGAGTCTAGCAAAATTTGTCAATGTAGCAAGGTTTTTCCTTTTTACTCCCCGGCCTTGGAATAACCATTGAAAGCCGTCTGGATATAAAATGCTAGGTTATAAAATAAAAAAAATAAAAATGTATTAATCTCTCATATGCTACAAGGACAATTTGTGGAAAGTTATGTTCAAGTTCGACCGTGTGTACATGCTCAAACTATTCAATTTGAGTTGAAATTACAAAATTGTGAGACAATTGAATCAAGCTTGACGTGATTGTTAAAGAGTGTTGATAGTATAATGAATGACACAAACTACTCATACAAGTTACCATTATAAAAAATAAAATAAAAAGAAGAGAGAGAGAGAGAGAGATCTATAAACTTTCTCGTGTTCGAGTAATAAACTAGTTGAAGATTATAAATGAATTAGTTTACTTCTTTCAATTGGAGATTATAAATAAACATTGAGGGGAGGTTTAATTTATTAGTGATCGATGACATTAATCAAACTTTGATGCATTTCTCAGTGCTCGATGTTTATTTCCAATTATTAGTTCCATGGACGTAATTGGTAGCCGCCCTTTCTTAAAAAGAAGCACCTGATTAAGTTACTCGTCATGTTGAAGTTTAAACTGCAACATTAGACAAAATAATGACAATAACAACTATAATTCATTTAAATGTCATATTAGTTGCCAAAATGAATGCAAAAATCACTAAGAAATTATAGCTATGGTGAAATCTTTCATTTTCTCTATGTTAATCTCAGCTTTGATATACCAAAATGATCGATCACCCTTTTGATGATTCTTAATCCGATCATGGAGAGTCGAGCGAATGGAAAGTGCTATCATTCAAGCAATAGAATCAGAGAGAGTGGCGACCACTTCAAGACTTCATATCTCAAATTTTCTCCATAAAGGCCTTTGCGATGTTAAATACAATGACAAACTGGTCCAAGTATTCATGAAAAACGCAATTTATCAACTCCATGAAAACTTCAGAAATATTTGTTTAAGTCAAACAGCATAACTAAAAACTCGTAGTGACCATATCGAATTTTAAATACCATCTTTGAGACATCGCTGGATTTGAACCTCAACTGATAATATCTCGACCTCAAGTCGATCATTGAAAATACTTTGGCCCCTCGTAGTTGGTCAAACAAGTCTTCGATTCTGAGCAGGTGATACTTATTCTTGATGGTGATCCTATTCAATTCTCGATAGCCAATACAAATTCTCATTGTTTCATCCTTCTTCTTGACAAACAACACTGATGCTCCCTACGGTGAAACATTGGGTCGAATGGATCTTTTTCCCAACAATTCCTCTATTTGGGAAGTTCCTATAACTCCTTAAATTTCCTCTCATACTTAGTTAAGGACATCGAGCCCTAAACTAAATTGAGGAACTCTCTCCTTCTGATTGCGGATACTTGTAGGATAGTAAATGTCCATAAAATTAATTCCATGTCCAGATATGTCCGTGAGCCCTTGACCTTGAGGTTGAGTCCCACCAAAGTCTGTTATTTTTGCATTGTAATTTGATAAGTGTGTTTTTACACACTTATTTGACACTTTTCCTAATTTATTATTGATAAAATTGAGTTAATTTCTATGCATAATTGTGTAATTTGTACTTTTGTAGGCTAAAACCCTGAATGGAAGTGAAACAGTGAAAAGAGAAGGAAAAAGAATTAAATTGAACAAAATTGTGAAGCTGTGGACTGAAATGCAAAAGTCTAAAAGATGAAGGACCTGTCATGCAAATATGAAAGGGACTACACTGCAAAATAATTTTTGGGTTATAACCATGCGACTGCATGGAGTAAAAAAAAATAGGGCGATTTAAATTTTCCTAGAATTTTATTTTGGCTTAGCTTGTATTATTTTCTAGTTTTTTTATTGGTAGATATTTTAGTATATTTATTTTGTACGATAAAATATCCTATAATATCTATATTATAATATAAAATATCCTAAATATCCTATTTATATTATAATATATAAAATATCCTATAATATCTTAATTATATTATTAAACTATACTAAATATCCTAAATATCTAACCTATAAAAACACAAACTCTCTCAACACAAATCTCTCTCTTTTCCCTCCCCATTTGTGGACGTCCCCTTCTCTTTCTTTTTTCTTTTCTTTAGTTTTTCTTATTTTCTTTGTTTAACTTGGTTTATTTTGGTAGTAAAAGTGAGATATAGCAAGAAGATCATTAAGAAAAGCTTAAAGAATACATTGAAGGAATTACAATTTGTGTTCAAAAGGGTTTTATCTCAACTTTTGTATTCCTTTAATTTAATTCTTCATGCTTGTAACGATATGTTTATGAGAATCTCTTTGTTATTGTATTAGAATGATGAACTAAACAAGTTTATGTTGGAATTTATGTATTAGTTTAACTTATTTTCATTAATATCATGTTTTATGTTGTTAAATACATTTGTTATCAAAATATTGGTGTTTTGATTATCATGTTAAAAATTGCAATATTTATTTGATATCTATAGATATTGTGGTTAGGTGGTTGTGCAATTATTGAAAAATAATTGCACATACTAGACCGAAATAATTAATTTTCTGGGTTTGTATGGTTCTGACTATACGCGTTTAGGTATATAGAAATATATACCTACCCTAGGTGACTCGTTGAGTATTTTCACAGCAATTTAATGCAATTGGTTAATTTTGTATCGACATAGAAATATGTGGTATAATTTAATTAATTAGGATTAATATCGCTCGAAAGAGGATATTAATTTAAAATTTGAAAATCGGGTCTAACTGATTATTTTGGTAATTTGTATTAACGCATATTTGGCTTGATATTAATGAAATAACGGTTAAATGAAATTATAAATTCCAACATCTTTTCAAATCAAATCTTCTACTTTTTAAAGTTTTATTTAATCTTTTTAAATTAAAAATCGAGTTTTCATAGTTTATCGTTTTTAAATTCAAATTTTTAAATGTGTGTCTGTTTCGTTAATTTGAAACAAATATACTCGTAATTGAAAACAACACTCTCTGAGGGATCGACATTCGGACTTAAAAGGTCAACTTTACTACTTGATCACGATCCGTGCGCTTGCGGCATACGATTTAAATCTGATCAAGTTTTTGGCGCGGTTGCCGGGGAGTGTTTTTATCAAATTACTTGTTAATTTGTCAATCATTTTTTCGAACTTTACTTTTTGTTTTAAATTCCCCTTTTGAATCCAAAAGTTATTTTTTTTATGTTTTTGTCAAATTCTTAACTCGTTTATTGTTTATGCATCGTTCGTGAAGTCTCAACCTTCTTGAATTTGATCCTGAAATCGAAGGGACTTTCCGAAAAAGGCTTAGAGAACAAAACGAGTTGAAAAGACAACAACAAGACATGGAGCGTCAAGAAGGTCATCTGGAACCTTTTCCTAGACCTGACCAAGCTCCTCAGGACGGTGTGCCGCCTGGTTTTGATAATCAAGCAGGCAGGGTTCAAAATCCTGTGGTTAATGAAGAAGATATGCTCTTCCGGGATTTTCTGAATCGCCCTGTCGTTGAGAACCAGGCAGGTATCATCTACCCGTCATATGGACATCCCAATTTTCAAATACGTCCGGATGTCATTAATCTATTCTCCAATTCTTTATCATTCTATGGTAGAATAGATGAAAACCCCCACGCTCACATTGCAAGATTCATGGAAATTGTTAGCAATTTCACATATGAAGGTGTGAACGATGAGGCAATAAGAATGAGGTTATTCGTGCATACTCTGAAAGATAAGGCAAGAGAGTGGATTAACACTCTACCTTTAAGGAGTATCACGAGTTGGGTGGAGTTGGTACAAAAATTTACAACTAAATTCTTCCCACCGGCTCGTGTTGCCAAGTTAAAGTACGACATAACCACTTTTCAACAACTTGACTCTGAGACCTTTCACGAGGCATGGGAGAGGTTCAAGGATATGCTGAGGAAGTGCCCAAACAATGGGATTACTTTAGCACAGCAAGTCCAGTACTTCTACGCTGGGTTGACTCCTCCTCACCGTTCGAATGTTAACTCATCGTCAAACGGATTTGTCCAAAACAAGAGTATCCGAGAGACGTATGAGCTATTTGAGATGATGAGCGAACAGAGTGCTATGTGGCCAGACAGACGTGCTAAAGTGGGAGTAAGTGGAGCTCGAGAGAGTGAAGCATACTCTCTTATGTTATCAAAGATTGACTCTCTGGCACAAAAGGTAGAAGGACTTTCTACTTCACCATCTGGCTCACAGACAGCTCATATAGTTCAATCCCCACCAGTCTATGAAATGTGTGGAGCTAATCATTTGAGCTCAAGTTGTCCTTTGATTACCAGCGATTTGGGATCGTCCGAGCAACTGGCATATGTACAAAATTTTCAACGCCCTGGGTATAATCCATATGCACAAACCTATAACTCTGGATGGCGTAATCACCCTAACTTCTCTTATGGGAACAACCAGAATCTGTTGAATCCTAAACCACAAGAGAAGAAAGAGAGTTGGGAAGAGGCCATTGCTAAATTGGCAAATCATCAATTGCAATATCAAGAACACAATGATGCCTCACTGAAAAATTTGGAAAGGCGGGTGGGCCAACTTGCAAAAATTCTCTCTGAGAGGCCTCAAGGGGCTTTACCCAGTATTACTGAAACCAATCCCAGAGAGAATGCAAAGGCCATTACTACCAGGAGTGGGATTCAATTGACCGAACCCACGGTAGTACAGCCAAAGGCCCGACCTGACAAAGAACCAGTCGTTGAAAATGAGGTGTTGCAAGCACCTCAAGAGGTAGTTGAAGAGGGTAAGGCTGAGGAACAGGAGCCATCAACATCGGAGGCTCCAATTCCAGTCAAAGCCTATGTACCTCCTATTCCATTCCCTCAGAGGCTCCGGAAACATAAGCTGGACGTGCAATTTGGTAAGTTCTTGGAGGTGTTTAAAAAGTTACACATCAACATTCCGTTTGCAGATGCTTTAGCTCAAATGCCGAGTTATGCAAAGTTCATGAAGGATATTCTTTCCAACAAAAGGAAACTTGAAGATCATGAAACGGTGATGTTGACGGAAGAGTGTAGCGCCATTCTCCAGAACAAATTGCCTCCCAAGAGCAAAGATCCAGGAAGTTTTACTATTCCATGCGCTATTGGTAATTTGAATTTTGGTAAAGTTTTATGTGATCTCGGAGCAAGCATTAATTTAATGTCGTTATCAATTTTTCAAAAGTTGGGAATGGGGGAACCAAATGCTACTACGGTATCACTGCAATTGGCCGATCGGTCAATTAAATATCCTCGAGGTGTTGTTGAGGACGTACTGGTAAAAGTGGATAAGTTCATCTTCCCTGCTGATTTCATTATACTTGATATGGAAAAAGATAATGATATCCCTATCCTTCTGGGACGACCATTTCTTGCTACCGATCGAGCATTGATTGACGTGCAGAAGGGTAAACTCATTTTGAGAGTACAAGATGAGCAAGTCACTTTCAACATCTTGAAATCCATAAAGTACCCGTCGGAACCCGATGATTGTTTTCGGATGGATATGATTGATCACATGGTATCTGACTCTCTTTATGGACGTTCTGAGATGCCTAGTACGTTCTTCTCATAAAGGAGATGGTGACCCCGATCTTGAGGGTATGACAAATTGCTTGGAAGCTACACCTTTTCGCACCTTCAAGAGGGCACCATATTTTGAGGAGTTAGAAAAGACTTCTTCAACACCACCTCCATCTCATCGAAAAGCCCCTACTCTAGAATTGAAAACACTTCCACCTCATTTGAGGTACGCCTATTTAGGTGAATCATCTACACTTGCAGTTATTATCTCCAATTCTTTAACCAAGCTAGAAGTAGAGAAGCTACTTCGAGTCTTGAGAGAACATAAGGAAGCAATTGGATGGACGATAGCTGACATTCGGGGGATTAGTCCATCATTTTGTATGCACAAAATAATGATGGAGAATGACTTTAAGCCATCAGTTGAGCATCAAAGAAGGTTAAACCTGAACATGAAGGAAGTGGTGAGAGCGGGAGTAGTTAAATTATTTAATGCAGGCATCATTTATCCAATTTCAGACAGTCGATGGGTAAGTCATGTACAAGTTGTACCTAAGAAAGGTGGGATAACGGTTGTGGAAAATGAGAACAATGAACTCATACCCACTAGACCGGTGACTAGTTGGTGAGTTTGTATTGACTACCGCAAGCTAAACACTGCAACTAGAAAGGATCACTTCCCTCTTCCTTTCATAGATCAAATGCTAGAGCGGTTGGCAGGGTATTCACATTATTGTTTTCTTGATGGGTATTCGGGCTACAATCAAATTGCAATAGCCTCGGAAGATCAAGAGAAAACAACATTTACATGTCCGTACGGTACTTTTGCGTACAAAAGAATGCCCTTTGGCCTGTGCAATGCACCTGCAACTTTTCAACGGTGTATGATAGCAATTTTCTCCAACATGGTGGAGAAATGCATTGAAATTTTTATGGATGATTTCTCAGTTTTTTGTACCTCATTTGATAGATGCCTTAACAATTTAGAGATGGTACTTCAACGTTGTGAAGAGACCAATTTGGTTCTAAATTGGGAAAAGTGCCATTTCATGGTCCAAGAAGGCATAGTTCTTGGCCACCGAATTTCTCTGAAAGGCATAGAGGTAGACAAGGCAAAGATTCAAGTAATTGAAAAATTGCCTCCACCAACGACTGTGAAAGGGATTAGAAGTTTTCTGGGACATGCGGGTTTTTATAGGAGATTTATAAAAGATTTTTCAAAAATCACAAAACCTCTCTGCTCCTTACTTGAGAAGAATAATACTTTCAATTTCTCTCAAGAATGCCTAAATGCTTTTAATGCGCTTAAAGAGAAACTTATCACAGCTCCTATCATCTTAGCTCCAGATTGGAGTCTTCCATTCGAGCTAATGTGCGATGCTAGTGATTATGCTATTGGAGCAGTTCTGGGGCAGAGGAGAGACAAGGTCCTGCATGTTATTTACTACATCAGTCGAACTTTGACCGATGCACAACTAAATTATGCTACTACTGAAAAGGAGATGCTAGCAGTAGTATTTGCATTTGATAAATTTCGGTCATACCTCACTGGTTCCAAAGTAATTGTCTACACTGATCACTCGGCCATCAAATATTTGTTGGCAAAGAAAGATGCCAAGCCGAGGTTGATCAGATGGGTACTCCTCTTGCAGGAGTTTGACCTCGAGATCAGAGATAAGAAGGGAACTGAAATTGTTGCTGATCATTTATCTCGTCTTGAGCAACCCCAAGACATTGTAAAAGGGGAAATCAATGAGGTGTTCCCTGACGAACAGCTGTTTAAGATCATCCATTTATTACAAATCAATCATACACCGTGGTATGCTGACCATGTGAACTATCTTGTAAGTGGCATCACACCCTCTGATATGTCTTATCAACAAAGGAAGAGGTTCTTCGTTGATGTGAAGCATTACTTCTGGGAAGATCCTTCTTTATTCAAACGGGGTCCGGATCAAATTATCCGAAGATGTGTTCCGGAGGAAGAGATGGGGAAAATACTTGAACGATGTCATTCTTCTCCGTATGGTGGTCACTTTAGTGCTGTGAAAACTGCATCGAAGGTCCTTCAATCTGATTTTTATTGGCCAACCTTATTTAAGGATGCACACACACTTGTATCTAAGTGTGATAGATGCCAACGGAGGGGTAATATTTCCAATCGAAATGAAATGCCGTTGAATTCCTTATTAGAGGTGGAGATATTTGATGTTTGGGGTATTGATTTTATGGGGCCATTTCCACCCTCATTTTCAAATCAATACATACTAGTGGTTGTTGACTATGTGTCAAAGTGGGTAGAAGCGGTAGCTTTACCTACTAATGATGCTCGGGTGGTGGTAAACTTTTTAAAGAAAAACATTTTCTCACGTTATGGCACCCCCCGAGCCATCATTAGTGATGGTGGTAAATATTTTTGCAATCGCCTCTTCGACTCACTTATGACTAAATATGGAGTTACTCACCGTGTAGCCACACCATATCATCCCCAAACAAGTGGCCAAGTTGAAATATCTAACCGAGAGTTAAAGAGAATTCTCGAGTTGACGGTCAATGCATCAAGAAAAGATTGGTCCAAGAAATTGGACGATGCATTATGGGCTTATAGGACTGCTTTTAAAACGCCGATTGAAATGTCTCCATTTCGGCTACTATTTGGAAAAGCATGTCATTTACCAGTCGAACTCGAACATAAGGCCTATTGGGCTATCAAAGCTCTGAATTTTGATAAAAAAATTGGCCGGTGAGAAGAGGTTGCTCCAACTGAATGAACTTGATGAACTCCGCCTTGATGCTTATGAAAGTGCTCGTCTCTACAAAGAAAAGACAAAGAGATGGCACGATCAGAACATTGTCAAGCGTGAGTTCTCGGTTGGACAACAAGTTCTTCTTTACAATTCTCGACTCCGGTTATTCCCTGGTAAGCTCCGTTCCAGATGGTCTGGTCCCTATACCATTACAAAAGTTTATCCACATGGAGCGGTTGAGCTTTATTACAAAACAGGGAATTTCAAAGTAAATGGCCATAAATTGAAACCATATTTGGGAGGTGACTTTGTGAAAGAAAAGTCATTTGTTCATCTTGCCAATACGGAATAAAAATGTCCTATAGTCGAGCTAAGGACTATAACCAAGTGCTTGTTGGGAGGCAACCCAACTGTTTTAACTTTTGTTTTCTTTATTTGCTTTTAGGTATTTGTTATTATATGTGTTTACTGCTTTTAGTATTATATTGTTGTACTAATAAAATTATTTTTGTAGGACATTTTTGTAATCCCCGCCACTAGTTGATTTTTCAGGTTCTGGAAGAAATGAATTGCACACTGGTCTATTGCTAAACTACTCAACTGAATCACAAGTCCAGTCCACGCATTCATTCCACTTCAAAAAGGGCTACTCAGGAAAGTTTCTTTATTCTTCTTTACTTTTGCTTATAATTTACACATTGAGGACAATGTGTGAATTAAGTTTGGGGGTATTAGCCTTGCCGGCTATTGTTATTTGCTTGATGTTTAGCCTTGCCGGCCATTTTTGTGTGTGTACATATTTCATATGCTATATTGACATATTAGTTAAGCCTTGCCGGCTTTGAAATGCGTGCGTGATGTTGAAATTGTTATGGATTCATAAGCTATGCATGCGTGCCAAATATGCTATTATGTGTAAAGTAAAATTTTTCGAAAATTGCTTATTCTATGTGAGATCTTCAGTTACATTGAGCACATAGTCATGATTAAGTATCATTTAGATGTGGAAATAGCTGTGGAAAGTTTTTGAATTGGTAAGACTTAGGTTGTGAGTTGACTTGAAACATTACATCAGCCTATGTTTTATTCTCTTTCACTTTACCATTTACTGTGAGGAAATTTTGAATTAGCTAGTTTGTTATTTTTATTGAAGAGGCAGTAACTGAATAATGTGAACACAAAAAACTGGTGAGATCTTGAGCCTATGGACAGACATTTATATACAGTCTTATCATTTCTTTCTTGTGTGACATTGTTCCATGATTTTGTTTCTCTAGAATTTGCGTTGATTCTCGTCAAGATCACATTGACACATGTATGCATGAACATGATTAAGGCCATCTTTGACTTACCACATTATCCAAATAGCTTACCGTGAAGTTAATCTTTCCTTTTGATAACCCTATTGAGCTTATTAGCCTTTTCTTTGGTTATCTACATTACAAACTCTCATATACTGAAAAACAATAGTCTTAACCAGCCTTCGAAGCTAGTGGAGTATTGTTAGACATCTGAATGTCGGGTGGCGATAGAAAAGAAATTTGGGGGTATCCATATTATTGAGGTACTCTGTTTGGTTTATGTTGTTAAAAGAAAAAAAAAGATGATGAAAGGGTTGAGAAGTGTGGAGGAGACTGATTTGTATGTCTATATGTATGATTCATCCTGATATTCAAAAGAAAAATGTGATTGTTCTGAGTTTAGATGATGATTTAAAATGGCTATGCACACACACACACACAGAGATCAAACGTTTGATAAGCTTAATATGTTTTCGATAGCATTATTTGGATGCATGGCTATGAATTGATATACAATTTTGAACTCTTGATATTTTTGGCAATGTAGCCAATATGTTGATCATTTTTGCATTTGCATGATTATGTTAGAAGTCGATCTTGCTCGAGACGAGCAAGAACTCAAGTTTGGAGGTGTGATAAGTGTGTTTTTACACACTTATTTGACACTTTTCCTAATTTATTATTGATAAAATTGAGTTAATTTCTATGCATAATTGTGTAATTTGTACTTTTGTAAGCTAAAATCCTGAATGGAAGTGAAACGAGGGAAAAGAGAAGGAAAAAGAATTAAATTGAACAAAATTGTAAAGCTGGGGACTGAAATGCAAAAGTCTGAAAGATGAAGGACCTGTCATGCAAATATGGAAGGGACTACACTGCAAAATAATTTTTAGGTTATAACCATGTGACCGCATGGAATAAAAAAAAATAGGGCGATTTAAATTTTCCTAGAATTTTATTTTGGCCTAACTTGTATTATTTTCTAGTTTTTTTATTGATAGATATTTTAGTATATTTATTTTGTGCGATAAAATATCCTAAATATCCTATTTATATTATAATATATAAAATATCCTAAATATCCTATTTATATTATAATATATAAAATATCCTATAATATCTTAATTATATTATTAAACTATACTAAATATCCTAAATATCTAACCTATAAATACACAAACTCTCTTAACACAAATCTCTCTCTTTTCCCTCCCCATTTGTGGACGTCCCCTTCTTTTTCTTTTTCTTTTCTTTAGTTTTTCTTTGTTTAACTTGGTTTATTTTGGTAGCAAAAGTGGGATATAGCAAGGAGATCATTAAGAAAAGCTTAAAGAATACATTGAAGGAATTACAATTTGTGTTCAAAAGGGTTTTATCTCAACTTTTGTATTCCTTTAATTTAATTCTTCATGTTTGTAATGATATGTTTATGAGAATCTCTTTGTTATTGTATTAGAATGATGAACTAAACAAGTTTATGTTGGAATTTATGTATTAGTTTAACTTATTTTCATTAATATCATGTTTTATGTTGTTAAATACATTTGTTATCAAAATATTGGTGTTTTGATTATCATGTTAATAATTGCAATATTTATTTGATATCTATAAATATTGTGGTTAGGTGGTTGTGCAATTATTGAAAAATAATTGCACATACTAGACCGAAATAATTAATTCCCTGGGTTCGTATGGTTCCGACTATACGCGTTTAGGTATATAGAAATATATACCTATCCTAGTGATGGCAATTAAGCCGAGCCGCTCGTGAGCTCGTGAGCTCGGCTCGTCTAAAACGAGCCACGAGCCGCTCGGGCTCGTAAAAAACGAGCCCGAGCAACGAGCCGAACCAAAAAATTTTTGAACGAGCCGAGCTCGACTCGGCTCGTCAAATAGACGAGCGGCTCGCCGAGCCGCTCGTGGACGAGCTCACGAGCTTGGGCTCGTGGCTCGTGGCTCGTCCAAATGCGAGCCACGAGCCCGAGCTCGTGGCTCGCATTTGACAAGCCACGAGCCGAGCCGGCTCGTGGGCTCGTCCACAATAAATAAAAAAAATAAAAAAATAAAAAAAAAATTTTTGGCAGTGACCGTTTGGTCACTGATTTTTTACCAAAAAAAAATTTTTTTTTTTTTTTTTTTTTTCAAATTTCATTTTTTTCCTATAAATACCCATCAATTACAACATTTTTTTCTCACCAAATTTACTATCAATCTCTTATTCTCTACTATACTCTCTACAAATCAATTATAATCAATATTATTTATTCATTCTTATTTCTATACTCTTCTACATTTTATATTCATATCATTAAATTATAATCTTGATTTTACAATATATTTTCTACACTACTACATAATATTCATTCATTCACTTCTCAATTCTACTTCACTTCTTCTTCTTCTTCAATATTCAACTTCAATTATTCACAAATGGATCCACGCTCATTTATTGAAAACTTGTTCGATGTCGGAGTCGAGAATGTAGCACATGTGCCCCAAAATCAATTTGGGAATGAGTTCGTCGGTCTAGATGAAGTACCCATTCCAGAAAATATTGAAGATTACAATGTTCATGAAAGTAGTCATCCAATTGATTTGGATGACGTTGATCTCGATGCTCCAATTGATTTGGAACAGGATGATGAACCTGTTCTTGAAATTCCCGATGCAAGAGGGAAGAGAAAGGGGAAGAAGTAGGCAAAATGTTGGGATCATTTTAAATTGATTCAAACTGGTCGTGTGATCGATGGAATTCAAGAAACCAAAGCAGTATGTAAATACTGTCAACAACGATTGGCCCATCAAAAAGGCATTGGAACCACCCACCTCAACCGTCACTACAAATCATGTGCGGCCAAACATGGTCTTCTTCCTGCTGGTCAAACGCAACTACAATTTGGTAGTCCAGGCAGCGGTGCTACTAATACGCCACTTAGTACGTGGATGTATTCGGCGGAAAGAACTCGAACAGGAATGGTGAAATACCTTGCCGGATCTGAGTTGCCACTAGCACAAACGGACAACCAACATTTCGTTACCTTTGTGCAAGAATGTCTTCAACCGAGGTACGTTGGGGTAAGTCGAAATACTGTTCGTTCTGATACAATAGAATATTTTGAAACTACAAAGAAAACATTGATTGCCGATTTAGAAAAATATGGGGGTGTGATATCTTTTACTTCGGATTTATGGGAAGGGATTAATAAAAGAGGTTATATTGCTGCAACTGCACATTATATAGACCCACTTTGGATCATGCATAAAAGAATAATTGCTTTTAAAATTATTGAGTACCCGCACAATGCTCCCAATATATTTAGTGCTATTATGAACATTATCAGAGAATATAAATGCGAGAGTAAAATTCGTTCTTTTACGTTCGACAACGCTAGTGTAAATAAGGTTGTTATCGAGAAATTGAAAAGAGTATTTCAACCCGAATTCGGTGGTTATTTATTTCATATTCGATGTGTATGCCATATTTTAAATTTAATAGTACAAGATGGTTTAAAATATGTTAAGGATGAAATTCAACGAATTAAGAATGCACTAACTTATATCACTATTACACCTAGTAGAAAACAAGCGTTTGAGGATTTTTGTGCCGAAAATGGGGGTGTCGCATTCAAAAACTTTTACTAATGACGTAGCGCATAGATGGAACTCCACATATTTATTATTAAAATCATGTGAAGGTTTCGAACATTTAATTACTGAATTTTATAACAATAGGCATATGAGGGACGACGACGAAAATATTTTGAATGAATCCGATTGGGCTTTAGTTATTAAAATTAAAGCTTTTTTGAAATGTTTTTATGATTCTACAAATATTTTATCTGGTGTTTTTATTATCCTACTAGTTGTATGGTCCTTCAACGTCTTTATCTAATTTCTAGGGCTTTTGATAGATATAAAGATGACCCCGATTTTAATTCAGTTATAATTGCCATGGAATTAAAGTTTAGAAAATATTGGGAAGACTTGCCCATGTTATTTCCATTAGCATGCGTCATGGACCCCCAATATAATTTATCGGGTACTAAATTTATAATTGACCGAATGTCAAAATCTTTAACTTTTAACGTACCTATTACTTATAGGAATTTGGAAGTAACTTTATCTGAAATGTATGTAACATATGCTTCACGAATGGGTACACATGTTACTCGTGTACCCTTCGGCTCTACAAGTACTCCTCCCACTAATTTAGGAGATGACGACGTTGAAATTTTAAATTTATTTGAAGGCATGAACTCATATAGATATGGTCAAACTGGATATGCATATGGTTCATCCAGTCATAGTAGTTTGTCTTCCACTGCATGTACTCAAACATCGAGTAACAGTCCCAATGCAATGCCTGCTGAATTACTTGATTACTTTAATCATAATTGGCCTAGTAACAATGTACTAAGGAAAAATTCAGAAGAAATAGTTGACTTCTGGCGAAAGTATGAACGTCGATGACCAATAGTTTCTGCAATGGCAAAAGATCTACTAACACCTCCGGTTAGCACTGTAGCTTCGGAATCTGCTTTTAGTGCAGGGTCTAGGGTTCTCTCTGAAATTAGGAATCGACTAAAAGAAGATATTTTAGAAGCATTAATGTGCGTGAAGGACTGGCAAGACGCTCATTTTCGACTGCAAGATAAATATGCCGAAATTGCATGTAATCAAGTAAGTGATATTTAGTTTAATCATATTTATGACGAATTTTTATTTTAATACTTTTATAATTTTTTTAAAAAAATTGTATACGTAACAAGTTGTTCGTGTACAATTTTTAACTCCGCCTACTCGAAATTGAACTATTGAAGTAGCCGGTCCCAAGCCCGGATAAAGGAGGAGGGTTTATATTTTATTATTTTTAAAATGAAAAATATTTTGAAAAATTATTTGACAATTTCTCATATTTTTTTAATTTTATCATTTATAAAATAATTATTTTCAATTAATATATTTTCTTCAAAACAAACTTGAAAATGAAAATATATTAATTAAAAATTATTTATAAGTAAAAAAATTAAATTGTAATTACAAAAAACTTATAAGTATTATTTATAAGATAAATTCATAAAAAAATATACTTTATTAAAATCTAAATAAATTGTTTACAAAATAAAAATACTTATAAAATAAAATTTTACCGAAAATCTATTTTTTTTAAACAAAATTTAGGAAAAAAAACGTGTATTAAAAAAAAAAAAAAAAAAAAAAATAGGCGAGCCCACGAGCCGAGCTCGTGAGCTCGGCTCGTCAAAGCCCACGAGCCACGAGCTTGTGGGCCGAGCCGAGCTCAATTTTTTTGACGAGCCGAGCTCGACTCGGCTCGTTGCCCACGAGCTCGTTGAGCAACGAGCTCGAGCACGAGCCGAGCTCGTAGGGTAACGAGCCGAGTCGACTCGGCTCGGCCCATTGCCATCCCTAACCTATCCTAGGTGACCCATTGAGTATTTTTACAGCAATTTAATGCAATTGGTTAATTTTATACCGACATAGAAATAAGTGGTATAATTTAATTAATTAGGATTAATATCGCTCGAAAGAGGATATTAATTTAAAATTGGAAAATCGGGTCTAACTGATTATTTTGGTAATTTGTATTAACACATATTTGGCTTGATATTAATGAAATAACGATTAAATGAAATCATAAATTCCAACATTTTTTCAAATCAACTCTTCCACTTTTTAAACTTTAATTTAATCTTTTTAAATTAAAAATCGAGTTTTCATAGTTTATCGTTTTTAAATTCAAATTTTTAAATGTGTGTGTCTGTTTCGTTAATTTGAAACAAATATACTCGTAACTGAAAACAACACTCTCTGAGGGATCGACATTCGGACTTAAAAGGTCCACTTTACTACTTGATCACGATCTGTGCGCTTGCGGCATACGATTTAAATCCGATCATAATTCTGCAATACAAGAAACAGCACTAGAGAGTCTATAAGCAAAATCATTTATGTAACATCTGCAAGAATTCCCTTAAATTAGAGGTAAATACTTGATCAATAATTTGAATATTTTTTTACAATAATCAATGAAATGCAAATCATTCAATAATCTGTTAGTCGCATAATGCAATCTTGACCACTTCCAAGCCTCAAGCCGGGAGTTCTATTATCCATCCACGTCTCTACATTACTTATACGTCGCATATATTAGAGGAATTACTTTAATAGTGTAGGTGCTGTAAATCGTTTGACGACAAATCCCATAGATTAGGTAATTAGATAAATCTAGAATATTTGATTGACCTTTAATTAAGCTTTGGTCAACAACCCTCCTGTACATGTATATATACCTCATCTTTATTCAATGAAAAGCAAGCCATTATTTTGTAATATCTTTATGGTATCAAAGCTCCCACGTTTCTGACCTGTCTTTTTCCCCCTTTCTCTTTTCTGTTTCTTTTTTTTCCCCCAAATTCTCCACTGTCTTCTTCAATCATAATGGCTTCCAAAGGCACCTCTACACCTTCCACTGCTCACACCATCATTCAAAATACCTAAGACCCAACTAATACTCTTGTTACCATCAACACTACAAACATCACAAAACTAACCACCACCAACTACATCACGTGGAGCCTTCAAATCAGAAGTCTATTAGAAGGATATGATCTCTATAGCTTTCTCGATGGTTCTCATCCGAGTCCCACATCAACCGTTACTGCTAATGGTACGTCGGCCCCAAATCCAGCCTACACAACATGGAAGCGCCAAGATCGTCTTCTCTTCAGTGCACTCCTTGGTGCAGTATCTCCACCCATCCAATCTCTTCTTGCCCGCAACACTACCTCTCAAGAAGCCTGGACCACCTTGGCTGATACCTATGCCAAACCATCCCGTGGTCACATCAAACAGATCAAGGACCAATTGAAGAATTGTGCTAAGGGCTCCAAGACGATCTCCGAGTATATGCAATTTATCAAGGATAGGGCTGTTGAACTTGCACTTCTGGGAAAAACTGTTGATGAAGAAGATCTCATTGATAAAATTCTTGATGGCCTTAGTGAGGAATACAAAGGAATTGTCGACGTGGTTAATGCTCGTGAGATGCCAATCTCCTTTGATGAAATTCATGAAAAGTTCATCAACAAGGAGGCATCTCTCCACCAATCACACACACCACCATCACCCTTTCCGGCCATCGCCAATCCTGTCAATCAACGCAACAAATCTTGGCGTCCTTCCACAACCTCCTTTCACAATCAAGGACAGCGATCCAATGCTCCTCGTAATGATCGTCCTACACCCCGTCCATATCTTGGGTATTGTCAGGGTTGTGGTGCTCAAGGACACACTGTTAAACGATGCTCAGTTTATCGACTTGTCAACACCCACTCCTCATCGGCTCCTTCGGCAACACATCCACATGCTCCACGACCTGCTTCTCCATGGCAACCACGAGCACACTTTGCATCTCTTGAAACCTCAGACACCCCCACATGGTTACTGGACAGTGGGGCGTCGCATCATGTCACCACTGATTTGAATAATCTTTCACTTCACACTCCTTATGCAGGGTCTGATGACGTTATGATTGGCGATGGCTCGGGCCTTCACATTACCCATACCGGTTCCACCACTCTCCCTACCCCTACTTGCACCTTTAAATTACATAATATCCTTTGTGTGCCTAACATGAAAAAGAATCTTATTTCTATCTATCAATTTTGCAATACTAATCATGTTTCTATAGAATTCTTACCCACTGTCTTTCATGTAAAGGATTTGAGTACGGGGCTAATCCTTTTAAAGGGAAACACTAAAGATGGAGTCTATGAGTGGCCAACCTCCTCTCCAACAGTGTCCTCTCCGCTCGTTGTCTTTTCCAGCATCAAGACCTCTTCCTCCGAGTGGCACTCTAGATTAGGTCATCCATCATCGCCTATTCTTCAGCATATTATGTCAACATTCTCTTTACCTTATTCTATGTCACAAAACTCTCATTGTAATGCGTGTTTAAGCAATAAAAGCCACAAGCTTCCTTTCTCTACATCTACAATTGTTTCGTCTCACCCCTTACAAATCATATTTTCAGATGTTTGGACCTCTCCCATTTATTCTGATTTCAAGTATTATGTTGTTTTTGTTGATCACTTTATACGTTATGTATGGTATTACCCCTTAAAGAAGAAATCTCATGTATGTGATGTCTTCTTTCGTTTCAAAGCACTAGTAGAAAATCAGTTCAAACACTCCATTGTCATTCTTTACTCGGATAATGGTGGGGAATATCAAGCATTAGATCGATTTCTATCCCTTCATGGAATTTCTCATCTCATCTCTCCCCCACATACACCTTAACACAATGGTCTCTCCGAACGCCGACATCGACATATTGTTGAAACTGGTCTTTCTCTACCCAATCATGCCTCCCTTCCACTCATATACTGGAACTATACATTTACAACCGTTGTGTACCTCATTAATCGCATGCCCACACCCACACTTTCTCTTTCCACCCCTTATGAGTCCCTTTTTCGCTCCCCACCAAACTACACAAAACTTCGTATCTTTGGTTGTTTATGTTATCCATGGCTTCGTCCGTATTCCAGTCATAAACTTGAGTCTCGATCTGTCCCTTGTGTGTTTGTTGGGTACTCCCTCACCCAAAGTGCCTATCTCTGTCTTGATCCTTCCACTTCCAAAATCTACACATCCCGTCATGTCAAATTTGTGGAATCTGTTTTTCCATTCAAATCAATTCAAGGTTATCTTGGTCGTCCAAGTCTAGAAACACTTCCAAATTGGTTTCCCTCAGCGTCGTTTCTTCCCACTATGGTTGTGCCACTCAACACAACCTCCACAACCTCGCCTCTAGGCCAGGATCCATCTCACAGCCAATCTCCAGTCACATCTTCCGAAATTCCACATCCCATAACTGAAACCCCACTTCCTCTCAACCACACCTTAATAGACCAACCCCCACCATCGGATCACCCAGTACATTCCACCAGCACCAAAATAACCCACCCAATCCATCATCTACTCCCTTATCACTTTCTCCCGACTCCTTGCCTCCTAACCCACCCACCGACACCCATACCATGACCACTCGTGCCAAAAACAACATCCACAAACTTAATCTTACTGCTACCATTACCTCACCCCATCAACTTGAGTCGCACACATTGATCCAAGCCCTTAAAGATCCTAAATGGTGTCAGGCTATGTCTGAAGAGTATGATGCTCTTGTGCGAAATGGAACATGGGAACTTGTTCCCCCTGATTCTACGCAAAATCTTGTCGGTTGTAAATGGATTTTTAGAATTAAACATTTACCTGATGGCTCTATTGATAGGTACAAGGCGCGATTAGTTGCCAAAGGGTTCCATCAGCGTCCTGATGTTGATTATTATGAAACATTAAGTCCGGTTGTCAAACCTACTACTGTTCGCTTGGTTCTTAGTCTTGCTGTTAGTCGAGGGTGGTCTCTTCGTCAACTTGATGTTAACAATGCCTTTCTACAAGGTTATCTCTCTGAGGATGTTTTCATGGCACAACCACCAGGTCTTCAGGATCGTGATAATCCCACACATGTCTACAAGTTGCGCAAGGCTATATATGGTCTCAAACAAGCACCACGTGCCTGGTACCACGAGCTCAGACAATTTCTTGTAGCCTCTGGGTTTACAAACTCTCATGCGGACACATCACTCTTTGTCCTCAACACCAGCGGTACTCTAGTCTATCTCCTTGTGTATGTTGATGACATAATTATTACTGGATGTAATGTCGCTGCCATTCAACAGTTTATTGATCTTATTGGCAAAAGGTTTTCCATCGAAGATCTTGGTGATTTGACTTACTTTCTTGGTGTTGAAGTTGCCACTACTTCCACTGGTTTACTCCTCTCTCAGCGAAAATATATCACGGATCTTCTCACTCGCACAAATATGACAGGAGTCAAATCAGTCACCACCCCACTTGCCATCGAGCCAACACTTACAGTTCTTTCTGGCACTGCTTTGATAGATCCTCCTGAATACAGAACAGTTGTTGGAAGTCTCCAACACTTGTGTCTCACTCGCCCTGATATTACATATGCTGTTAATAAGTTGTTTCAATTCATGCATCGACCTACCACTGAACATTGGAATGCTGTCAAGCGCTTGCTTCGCTATCTTTCTGGTACAGCTGATCATGGTCTTACCTTACACCATCACACATCTCTATCTCTTCATGCCTTCTCCGATGCTGACTGGGCCGGTAATAAGGATGACTACACTTCCACCGGTGCTTATATTGTTTACCTTGGTCGCAATCCGATATCCTGGTCCTCCAAGAAACAACGCACAGTTGCACGCTTCTCCACTGAAGCTGAATATCGTGCTGTCACCTCCGCATCTGCTGAGTTACGTTGGATTTGTTCTATTCTAACTGAGCTTGGCATTTGTATCCCTACTGCTCCAGTTATATATTGTGACAACGTTGGTGCCACTCATCTCTGTTCCAATCCTGTCTTCCATTCACGAATGAAGGATGTTGCAATTGATTATCATTTACGTGTCACCCATGTGTCCTCAGAAGATCAATTAGCCGATGCCTTAACCAAGCCTCTTCCCCGCACTCGCTTTCACCTTTTGAAGAATAAGATTGGACTCTCCTCCCGAGCTCCATCTTGAGGGGGCATATTAGAGGAATTACTGTATCAATTATTTAATAGTATAGGTGCTGTAAATCGTTTGACAACAAATCCCATAGATTAGGTAATTAGATAAATCTAGAATATTTGATTGACCTTTAATTAAGCTTTGGTCAACAACCCTCATGTACATGTATGTATACCTCATCTTTATTCAATGAAAAGTAAGCCATTATTTTGTAATATCTTTAGCCTATACCCTGAAGATAATATTTGAAAAGGCATAATTGGATACTGAGGCTATTTTGTTCATGGTGTGAGGTGTGAGCATCACCGTAAAAGAAACATATGTCAAAAAATAATTAAAATACAAAATAAGCTCATAATACATCATGAACAATCTTCAAGATTCATAATAGAACAAGTTAAAGTTGGCAAAAAAAAATCTATAAAAAAACTATTAATATTAGTTGGTGAGAGCGGTGGGTCGTTCTCATTCCCAAAGTGGATATATGAGAAACACAAGTTTCTGCACCCCCTCACTTTGAGGTGGGCCTAAGGTGGGTTTCAATTGTGTTTTTTAGATCATGCTTGAAGATGTATTTGCTTACTGGGAATCTTGCAACTGGCACCACAGAAGGTACCGAACCATTGTAAGATTTATGATCTGGTCTTTCAATTACTTTGGTCACGTCTTCTATCAATGATGATCAAAGTTGAATCTCTACACTGTAATATTTCTTTTTATGCTTCTATTGGGTACTGTGCATATGTGAATGGGGAAAAAACACTAATCAATAATAATAAAATACAACTTACTCCCGAAATAGCACATAACTCGAAGAACATATTATTTTAGTGTTTATCCGTGAAGAAAAACACGTAATTTATGTCATGTTGATATTGACTACTAGATTAACTATTATATGGTGTTTAATCTTATTCTTCGAAACTAATTGTATTTTCTTTTGTTTTATTGTATAGTTAATCAAATGACAAATATCACAAAATTTGAGTTTGTTGCACTTGACATGTTTGGCAAAAACTATCTATCATGAGTGTTCGATACTGATATCCATCTTGTCTAAAAATATTCATGAGAGACAATAAATAATGAAATAAATAATCCCTACATGATCATGCAAAAACACTCATCTTCCTTCGTCATCATCTTCACGATAAATTAAAATTTGAATATCTCACTGAAAAAGATCCACAGATTCTTTGCAAAAAATTAATAGAAAGATTTAAACATCAGAGGACTGTAGTCATCCTCAAAGCCAGTTATAAGTGGATGCACCTTCGTTTGTAAGATTTCAAAAATGTTAGTAAGTACAATTCTGAATTGTTCAGAGTAAGTTCAAAATTGACAATGTGTGAAGAAAAATTCACTAATGAAGATATGTTAGAGAATATATTTTCCACCTTTCACACCTCGAATGTGCTCATGTAGCAGCAATATCGTGATTGTGGCTTAACAGAATAATGAATTGTTGATGAAAAATCATGGATTACATCCAACGGGTTCGGTACCATCGTCTAAAGAAGATGCAATATCAAGAAAGGGATGTGAACGTGGACACAGATTTCGACGTAGACGCAAACGTGCACGTGGAATAAATCATAGACGAAATAATCAACAAAACTACCAGTAACTAGACAACAATTTCAAAAGATATAAAGCAAATAAAAGTAGTACATCCAAAAATGAGCACGAATAAAGTTACTTTAAATGTGGAATGAAAGTGAATTGGACACATATATGTCGTACGGTAAAACTATCTTGTGAATATTTACCAAAAATCAATCAAGAGAAAGGAAAAAGTGAAGACAAATTTTGCCGATTATGATGGTCGGATTGATGTGAGTCATTTGAATGTCTCCGATTTCTTTTCTGATCCAAATGTGAATATTGACCATTTGATTGTGAGTGGTATAATGGAATATATAGATTAGTTTATTTTCTATGTCTCTAGTATTTCTCTTTATTTTAGAAATTTAATTTCAAATATGTTTTGACTTTTCGCAAAAATTTGAAACTTTATTATGCATCGTTAATTTCACAGTGTTGAATTATGTTTACCCTTTTAATTTTAAATTCAAGTTTTTAAATATATCTATTTTATTATAGATTCATGATGGATTGTCAAGATAACTGTTTGATTGATAGTACAATTACACATACTATTTTTTAAGACAAAAAATATTTTTTTTAACTTAATATTAACAGAAAATAATATTAATATTATATAAGGTATATCGAATATCATTGAAAGCTTCGCAATAACTTGTATTATTTTATCAAATAATACAAAATTATATATTGACAATTCACTTTATTCCGAATTTGCTAAATTTTAAAGATATCCGTTACAATAGATATCATACTGAGACGATTAAAGAAAATAATATTGAATATATTTGTATAACTTATTTTGTATCTGGCTTCTCCATTTGGTATGTGTTATACATTTATAAAAATGGTTGAATCAAACATTATCACGAGCCAGAAGTTCGTTGATCTAAAATGTTTATACTTTTGCATGGTCAACTTGGACATCTAGGAGCTATAATGATGTGTCGAATAATAAAGAACTCACATGGACATCCTTTAAAGAATTAAAATATTCTTTTATCTAATGATTATCCATGTATAGCTTGTTCGCAAGACAAGTTAGTCATTAGACTTTTGACTACAAATGTCAATATTGAATCTCCAACTTTCTTGGAATGAATTCATGAAGATATATGTGAGACAATATACCCACCATGTGGATTATTTCATTATTTTATGATATTAATTTATTCTTCTACTAGATGATTACATGTTTACTTACTTTCAACCAGGAATGTAGTATTTACTAGACTACTTGATGAAAATCACGAAGCAACGGTGACTACAAAACACCCAACGATATTGAAATCAAGCCCCAAGAAAGTCAATGAACAAGATTTTGGATTTAAGCCAAAAACTACGAACCAAGATACCAATAAAATAGAATTTATCGACCTCTTGATCATATTGAATCGCACCCATGCTACAAGATTGTTAATCTTGATAAATTCAGTTGAGCGCCACAAGATTGGAATTCTTGATAGGTTCGATTTGTTCAATTAAGAACAAGAAAATGGAAGCAAAACAAGTCTCTCAATTTAATATCAATAATCAAAAGTCATTTACAAAGAAAATATGAAATTCTTTTTATTCTAACCCTAGGAATCTAGTTAAAAATGGATTCTTTTAGAAATTGATGGGGACAAATAAAGAACAAATCTTTATTATGATGACAAACAATTTTAGAATCATTACTCATTTGCGCAAACAAAACCACACACTTCATGTAAAATACAAACCAAAAAAAAAGTATTACAGAATTTCCTAAGAAAAGGATTGAGCGTTTGTTAAAACTAAATAATTTTAATAAATCGAAATTGAACATATTATAACGTGGGAACTTACGAATTGTTATTTCTAACATATTAGCTTGGCCTTATTTATTTTATCTTCCAGATACTAGTCTATCTCCATGGTGATGGTGATGAGACAGAATGCACGTACTTACTTTTGCATTCTTTTGGTTTTCTAATAGTTGCAATTTGTTCCAACGTCTCTGCAACTTCTTTCATTGAAGGTCGCTTTCTGGGTTCTGATTCAAGGCATCTTAAAGTGAGCTGAGCTGCATGTAATGCCGCCTTCGAAGAATATTTTCCCTCCATCCGTACATCCATAATGGATATTAGCTTCCTTTTCTGACAGAGAAAGGGTTTGGCATAATCAACCAAATTCTGCCGGCCACTAGGTCGTTTGGTATCAAGTGCACGTAAGCCTGTCAACATCTCAAGCAGCACCACGCCAAAGCCATACACATCACTCTTTACGTAGAGATGACCTGTTTTCAAAGTACTAAATACTTAACAACATGGAACGGAGCAATGCATTGTGAGCTTAAGTTCCAACACGTTGAACTTGTAAGTTGTAACCAACACAGTTTTATCTATTCACCAATCTTCTTCCTCCCATTCTTTTTCCATATAATGATTTTGTAGTGCTCACGATGCCAAACTAAAAGTGATAAGCATCCAAATCATTGCATCCTACAACAGAAACTTATTTGGACCTTAACACTACAATTTACGAAAATGGTGTGGCTGAGTCCAAAACCAGTTAGACAACAGAACTTTAAATTCAAAAGAAAATGGTGTGAGTTCAAAGCAGGATTTTTCATAATATGCCAAATCTTATCCACTGCTGATCAGATCTAACAAGAATCAAAAGTAATTCGAACCGCTAAGAAAGGTATAACTTACAATCAAATAGAGACCAATGACTCACCTGTTGCAACATATTCGGGAGCCGCATAACCACATGTTCCCATAATTCGGGTTGTTACGTGTGAATTACCCTCTGCAGGCCCTAATTTTGCCAAGCCAAAGTCTGATATTTTTGCATTGTAATTCTGCAATACAAGAAAACAGCATTTGAGAGCTTAACTCACGTAACATTCCACTAATTTATTTCAACCAGCACTGAGTAACATTAGAGATAAAAAGGGAAAATCTTGAAACAACTGGACAGGGTAATATATATTAAGATCTAGTTAGTAATTTCTGGAAAAAATGACAAGATGTTAGAACATAGGAGTTCACACGAATTCTCTTCTATTTGAGGTATAAATGCTTGATCAATAATTAGTATTATTATTTTCATATAATCTCCATGGAATGCAAATCATTCGGTAACCTGCGAGCCGCGTGCGACCGTCCTGAACCCACCCCGACCGCTAGGCCGTCAAACCGGGGGAGTTCTATTATCCATTCACAACTCTAAATACTTTAAATCGACATCATATACTTGAAGATGCTGGTTCTGCTTCCCGGCAACACTGACTTGAACAAATTCTCTGTCTCTAGTTTTAGATGTTAGCTTAGTACCTGAATAGCAAATGGGTAAGGAGGACAAGAAAAGATTTGATAAAAGGGAATCTTACAACTGGCAACACAGCCCACAACGAATGTAAGATTGTTAGGCAATTTGTTGTCAAACGACCTCCCCCGGGCGATGATGTAAACTCAGTTATGTATTCAGTCGGCTTTAGCCAAATGACTGATTGATATATCGACACTAAGAGAAGAACGACCCAATTCCAATTTTGCTCGGGCCATTTGAAGTAGCCTAATTTATTAGAGCTGCTCATGGCCCGACCCGTGTATTTGGACGGCTATAATGGGTTACCCACTAGAGCAACCCATGTGTGTGAAGGATTGGGCCATTACTATTCTATTGGGCCACTTTACTTATAGCTAACTTACCATATTGGACTTGGACTCTCTTATATTTACTTGGACCCGTGCCTATCTCCACGCACGCTAGAAAACCACCGCCTTCTTTCTCTCTTTCTCTCTCGACTGTGCTCCATACGCTCTCCTTCTTCTCTTGCAATCTCTGTGGTTGATTCCTTAGTGTTCCTTGGTTCCTTGAGTTGACTCTAAGTGGATAATTCGAAGCAACCATACGTAGGGGAGCTATTGATTGGAGTTTTGGGTTTGTGAACCTCTTGGTGTCGATTGGAGAAACTGAGCTCGGGTTTACCTTGGTAACTGTGGTATATTGCTCTACAAAGATAAATAACCTTGTCTTTCAATTTCTTTGGGCATGTCTTTAATTAATGAGGCTCAAAGTTGAATTCTGTGCAAGTTATCTTTCGCAAACTAATACGAGGACAACCACCTATGGAGTCACAGTACGTGTATAAATACTTTTTGGGGCACAAAACTGTCCTAACTAAGTTGCCAACTTAAACAACTCGATTATCCATACAGATCATAACTAATTGTCGAAGAACTCATTAAAAAAAAAAAAAAAAAATTTCAGCTAGTTACAAATTATTCAATGGAATCATACCCCATCAAGCAGGATGTTGGAGGCCTTAAAGTCTCTATAGATGACTTGCTTATCTGAAGTGTGCAAAAAAGCTAGGCCCCAAGCAGCTCCTATAGCTATTTTGAGCCGTATGTCCCATGATAAGGGTTCAATTGCAACACTTCCTGCATATATAATCAAACAACAAATCAGCATAAGAAAATCTTTTTTCCCATTCCTTGCTTTTCTCAATTTCTGGATCAAGTTCTTACTTCTAAAAAGATGGTTTTCCAGGCTTCCCCTTTGCATAAACTCATATACAAGTAAAAGCTCTTTATCTTCCCAACAGTATCCAAGGAGCTTAACCAAGTTAGGATGTGAAAGCCTTCCTAAAAAGTTGACTTCTGACTGCATTTCCGAATTGAGTTAAAATGTTGTAAATATTAACTAAAGCATCTGATGGCAAACGATATAAGAAATAAATATCAAAAGATAGTCAGTCAATTAAGACTTTTAAAATGGAGACAATGGCACTAAACATGAAGAGAACCAGTCAATAATGTTCCTCACACACTGACACAGCTTAAAACGTGTTCGAAATGAAATACAAGCACATCAAAAGACAATCTTGCATTCTGTAATTTACCAGAATGAGAGAAAAGCCTTAAGTTACAATGATACAGATTGATCTTGGGACAATTTGACAACTCAAATCTCGATCATTCTGAAGTAACAAAATCATTCTGGAGAAGATTTTGATATAGTCTTCTCCACATTAGTACTTGACTATAGTCAGTAAGACATGTAGATTTAGGAGCAGCAGCAAAGCCAAGTAGTCAACAAAAAGTATTACTTCATTATTTTATTCCTTCTAACACGGATGAAATCTTGGTCAGCTGACATGCACATTATCTCAATATAAACCATGGGTAATAAGCTTGTTACCATGAAAGTTCACGCTTATCAGATAGTAAAATTCGATTCTCAACCATAAATTTGCTTAGGGACGTGCTTCTGTTTGAGATGTCACCCATCTCTCTTTTGTTAACGAACAAATGCATCAATCTCAAAATCCTATTGGTTTTAAATATTCAGTTAGGAAATCGGCCATATAATGACAATGAAGTAAAACTTTTCTTTGTAGAGCTAGTTCTTGTTACTGAAACGGGGAACCATGATTCTTTAATATAGCTATCAATATAGTCATTCATTAATCTAATTCACCTAAATGACTTTCTTACTGTTCTCACCATTATAAAGGTTTTTAGTTTGGGGCAAAAATTAACCCTTTTGGCGGCTGGCGCGGTCCTTTACAAAGTCTGAACATGGGAAAAACTGTAATTACATTACTGAAATAATTCAAACCAAACAATTAATTTCAGTAATATCACCTGCCATTCTTCAAACCCTTGTGTGCTCTCAGGGTTTAATTTCTTAATAGCAACCATTATTCCGGTGCCAACTTTGGATGGTATAAGTGTCTTTGAATCTACCCAACCCTTAAATACAGTTCCAAAGCCTCCAACCCCCAAAATCATATCAGACTTGAAGTTCTTTGTGGCATTCCTCAAATCAGCAAAAGTATAAACCTTCAAATTTGATGTTGGCAATATCTCCCCGGACACACACGTATCATCACTTGCTGCAGCAGAAAACCGGCTAAGCCCAGCACTGCTGCTTGTCGCAGAAAGACCTCCACCATTGCTGTTATTATGTGATGTCCCTTAAATATGGATATCATGTAAATACAAGAGAATTCTGCTCAATCTAGAAAATAACAACAAAAATACTGCCCTTAATTTTTCAGAAAAATGATAATTCATACATCTAATCGAAATGGATAATGTCTAAAAATAGTGGGACAAACAAAGAAAGAAAACCCTCAAGATTTGTAATAAAGTTTCTTCACTTTTCTGAAGCAGGAATCAAGATACTCATAAATTCTAAAAGACCCATAAAAGGAAACAGCATATATTCTGATATAAACGCAAAGTGAACAAACAAACAAACAAAGAAACACAACCCTCAAAAGAAACAAGCATATATTATGATAATAACTTAAAGTTATGTAACCAGAAGTAACCTCTACCTGGTGTAGAAGTTGAAGCTCTAGTGGAACTAGAGGGATTAGGGTCAGTCGCAGGCTGAGATCCAAAGCAATTCCCCATTAGAATTTACTCTCAAAATTGTGCTTTGCTTAATTATCAATATCAATAATCATAAAAGATGTGGCCAGTATAATTTGGTTAAAGAATCTCTTTTTTTCAACTAAGAAGGTGGAGAGAGATTTAATAAAAGGGAAAAGAGCTTTTAACATATATATAATATATGATTGGACAAATTGGAAAGTTCTAACATATGTTATTGCTTGGAAATTCCTATGTTGCTTCTATGATTTTGTGGTTAGTGTTTCATAGTATTTTCTTCTGTGCGTTGGCGCCATAATTCCTTCTCTTTGAACTCCTCTTTTTTATTTCAGAGTATTTGCTTAACTAGATTTTTCAACAAGAACGCGTCCTTTATTCTACTTACCGAGTTCTGTAAAATTGCACACATTTACACGTGCACTTTTCCACTACATTTTTTTTTGCGAGGGCACATTGCAGACCATTTTATACACCCTTTTTTTTTTTTTTTTTTTAAAGTTGTAGTAAAGTTGCACACTTTATTAATAATATAAAAAATAATAATATAACAGACGTGGGACTAGGCCTAATCACTTAATTTAAATACGCTCTCACGTCTTGTTAGATTATTAGATCTAAAATTTTAATATAGGATAGAGTTACATGATGTAGATTATTTTATGTAGACGAGCTTTATTTTTATCAATTAAAATCTTACGTGTGCATAACTTCATTTAAATAAATGATGAAGAAACTTAAGCTCACTATTTTTATTTTCTTTAATATTAATTTCTCTTATTTCTTAAGATTTTTATTTTCTTGTTTTCAAGTTAGGGCCTGTTTGATTACAAGGGTGAAAAATGGGTGGAAAGAAAATGAATGATAGGAAATTGAATTGTCTAGAAAAAGTTTTACAGGGAATTGTAATTAATGGTGTTTGATTGGTATAATTTTTCACCTGGCAAAATTTTCGTTTGGCTTTGTTTTTTATGCAAATTGTCAATTAAATGGATAAATTTTTTTACCATTGACTTTGGAATGTGTTCTAATTGCTAAAAATAAAAAAATAAAAAAAAATTGTCAAAAAACTGGAAAACATTTTTCCACCACTATGGTGAAAAACGTTTTCTAACTTTTGTGCATCAACCGCTTGTACCTTGAAAAACATTGGAAAACGTTTTCCCTGGAAAATTAGTACAATCAAACAGGTGAATAGTAAAAAGTAGGAAAACGTTTTTCACCTTTCACGAAAAATTACGGCCAATCAAACAGGCCCTTAGATTGTATTGAGCTTAAAGAACACTATTTTGCTCCTTGTCCCACATAGTAATTACATATATCAAGTTAGATTGTAGCATTTATTTTGTGGATTTCTTGGTAATAAAATCCACTCAAAACAAAAGTCAAAGAACATATAGATTGCAGAAAGAAAATAAACGGCATGGTCCCAATAAAACAAGAAGCTTAGGGTGCGTTCTCTTTACTATTTTCAGACCGTTTTCTGTTTTACGATTTTTCAAAACATTGAAAACGAGTTCTTTTTCCTATTTTCGAAAACGAGTTTTTGAAAACGGCTGAAAATTTTGTGAAGAAAACAGAAAACAACTTTTTTACGTTTTGACTGTTTTTTCACAAATTTGCCAAAACTCAAAAAATACGGGTTGAGAAATATTTTTCAAAACAACAAAAAAAAACGAGTTTTCAACAATCTCAAAATGGACACCCAAAACACAAAACACAATGAATTCAAAACTCAAAACACAAAACTGAAACACGAAGAGAACGCGCTCTTAGCCTTTTCAATTCAATAGCTATTATCAAGAACGTAAGGTGGAGATGTAGTCCCTCGTTGTACGTTCAACAAGTGTGGGACTTCTCAATTTTGCAATTAAATAAAGTGAAAATTTATCAGAAGATTATAAATAACTTGCGAGATAACACAAACACGAGCTAAAGAATGTAAATATCATCATTTTTAAATTTTGCATGATTCTCTCTCAATGTTAAAACTCTTCATACTCTAGAGATCGTCTTTCAAAAAAGATGGACCCATTTTATAATAAGTTACCTTGATAAATGAGTTTTCCTGTATCAAGAATGTTTACTTATTATTATGAATAAAGTCATTGGTACCCTCTAAATTACCTACTGGATTACTCGATTCCACGTGTGCTCTCACATGAGATCGGGTCCCACTTCCTTAAAATGTGTCAATCCCACCACCAATGTGGGTGGGTGGGATCGGGTAAAGAAGCAGGTAATCTAGTAGGTACCTGTAGCATTATTCTATTATTATACTAGTTTATTTTCCAATTAAAAATCTTCGTATTTTCACTAGAAATTACCAAGAAGATAGATGCAAACTTTTCCCTAGTGGTGAATAGTTGTGATGATTATATATTTCAGCATTGGACATCATCTTTAGCATTAGACATAAATTTAACATCAAACATTAACAGGTTGATGCAAAATATTTTTCATCCGAACTTGAGAAATTTTTTGGAAAGCCTTCAAGAGACCGCTCGAGGCAATTGTGGTCATGTTTTAGGTGTAAAACTTAATTTACAAGTCAATACTTGATAATTTTGACTTGATCAATGACTATTCAAAAGTTTTATTTCCACTCTTTTTCTTCTTATCTTGGCCTAAGATCAGTTTCTATTGACTAGACTAATTTATTATTAAATTACTCTTTGTAAGCATCATTTGGAGAATAAAGATCCCTCAACAATTTAACAATAAAAATATGGAAATGTCACTCGAGATGATCTCCAGTGGAGCAGACTGAGTTCATTTGTTGATTAAAAGTTTAACGAATAATTTTTTAAGGATAAAGTGATTGAGAGATTTATACAAATTATATATTTTTATATTTTTTAATAGTGATACCATCGAAATATCTATTAGTACCATGCTACACTAACAATAAAAAGAAATATTATCGATTAAGAGGTGGGTTGGAATCTTGTTGGAATCTTGTCGATGAAAGAGACTTTCAACAACAATATAAGAGGAGTCATGTTTATATATTTAAATAGAGTTAATACACATGGAATAAGTTTGTGACAAACAAGAAAATATCCACTAAAAGAATATTTAGCTTTTTGTATCAAGAAATATGAATTTTGAGGCCTTAATAAAATCTTAGCAAGTAATATTTTACGATTTTAGATGTCCCACCTAAGCCCCATTATTAAAACTCTTTTTTTCTTTTTTTCTTTTCCAAATTCATCTTCAATCAAATATTTTTTTAATAAAATAATTTTACGCCTAAATTAAAAAAAAAAAAATTCCCTACTTCCTAATCACAAATTCTTCCCCAAAAAAATTCATTTTTATTAAAATATATTCTGAAAAATGAGTTTAATAGACTTGAATGTGACATGAGAATGGAAGAAATAAACAGTTTGAAAGTTGAATAAGAGTTAAAAATAGGAAAGTTAATGGAATTTTGTCAAAAATAATGTCAAAAGTGGAATAAGACTAAAGGAGTCAAAACGCTGCAATGTTTGACTATTGAATCGGAGAAAATAAAGTCCATGATTTATTACCATAAAGTTGTATTTTTCTAATACAGGATTTTAGTTTAATAATATAAACTGTCTATTTTCTTTATTTAATATCCCATCTCACTCCTCAAAATATAAAAACAATTAAAAAAGAAGGTTACCATTTTCTATTTTAAGTTTTGGTCAACAGTTACTATTTATTTTTTTATTTTTTTTTAAGTTCAACACAGAATAATGCAAATATTGGACAATCCAATTACTAACGACTCATTTAACTAAAACAAACATCTAAAGTGAATAATGTTATTCATCAACACTGATGATAAACAAATATAACAAGGTAATTCTCATATCATGCAATGTTTAGAAGGGGGAAAGTCAACAAACCAGAAAGGCTTCATTTCAAGCTCTCAAATTATTTTCTTTTACTTTCTTCTTTTTCATTAATTTTATTTTAATCCATAAAATATATAATTGTATTTTCAACAAAAATATTTCATTATCTACAATTTCTTTTAGAATAAAATGATTCAAAAAATTATATCATCTAAGAAGCATTGACTTCAGGAAAATATCTTCCATAATATGTCCATACAAACCCCAAAATGCAGAGAAACTTCTACTTCAGATATAGCAAAACATCTACCAGACAGTTGAAAGAAGGGGAAAAGATGAATCGGTTCACAAGGGGAGGGAGAAAATTTTGCAACAAAATGCAGATACCACCCTCATTACTTTTGTGATCTTGTTGCAGCTCTTCTTGCTTCATCTGGCATTGAAGGATAGAGTTCCACGTACCGCGATCCAATCAACATCTTGTCCTTGCACATTGCTTTCTTCGCCTCTTCGGCCGATGTAAACTCCACATATGCCTCTCCAGTAGCTTTCCCATCAGATCGCAACGCAATCTGGATCTTATCATCTGGGATGTTGAAATCTCCAAAAAATTTAACAATTTCTGATTTCTTGACAGAGTACGGGAGTCCACGTAACTTCAAGATCTCTGTATACTCCATATTATTTTTGTCCGGAGACCTCTTGCGTCGAGGTGGAGATGAGGTTCCATGGTAGTCGATACTGCCATAAGCTCCTTCATGAACCTCGGCTGCAATAGCATGGTAATACTCCTGCCTTTTGCACCTAAAAACTTCAACGTACCTCCTCCCCATGTTTTGTCGATCCCTCTGAAGAGCAAGCTCTGCCTGCATCGGTCTGGTAAAGACCACAAAACCTTCTCCAGAAAATCGCCCATCCTTGTTAACCAAGAACACATCCACAATGTCCAGCCCAGCAAAGAACTTGAAAATGTCAACATCTGAGCAATTAAAGGGAAGACCCCTTACACGTACTACAGGGAAGGCAGAAGGCTGATATCTGCTGGCACTACCATAGCCACTTGAACCGCTGCTCACTGCCAAGTAGGGATTTGATTCCATCATTCTAGGTCTCTTTGAGCCGATCTCGTACCCGTCCGAAACCCCCCCGCTCCCCAACATTGCCCTTCAATTATTCATACCAAGGAAGGAAAAATTCCCCCACTCAACCTTGTTAATAAAGCCAATCCCAACCCATATTTTTCCTAAAATCTAATGCTCTGAATAGTATATCAAGATCAAGATTTATCATATTCATGAACCCAACTATAAATAAAAGAACTAAACTTCTCAACAATAAAAAGTGAACAGCCAGATAAAAAGCAAGGTGCAGAGATCAAGAAACAATGCACATCATCAATCTAAATGGTGGCCTCGGCCCTGATGTCCTCAATTACACTTAAAATATATACCGACAGTCCAAGATTGACAATCTTGCCCACCAGATTGAACTTAAAATAGTAAAGTTAAAATCATGACTAAAACCCTCTCTAAAGATCTTTCTAGCATATATATATAACTTTTGAAGTTTACATTTCTCCACTTATGCAATAATCTTGTACCAGTAACAATAACTATTTTTCACAACTCTGTTATACTAACAGCTGGTTAAAGGTTCAATAAAATCAAATATTTTGTAAGTACTGATGTAAATCTTGATCTATCCCTCGGTAACACAATCCTCTCTTGAGACTTCAATATCCTCCTAAGTAGCATTTTATCCCCTTTTCTCTCTCATCTTCGTACACTACGAACTTCAGTAAAATCTATATGCAACAGTCACGGGTTCATAAATTAAAGTTTTATCGGTATTCAATAATCAACTTATCATACCACTAAATTTTATAGATTGTTCAGAATCTGTACTGTGAGCCACCGGACAAGAATTATTATCGGTATAACTGTTAATAAATAATACAGCAATGTCAATCAGTTTAGAATCTAAATTTTACCCTACGTATTTTGAGACTGCAATTCAAAAAATAAAAATTGAAGAAATAAGAATCAAAATCATAATCACAATCCCCCAATTGTAAAAGTTAAAAAAAAAAAAATATATATATATATATATATATATATATATATATATATATTTAAATTTATTGAACAAAACACGCGTACAAATAGATTCTAATGACCAGAAAATTGATGCTAAACTTACCCTCTGTGTCCGTACATCGCTTCCAACTGTTAGATCACTTCTCTTTCCGACGCAAATTGGAGTAAACCCTAGCCAGACCCAGATAAAATATAAATACAATAAAATTAAGAAAACGTGGCGGTAAATTACGTAAATACCCTTTCGGATCTCAATTACAACCCACCCGATAAAAATCAAATCTTCTAATTAAAGCCCGAAGACCTGTAAAAATTTGTAATTACCAGGAATGCAAAATACATTTCCAGTTTCTCCCAGAGAGTTCAACATCAGGAAGTTAGTCTGATAGTCAGATCAATACACTTTAACCACTATCCTCTACATAATGTGTGCTCTATTTTTGGATATTACTTGCATATATATGTAACTCCACCAGCTGGTTCACCATCAGTTGATTACTTACCTTCATTGTTTTGAGTGAATATTCCTTTACGGTTCCTCTTCTTGAGACAGTTTTTGCTTTCCCCTAAATTGTAGTTCATAGTGAGGGACTGCTGCTTTCTTCTAATGATTCATTTCGGTGCATGGAGCTCAAAGTCCAGGTAGGTCACTTGTGGTCGAACCTATGTTCAATTTTTCTTCTCTCTTAGTTGTTCTTCTCATTTACTATTGGACTTGAGATTGTAACCACTAACCGGAGAAGAAATGTTACTATTTAGAAATTTTGAGCATTTTTCGGAGTGCTTTTTCTAGCCTATAAGCTGATTTCGTAGAATTCACAATTTTTATTTACTTTTTATCCACAGATTTCGTAGAACTCACTGCTTATAATATACCTTTTAAGCTTTAAGCCTTTAACAAATATTTAGCATATCGTATACAGAAAAGAAGATGTGTATCAACAACATTAATAAGACGAGTTCTAAAAGATAAAAGTGGTAGAAGTTACAATGTACTTTACCAGAACACAATTTTCTTATCAAAAACAATACTCGGAAACAGACTCGAGTCTTGTTTCTCCCATGTTACTGGCCTGAAAAAGTGGTTTCGAGGGGAAGATGAAGACGGTAGATGACGTAGTCGGTAGAAAACCAGCATAGTATCTCAGTGAAGTCACGGTAACTTTAAAAAGCTGTTGAGAACCTAAGCCCAAAGGTACAAGCATGTAACTGAGAACGTGCTCTGATTTTAGTGGAACAAAAGTTGTGTCATTATGAGGCCCATACGACACAAAACTGTGAATCAGCCCATGAATATTTGATCTCCTGGAGCAACTCTGTTTGATTATGAATGGTAACAGAATATGTAAATGGCACAAGAATGAAATCTTCTCCTAATCCAGAATCCCACTGCCATTTTAGACTAACCATCCCCATTTTTACAGTTGAACAAATACCCTTTTGGAATGACAGCAAAAACCAATTTAAAATCCTCTCCAGGCACATTGTAACGCCCCAAATTCTCGGAATTCGAAGCGTTAAAAGAAAATTCATATTCTTTGTCTGAACTCTTAAATGTTAATGAAAATAAATTTTAAATGATGAAAGTATAGGAATTTGAAACATATAAGAAAAAAAAGGTAATGGGTGTTCATATAAACTTTGACAATTTTGGAGAAATTTTATTTTGGAAGACATTTGGAGAAAATTCAGCAAATACATGTTGCGCAGCAGCAGCAAACGTTGACGAAAAATTGTGAAATTTTAACAGAGACTATAAAATTCATATATGTACAACATATAAAAATTTGGGGTCTCGAAGATAACGTTTGAAGCACGATACTGCACGACTATGTTGGACAGAAAATCCGAAACAGACCCATTGCAGTCTACTAAAACGGAAATAACTTTTTCTCTAGATACTATTTTGAGTAGAGCTGGGCAAAACCCAACCTAACCCGCTCAACCCGACCAACTCAAACCAAACCGATCGGTTTGAGTTGGGTTTTTCCGTTCAATTGGATTGGATTAGGTTGGATTGAAAAATTGAATTTGAGGTTGGGTTGGGTCGCGGGTTATGAATTAAAACTCAACCCTATGAATTAAAAAATTAATATCTAAGATGAAAAAAAAAAAATTAAATGGATATAATAGTAAAGATAAGAAAATGACTTATAATATATAAACGTCAATTTTCTTCACATAGACCGATTCATATGAACGCTATTTACAAATGTAATGTTATTTGATAATAAAAATAAAAATTAAAGACAAGATGATCAAATGAATGAATTCCAAAAAATTATAAAAAAAAAAATGCTTCATAAATTTTAAACTTATTTATACATTATTTTTAGAAAGAATTTCTTATATGTGTATTTAAAAAACGGAGGTTTTCAAGTAATTTCAAACCCTAAAAAATTATCCAAATTTAACAAATAAATCGAATCTAACTTTAATTGGGCCGAAACCCAAACCGACCGACCCAACCCAATCCAACCCAAACCGATCAAGTTCGGTTTGGGTTGGGTTGGGTTTAAATCAATAATTGGGTTGGGTTGGATTAATTTTTGAGCAAACCAACCATGTTGGGTTGGGTTTAGGTTGGAAAAAAATCGACTCAACCCAGCCCACGCCTAATTTTGAGGAAATTCCAAAGACCACTATTAGAAGACTCATAGACCTTTCAAATCCCACTGAAATCACTCTAAAACATGCACTGTAGCCCAAGTTCTACCATTTTCAAATTGAAGGACAGAAACTGAAATTAAAAGGACAGCAACTAATGTAAATGTTTTTACAAAGTTAACATTTAAACGAAATACTAAAACTATTGGTCCATTTTAACCCATAAAAGAACAAGATAAAACATAATTCACATAAGATAATAGTCACTGCCATCCGCCATCAAGCCTCACCAAGCTCGTCAATCTGAAATATATAATTATGGTGAGTATTTTGAAGAAACACTCAATAGTATGTACACATGCTAACGAGACAATTATATACAAACATTAAAGTAACATGCAAAAGCCGTAATTCAAAGTAAATCGATGATCAATCGACATACTTTTATTCTAGTGATTACCTTCAATCACAAATAATCTCCACAAGCAAATAACAGTTACATACATGCTAGCATATAAATTTCTCGAAAACATAAACAACTTGTTTACGGGAGAGGATACTACCTTAAGATCTTTAGAAAAATTGCTAGAGTCGAGTCGTAGATGAAATTTTCAATTTGCACTATCGCCAGTAAGAGAAATCAGCAAGCTTGCCTTTTTGTTTTCTTCAAATGTATATTAGGCAGGGGCGGAGCCAGGATTGGATCCAATACTGGGCTGCAAAATTTCAAGTTGGGCTAATACGTGAAAAAAAAATTTACACAAAAAAAGTTTTTACAAAAAAAAAAATGAAAAAACTACCTAAATTTTTTTTTCCTACCTCTACCCCTGATATTAGGAATGGCCATACATGTGTGTATAATCCATAAATATACATGTGTATTCCCATATAAATCAACCGTCATTGTTTAGAGGGAAAGTGGGGGAGTTAAAGGAGAAAGTGGCTGAGGAAGTTAAAAGAAGTGGGGGCAAACATAGACTTCCAATGATTTGGTGGAAAATATGTACACATTTCTTGAGGTTTCCAAACAAGGTGAAATATTTAAATTTTGAAACAAACTCAAGTATTGTTTAATAATAACATATTTAAAAGTTACGCTTAATACGAAGAAAAATTTGGATTGAGTATGCTATAATTGCCAAATTAAATCGCCGTCCATCACTTTAAAATAAATACACTAAATCATGTTTAAAGACTAAAATAATCGATCAAATTTATATAACATGGGTTCTCAAAATATCGGGACTAAGCTGGAATGATTAGATTGTAAAAAAAAAAAAAAAAAAATTGCTAGGCAACATACTCTGGTGACCTAATAAATAACTTAAAATATTAGAGGTATCGTAGCGACACGACAAGTTAGCTAAACCCTTCAATCTTTAAAGTAAAAATTTTCCTTGAAAGAGTTAAAAAATTTTGGTCGCTACACACATGAAGAACAGGTTTCCTAAATTCTAATGGATAATCACGATTATCACCAGCAATCTCGTGTACAGTAGAGCAATTCTTGGCTGCAAAGATTTGACAGTATCTTTACCTTATTTGTAAATCCTTATCTTTATATAAATATGTATACCATTGTAATAGAATTTAAGTTGAATAAAATACAAAACACCATGTTTGGAACTCTTATATGGTATCAAGAGCTTAATTTCTCCAACGAGTTTTTTATCTGATCATCCACTTCCGCCATGGCTTCTTCATCATCTTCCACACACTCCGTTACACATTCAACCAACCCCAACTCCCATTCTGAAAATGCCATCATAGCAATCAATGCCACCACCCAACTGCCTTACAAACTGACCTCCTCCAATTTCCCAGCATGGCGTGCTCAACTCAACTCCCTTGTTGTTGGCTATGACCTTCAAGGTTTTATTGATGGCTCCCACCCCTGCCCTCCACTTGGTGATAACCCATCTGCTGAGACTCTTACCACTCGCAGTTGTTGGATCCGTCAGGACAAACTCCTTCTCAATGGAATTTTTGCATCGGTGTCTGAAAGCATAATGCCCTTGATTGCTTCTTCAAGCACTTCAACAGAGGCTTGGCTTCAACTGACCCACCTCTTTGCGAACCGCTCTCGCACGCAGGTCATGCAACTCAAGGATACCTTACAATCCTTGAATCGTGGATCCAATAGTGTCACCGAATACCTGCAACAAGTCAAGTCCACTGCTGATGAACTTGCAATTATTGACTCTCCCCTCACGAATGATGATCTCACACTCTACATCCTCAATGGCCTGGGATCAGACTTTCGTAACATTACTGGCCCCATTCGAACCCGTGAGAATCCTCTCACATTTGCAGGACTTCATGATCTTCTTGTAAGTCATGAAATTTACCTCAAAAAATAGGAAATCTTGCAACAGACCACCATTGCTATTGCCAACTACCACCAGAAGCGAGGCCCTCCTTTTTCGCACAGTAGAGGGAAGCCTCATCGCAACAGCAATTCACAGCACAACCAGTGGGGCCCCCAACTCCAAAATCACCCTCAGACCTCACAGAAGCCTGTTGTGATTTGCTAGTTCTGTACCATGCCTGGTTACACTCACACTGCCCATCACTGTAAAAAATTCTGGAATTCCTCCTCTCCTACTGCCAATTGTGCTGATGTCGATCTTCCTCCAACAAACCATGGGTGGTTGACTTTCGTGCTTTCAAACTGAGAATATATATGAATGATCCACCTAAAGAAGAGACTACTGAAATTAACACTCCACCTTTAAATAAACAAATTGAGCCGTTAGTTGGAAAAACTAGTAGAATTAATATTACTACAGATTAGACTCATGTCGAATCTAATTTGGAATGGATAAGAGAACATAGATTAACTAAAGAACGAGAAGGTTACAATTTTAGAAAAGGACCCAAAACCATAACAACTAAGCCTATACATCTTAGGGATAATAATTCAGTTAAACTATTTACTGAACCAATTCCTACAACAGGGATATGGCTAGATGTTGATAATAGCAATAATAAAAGCGAAATTATTGATTCATGGGCAAAAACTACTGATTTAGCGGTTGCTTTTCATAAATGGAATATCACTCAAGCATATAACTTTATAATCCATACCTTTAGAGGAATTACATCAGATATCTGGAGAAAAACTTTTGAAGAAACCAAAAATCAAATTAAATATGGAGAAAAATCTACACCTACCATAGATAGCAATGAAAGTTTAGATGCTGAAAACTTTAAAGAAATTTTAAAGTGAATAGAAATTTTTTTTAGACATCTACTCTTAGGAGAAGTTATATAAAAAAAAAAAAAAAAATAGATATAATTACTGAAGAAACCTTATAAGCGGAAAGAGAAATGGAATTATTAAAAATATGTGATATGTGTGAGTTAAATGAATATACTAAGAAATTCGAAAAAAAATATATATCAAAGCATCCAAATCCATAAAAGAATGGAATCTATCAGAAGAAGATAAAAAATTACTAAATAGATATTTTCTTAACTACCTTGGTCATGGGGTCAGAAATTATTTGAAGACTACCAAATTTATTGGAAGAAAATAGAATGGAAAGATCATAACCACAAAGAGAAAAATATCTGAATGGTGCAGAAAATCAATGTATCAACACCTATTTAGGAAATATGGTAAGAAAGCAAGTTTATGTTGTTATAGAGAGATCACTGCTGTACCACAATTTGGTTGTCACCAACCATCTAAGAAACCATATTATAAAAGGAAATTTAAGAAATATCTTAAACCATGGAAGAAAAATAAATGATTTAAGAGCCACAAAAGATATTTTAAGAAGAAAAAATCTTGGAAAAAAAAATATAACCAACATAAGAAAATTCAGAAGAGATCTAAGGAAGAATTTTATAAAAAATGTAAATGTTTTACATGTAATGAAATATGATATATATCTCCTATCCTAATAAGAATAAAAGAGAAAATGTTAAATCCATTAGATTAATGGAAGAAATAGAATCCGACTCAGAATATGAGATAATTGAAGATTTAGAAGAATTATCTGAAACATACTCAATTTACGAGCTAGATATAGAAAAAATTAAAGAACCGGAATATGAACAAATTTACATGAATCAAGAAATTATAGATACTATTGAGACTACCTTAGATAATGAAGAAGGAACTTCACAAACGGTTGTGTTTGAAGAAAGATATAGAGTCATAAAGGAAAAAACAAATATCTTTAAGAGATAAAGATGTTTTTATAAGACCAATACTATCTTGGTTTAATAAAACTATATACATTGTCAAATATGAAGAAGTACCTACTAATATTGAAAATGTTAAAGGCAATACTACTATATCTCTAATAACAAAAGAATGGGTTAATAGAGAATTAGCAAATATAAAGAAATCTACTAGAGAAAGATTAAATAATATAGTGATTGGAGGAATCCAAATCATAATTAAAGGATACTTTAGAGAAAGAATGGATATTCCTATATAAATATAGTTGATGGATAACAGAATACTTCATGATCCTATGGACGCCCTATTAGGAGTTGTCTCTGAAAATCTTGTATATAAGAAAATTATATTTATTATAAGACTTGAATTTTTCATGTCTTTATTAGATGAAAACTTAAGTCTAGGACTTAAATTATATCACAAAATTGATAGATTAATTATGCTACCAAGAAGTAAAGCCGTAACTTTACATTGTAAAGCTTTATATGCTTTTACAACTACACACCAAAAAGAAATTAATAAAATTTTAGGAGAATTCATAGAAATTCATGAAAACTTTAGAAACCTAGCACAATTTACACTACCAAGAATGCTAAGTGATAATAATATTTTCCTTACCACAAGATATATTGCTTGATTTTCATCAACGAGCTAAAAGAATAGACAATAATGTAGAAAATCAAGGGTTAGCCACTTTGAACACTTTTGGACAACTTGTAGTTAAAATGCCTAGTAGGAGAATAGAAAGAAGTATGAGTACTAGAGAACTCTCAAGCTCTAGTAGACCATCTACTAATAGAAACTACTCAACATTACCTATAAATAGTATTGATATTGACCTAAGAAAGTGTGAGGAAGATAATTTATTTATCTTAACAGAATATATCAACATTCAAAATAACTACGAAGAAATCATTGCCCTGGTCAATACAGGAGCTAGTACCAGCCATATAAGAGCAGGCTTAGTTGACCATTTATCAGAAGAAAACCTACCACAAGGAATAACTCTTACAAATTATCATGGAATTAAATATGAAATTAGAACATTTATTAATCTTGAACTAAGTTTTACTAATATAGAAGGAAAACAATTTAAATTAAACCTTAAAATCCATAAAGATTATAGAAAATGAAAAGATACTAGCCCAATATTACTTGGAATGAATTTTCTTGAAAACATATCACCATATGTTATCCAGAAAAATACCCTACAAATAACTATAGAAGATAAACAGAAAACACTTCCTAGAGTTAATAAAAACAAAGAACTAATTTATATGATACAAGGAGTCGGATCAATCAAAACTAGTATACTTAGTCCATATATTGAAATAACTCTCAATTTACCAGACTACTGTATGATAAAATTCCATGCAATACTTGATACTGGATCAGACATTTGCCTATATAAAAGGAATGTATTCCAAGAACATTATTATAAAAGATATTATAAGAAAACAACTTATGGTGAAACAGTCAGTGATATTGTAAACATCTATAGAGATTTTGTAGAAAATGTTCCTATCATTATAGGAAATAGAGAATGTTTTATTCCTAAAATATGTGCAATAGATCAAATTGGATGTGATGTACTTTTAGGAGAAAATTTTATCTATACATATAATCCCTTTACACAATATAAAGATAGTTTTGAATTTACCACACCTTGTAATCACAAAATTAGAACACCAAAATTTTATAAAGCTATTGGAATTGCACATCAACCAATTCACCATAAACCTATATATCAGAGTTCTGCAGGTAATCGTGGTAGATGTTATACCGAAATCAATCAAAAACAAAAAATTCTTGTAATAAAAATTAACAATTTAAAAGAAGAATTAGAAAATATTAAATTAGAATTAAAAGAATGTTATCATGAACATCCCTTAGCTAAATGGGACAAAGATAAACTTATTGCAACCATTGAACTAAAAAGTCCATATGCTAAGATATCAGGAAACAATTCCCGTATAGCAAAAAAGATAAAAAAGAATTCGAAATACAAATTAAAAATTTATTAGCATTAAGAGTGATAAGAGAATCAACCAGTCCATATAATAGTCCAGCATTTATGGTCAGAAACCATAGTGAAATTAAAAGAGGAAAAGTTAGAATGGTAATTGATTATAGAAACCCAAACTCTAAAACTATGCCAAATAGCTATAAATTACAAATAAAAGATTTGTTAATAAAACAAATGTAAGGAAGTAAAATATATTCTAAATTTGATTGTAGATCAGGATATTAACAAATAAAATTAGATGAAGCATCAAAACTTTTAACTAGTTTTACTACCCCAAATCCATTAGGACAATTCGAGTGGATTGTTATGTCATTTGGATTAATAAATGCACCAGCAATATTTCAACAAAGAATGGATAGGATTATCAGACCAATAAAAGATTTTTGCATTGCTTATGTAGATGATATTCTTATTCATAGTAAAAATTTAAAAGAACATATCGACCATCTTAAAAAATTCAATTATATTGCCAAAAAATATGGATTAGCTCTATCTGGAAAAATAAAAAATAAATAAAAAATAAAAAACAGACAGAGCTAAAACTAAAATAGAATTCTTGGGATATATTTTTACAGAAGAAAAAATATTTCAACAACCTCATATTGAGAAAAATATTATAGAATTTCCAGAAATAATTAAAGATAAGAAAGAGCTGTAAAACTTTATTGGATTGTTAAATTACTCTAAAAAATTTATCAAAAACTGCTCAAAATACGAAGTTCACTTTACCAAAAAACTTAGAAAATGAGTTATTTGGGAATGGATACAAGAAGATATCAAAATGATAAACAAAATAAAGAAAATATGTGAAAATCTACCTGAATTAAATATTACAAATGAAGATGATTTTTATATTTTAGAAACTTGTGCATCTCTATTACACTGGGGAGCAATCCTCAAAAGAAATGAGAATCATAAAGACTTTCTTTGTAATCCATTATATAAATGTCTAGAAGAGCTTGTCGCTTATACTTCAGGCGCTTTTAAAGATGTAGAAACTAGGTATGATATTAATCGTAAATAATGTTTAGTTGTCAAAAAAGGAGTAGCAAAATTTGAACCTTATTTGTTACCTAAGAAGTTTTTTATTAGAACAGATAATATTCAGGTAAAATCATTGTTGACAAATAAATTTGGAACAAGTGCAGCTGAAAGGCCACTTATTAGAATGCAAATGTGGTTTGCGTAATTTAAATTTGATATTGTCCATATTAAAGGGAAAGACAATTTTATTCCAAATTTCTTAACCAGGAATGAAGCAAATCAAGAAGGAACTCGAAACATTGAAATTCGAAATGAATGTGAAGATAGCTGCTACAGAATTCAAGATAACACTGATGGAGATGGCTGCTGCCAATCCAATATCTGAGAAGGCCAACAAGGTTATATTACCGGAAAGCCCTAGTGCCAATAAATCTGAAGGCCTTTATGCCAATATTGAACATGAAGCATCAAAGTTTCATAAATTATCAGTCAAAGAGAATACTACTTTGTCTCCCTTACAGGAGAAAAAACTTACAAAGGAAAGTATCTCTATACCAGAGTTTAATCGCTCAAATATCATTAAAGCCTGTAACACCCCTGATGTTATGGATATTAAAAATAAAAATGATTTTATTTTAGCATACTTATTGTTCAATCTTGCCTGCTGTTGGTTCACCAGTATAGGATGTGATGAGAATCCGGATAGCTTAGAACTACCAAACTCACGTCGTTTGTTGAAGAACGCAAGAAAATCCCAATTAAACCTTGGTTTGTATATTTGTATCAAAATATAAATCGAAAGCAACCAACGATCCGAAAGAAACGTTGACCCCTTTTGAATCCAATATTAAGAACTTCACCCAATAGATTGAACACCACAAGATCGATTCTTGATAAGTTCGAAGATTGTCAAATTAAGAACAAATGAATTGAAGCCAATTAATTCTCTCAATAATAGTGTGTAAAATAACAATGTCAATAATGATAAGTATTTATACTTATCCCAAAAACCTAGAAAAAAATGTGCAAAAGCATACAATCTCGCCATAATATGGAACGGAAATAAATTCTAGTCAAAATATGGAAAATTTCGAAAATTGGCGAAATTGCCAAAAGTCACAACTATGCGGCCGCATAGTTGTATAGTATGTGGCCGCATAGTTCATGCGGTCGCCTCTTCTGGGGTCTCTGACCATTTGGATGTGGCCACATCCGATTACTTCTATGCGGCCACATAGAAGTAATTTTCACCTCTATCTTCGGCTGCTTCCAACACGTTAATCCAAGTTGATTTGGACTTCGACCTCAACATGGAACTTGCCTCTTTTTACGTGTAGCTCATGACGTCGTCCACCGTTGCTTGTGCAAGTAATCCCATAGCTTGTTTTACTCGATTTACCCTCAATCGTGTCATTGGTCCATCTTCAACAATCAACGGATCCTTCCACTGACTTGCTCTTGTTGTATTGGCATTTTGGATCACATCATCCCCTCCCTCTTCAAAAGGATTCGTCCTCGAATCTGAACCTGCATCAAACGGAGATAGATCAGAAACATTAAATGTTGCTGAAACTTTAAACTCGCCAAGTAGATCGAGCTTATATGCATTGCCATGGATCTTTTCAACCACTTGAAACAGTCCATCACCCCGCGGTTGCAACTTTGATTTCCTCAGCTCTGGGAATCGCTCCTTTCGCAAGTGTACCCAAACCCAATCACCGGGCTCAAACATAGCATTTTTCCTGCCTTTGTTTGCCTGTGCTGCGTAATGCTATTTTTTGTTTTCTATTTGCAATTTTACCTTCTCGTGGAGTGCCTTTATCAAGTCAGCCTTCCTTTTCCCATCTAAACTACCTCGTTCATTCACAGGTAAATGAATTAAATCCAGTGGGGTTAGTGGATTAAAACCATAAACAATCTCAAATGGTGAATGTGAAGTAGTGGAGTGTACAACTCTATTGTATGCAAATTCGATAAAAGGTAAACACTCCTCCCAACTTTTCAAGTTTTATTAACAACAGTGCGCAACAACTGTATCATGGTCTTATTAACTACTTCGGTCTGCCCATCGGTTTGTGGATGACAAGTAGTAGAAAATAACAATTTTGTGCCCAACTTTCCCCACAAAACTCGTCAAAAGTGACTAAGAAACTTAACGTCCCTATCCGACACTATACTCTTAGGTACCCCGTGTAAACGCACTATCTCTTTGAAGAACATATCAGCAATGTTAGTGGCATCATCGGTTTTGTGACATGGAATGAAGTGTGCCATTTTAGAAAACCTATCTACCACTTCAAAGATAGAATCCCGCCCCTTTTTAGTCCTAGACAAACCTAACACAAAATCCATAGATATGTCGACCCAAGGTTCATTAGGAACGGGTAAAGGTGTATACAACCCATGAGGTAAGACCTTAGACTTAGTCTGTTTACAAGTTAAGCATCTTTCACAAGTTTTCCCGACATCAACTTTCATTTTAGGCCAATAAAAATGTTCTCCTAACATCCCTAAAGTCTTAGCAACCCCAAAGTGTCCCATTAATCCCCCACTATGCGCTTCCTTAACTAGCAATCACGCATAGAACAATTAGGCACACACAATTTATTTTTCCTAAACAAATACCCTTCATGTTTAAAGAACTTGTCCACCGCTCTCTTATCACATGATGCATATATGCTGGAAAAATCTAAATCATTCTCATACATGCCCTTAATAAACTCAAAACCAAGCAACTTCGCACTTAAGGAAGTTAGAAGCACATACCTTCGAGACAACGCATCCGCAACCACATTTTCTTTACCTTGTTTGTACTGGATGACATAGGAAAATGTCTCTATGAATTCCACCCATCGAGCATGCCTCTTGTTCAACTTATCTTGACCTCTCAAATGCTTCAATGATTCATGATCGGTGTGAATCACGAACTCCCTTGGCTAGAGGTAGTGCTGCCATGTTTCCAATGCTCGAACCAATGAATAGAGCTCCTTGTCATATGTAGGGTAGTTAAGCGCCGCTCCACTAAGCTTTTCACTGAAATATGCAATCGGCCTTTTATCCTGCATCAATACTGTTCCAATGCCTATACTTGAAGCATCACACTCAATCTCGAAAGCTTTGTCAAAGTTAGGTAATGCTAAAACCGGCGCTTCACATAACCTATCTTAAATAGTGTTGAATGCATGTTCTTGTTCATGTCCCCATTTAAACCCAACACTTTTCTTAACAATTTCCGTGAGTGGTGTTGTAATAGTGATAAAATCCCTAACAAACCGCCTATAGCTAGCCAATCCATGAAAACTCCGCACTTCGGTTATAGTAGTAGGTGTTGGCCATTCTTTAATAGCTTTACCTTTTCTTCATCTACTTCCACCCCATTAGCACTAACAACAAATCCTAAGAACACAACTCTATCCATGCAAAATGTACACTTCTTTAAGTTAGCATAAAGTTGATCTTTTCTTAGCACCACAAGCACACATCTCAAATGTTCCATATGTTCATTGAGGTCTTTACTATAGATTAAGATATCATCAAAGTATACCACAACAAACTTACCAATAAAAGCACGTAAAACATGATTCATTAAACGCATAAACGTGCTTGGTGCATTCGTGAGTCCAAATGGCATAACTAACCATTCATACAAGTCATACTTAGTTTTAAATGCAGTTTTTCACTCATCTCCTTCTCTCATGCGAATTTGATGATAACCATTCTTAAGATCTATCTTACTAAATAGGCATGCACCAAATAGTTCATCTAATATATCATCTAACCTAGGAATAGGATGACGATACTTTACCGTTATATTATTGATGGCCCTACAATCCACGCACATCCGTCAAGATCCATCTTTCTTTGGCACAAGTAGTACGGGCACGGCACATGGACTCATGCTTTTCCTCACATGTCCCTTGCTCAACAACTCCTCAACTTACCTTTGAAGCTCCTTCGTTTCCTCGAGGTTACTCCGATAAGCCAGTCGGTTTGGAATGACTGCGCTGGGTACAAAGTCAATTTGATGCTCAATACCTCGAATGAGTGGCAGCCCACTAGGCGCGTCCTCGGGAAAGATATCGTCGAATTCCTGCAATAAAGAAATAGCTAAACTAAGGAAGGATGTGTTAATTTCTTCAAAATTGAGGAATGACTCTTTGTAAACCAAGAGAATTATTTGTTTCTTCTCCACAATTGCATTTTTCAATTCACTTCCTCTCGCAAAGAAATCCGCCTTCAGCTTTTCTCTCCTCTCAGAAGACCCCTCTTCTTTTCTCTCATGTGGCCCTTCTCCTTTTTTTCTCACGTTTAGCCACCTCACTATTTTCTCGCATGCTCTCGTGTCTCACATTTTCTCTCTTCTCTCTTAGCACTTTCTTTCTTTTCTCTTCCTCATTTTTCAATTTAAGCTGATCCTCATACATCTGTGCAGGTGTCAATGGTGCTAATGTAATAGGTTTTTCCCTCTTGATCAAGCTGTACCTATTTTTATACCCATCATGTACTACCTTCCTATCATATTGCCATGGCCTTCCCAATAAAATATGACCCACATGCATGGGTACTACATAACACATCACTTCATCACTATAACTCCCAATTGAAAAATTGAACATCACCCTCTTGTTCACCTTAACTTCCCCATATTCATTTAACCATTACAATTTATAGGGTTTAGGATGTCTAAGCATCATTAATCCTAAACTTTCAACCAAACTAGTGCTAGCTACATTAGTACAACTTCCACCGTCAATGATTAAGCTACATACCTTATTATTGATGTGACACCACGTATGGAAAATATTTTCTCTTTGCAATTCCAAGGCATCAGCCTTGATTTGAGTGTTGAGAGCTCGCCTCGTGACTAACAACTCACCCACAACATATTCCACTCGGTCTTCATCACTAATGTCTTCCAATTCTGGTATGCCTTCATAATCACTTTCACTTGCACTCTCCACTTCTCCAACATCCCGCAAAATCATGGTTCTTTTATTTGGACATTGAGAAGCAATGTGTCTAGTTCCCAAACACCTAAAATATTTGATGTCTCGGTTCCTCGATGGCTGTAACTCCACCTTCTTGCTAGCACTTTCTTCCTTCCCCCGTGGCAACTCCGTTTTAACTTTAGGAGCAGCCTCATCTACTTTGTTGTCGTCCCACCTCAGTTTCAAGGTAGTGTTAGAACTCGAAGTACCCGTTGAATACCTTGCTGTCCCCTTCCTCTTCAATTGTCTCTCTAGCTTTATAGTCATGTGTAACATGTCCTCCAACTCCACATAATGTTGCAGCTCGACCACATTAGTTATCTCCCTGTTTAAACCATTCAAAAACCGGGCCATAGTAGCCTCCGTATACTCATGTACGTCCACCCTAATTATCAACAACTCCATCTCCTTATGATAATCCTCCACACTCTTCAACCCTTGGTAGAGGTTTTGTAGTTTTTGATAAAGCTCTCGGTAATAGTGATTAGGCACAAACCTTTTCCTCATGATGGCCTTCAAATCTTCCCATATCCCAATTGGTCTCTCCCTATTTCTCCTTCTAGATGTCACCACTTGATCCCACCAATTGATAGCATAGTCAGTAAATTCAAGGACTGTTATTTTCACCTTCTTCGCCTCCGAATAATTTTGACAGTCAAAGATCATCTCAACCTTTTTCTCCCACTCCAAATAAGCCTCCGGATCACTCCTTCCCTTAAATGGTGGAATGGACATTTTGATGTTGCCCATGTCACCATCTAACCCATCTCCAACCAAGTTTCTACCCCTTCTGTCAAGCCTAACTCCTCTATTCCTCAACCTAAAAATTTCAGCATCCATAATCGCCTCCTCATCCACCTCACTCTCATATTCAATTTCTTCTCTAATCTCCTGCCTATGTTCCCGTCGACCCTGTCTCCTCGCATTTGGAACTTCCCTACGCAAATCAGCAAGTTCTGTATCCTACCTATCCAACCTATCCCGTACATCCCCAAACAAACGTTCAAACCTACGAATCATCTCCTCAGACATGTTGATTTGATTGTTGTTGTTGTTTCGTGCTGGTGTCACTGTTTCCTTGTCAGACATCCTAAAAAAAATCTAATTTTCTGCCTCACAAATTTATCTCTCGTGTATCACTCAATTTAAGCTTTTTCCCTCTATTAATCTCACCACTCTGCCTTTTTCACTCAAAGCTTCCACCCAAGTACTTCAAAGGGCAAAATAGAACTCAATCAAGGAATTAGTCTAGTAGAATTTAACCGGAAATTGAGTGAATCCTTTTTGAAGTTTTAAAGATTCAAGACACAATAATTGAATTGGATATGTGAAAAGAGTTTTAAATTCAAGAAAGTGATTCTTGAATTTTGATACAAAAACAAGAAAATTGCCGGGAATTGTTTTAGTTAATAATAATATATATAGATATATATTTTTTTTTTTAATAATTGACGTGAACAGTACGAAATTTTTTTTCGAGAATTCAACTACGAATCCGGCAAAACAAACGAAAACTATTTTGGATGAAAATTCAGCCCAAAAACACTTTTTGAAATTTTGACAGAAGAAGAACGGATCAAAGACTCTTTAATTTTACTGGACACAAGAACACGAAGAACGCTAAAATTAATTAAAACAAGACTCAAACAAATAATGGAAAGGATATAACCTTGATTCGTTGGAGTCTGAGCTCTGATACCAAATAATGAGAATCGGGATAGCTTAGAACTACAAAACCTACGTTGTTTGTTGAAGAATGCAAGAAAACCCCAATTAAACCTTGGTTTGTAGATTTGATTCAAAATATAAATTGAAAACAACCAACGATCCGAAAGAAACGTTGACCCCTTTTGAATCCAATATTAAGAACTTCATCCAATGAATTGAACGCCACAAGATCGATTCTTGATAAATTCAAAGATTGCCCAATTAAGAACAAAGGAATTGAAGCCAATTAATTCTCTCAATAATAGTGTGTAAAATAACAATGTCAATAATGATAAGTATTTATACTTATCCCAAAAACCTAGCAAAAAACGTGCAAAAGCATAAAATCTCGCCATAATATGGAAAGGAAATAAATTCTAGTCAAAATATGGAAAATTCCAAAAATTGACGAAATTGCCAAAAATCACAACTATGCGGCTGTATAGTTGTATAGTATGCGGCCGCATAGTTCATGCGGTCGCCTCTTTTGGGGTCTCTGACCATTTGGATGCGACCGCATCCGGTTACTTCTATGCGGCCACATAGAAGTAATTTCCATCTCCGTCTTCGGCTACTTTCAACACGTTGATCCAAGTTGATTCGGACTTCGACCCCAACATGGAACTTGCCTCTTTTTACGTGTAGCTCATGACGTCGTCCACCGTTGCTTGTGCAAGTAATCTCATAGCTTGTTTTACTTGATTTGCCCTCAATCACGTCATTGGTCCATCTTCAACAATCAACGGATCTTTCCACTGATTTGCTCTTGTTGTATTGGCATCCTGGATCACATCAGGATGATAGATGAGAACTCTAATAAAATCAATATATATCCACAAGCCCTAACATATTAGGTTCATACTCTTTTTGAAATTAGAAATATATGTTGTATTTACCCATCAAAATCTTTAAAAGAAATTTTTATACTGCCAAAGGATGTTGTCCGAGCTATTGAACGATATCGTCAAGTTCTTAAACATAAGAACATCTATATCAGATTTTTCTCTGCAAGTCCTGAATGGAATAATGAAGAAGATAGATGGCTTCCAACAAGCCATGTCATAAGAATGGCCACTACTTCTAAGCATCTCAACCTTGAGAAAATTGAAGTCATTGAAAGTAAACCAGAAGAAGTCATCAATATGATAGCCTTCCGTAGAGCCAAGGGATACAAGGAACAGTTCGAGCATATCCAGAAAATTATTGAAGAAAAATAAAATATTTGGGTGTACGAGTCACAAGATCACATGATTTACAATAAAGTTGTAGCACCTACTAAACAAGAAGATTGACACTATCTAGACATATGGTGTGATCATATATTTGAAGGATATGCCAGTGGAACACATAAAACAAAATATAAGCTATGCAAACAGTTTTGGCGTTATCCTAATCACAAGTGCGAATGTTGTAGCAATGAAGGTGACATCTCACCAATTTCCCTCGATCCATATGAATCTTCGGAATAATAGTTTGAGTCGTACATGGAAAAGTAATGGACCCATTTATCACTACTTTATCATATTCACTCTGATAGAAAAAAACTGTAGGTTTACCCCAATAATTTTCCATGTTGAGACAATGAACTTTATGCCACAATAAGATTCTCAATATCTTACACAGTTAAAGCAACAATAATGAAGGACTACTACAGAACTTTTTCAATCTATAAATTGAAGATGAATTTTCAAGAGTAAGGCATGAGTTGTAAAACAAAAATTTATCTCTCTATCTAGTATTTCGAGTCTTGTAGCAATTTCAGTTTCTCTCTTTGAAGTCAAGCGTGTAATAAGGTAATCTCTATGGAATTCTAATTTCCTTAGAGAAAGTACCAAGAGTGTAGTCAAAGTATGTATGTGTACTTTTATATAAGAGATATTAGTGTGATGTGTTTATGAAATTAAAGTTGTTTTAAGACACTGTCTTTTTATCCTTATTATATTTTCAGAAACTCAAATCTTACTTATACTCCAATGGTAAAAATCTTGAGGGTTAGTGCAAGTATCTTCTTGCTGTGTTGCTGTATGTTTTAGGAGTTGTTAGAGAAAGCCATGAAAATCCTGTTACCATTTAAGGTAATGTTTTAACGAGTTGAAAGAAAAACTGTAATTTCGTGTGATCCACTGTGAGATATGCAAAAGAGTCAGAGAGAAAACCAATAAGTGTGCGGAAGTCGTGTTGGACCTTAACCCACTTTCTTAAATTCAAACAACACCGATCACTTATATCTGAGTATACTAACATACAGAAGCAAGCTCAAAGGAAAACTCGTTGATATTAATCCGCTTTTACCTTCTGCTTCAATACTGTAGGATCTTTCTTATTTACGTTACACACTTTCGCTAATATTTGCATTTCTACTACTTATGAAGTTTTAGTTACTTTTATTAGAAGGTTTAGACTGTAAATTGCATGGATTATTTATAATATTTGTAGTTTTATGCCTGGATATGCTATTGAAGGATTAGATAATTTATTAGAAAAATTGTTAGATAAAATAAATAATATTACCTCTCAATTAGAAAATATAAATATATTATCAGAAGAATATAATAGACTTAAAGAAAAATATGAACAACATGTTATAGATTATTCTAACCTATTAAATCAAAGAATGGATTTATACTTCTAAATTCAGAAAAGAAGAAATATAAGATAAAGACTAATTTTTTAACATATTATAAAAGATAGGATATATTTTGCAATATATTAGAATTCATTTCATTAAGAGTAATTTAGACTTTTTATCAATAGAACAAGTTAGGCCATTTGACCAATGCCATTTTGAAAAGTACCACTCTTCTCTGCCGGTTCACTGCTTCAATCTTTGTATGTATGTATATATAATTCAAATGAAAAATGGATATAAGTTAAAAGGTTGCCACATGTTTTCCACTAAACCAAAATTGCAAAGATAGTCCTCCAACATTCCATAATAAAACAATTGGTCTTTTAACTTTCTTTAATAGAAAAATAAATCCCAAACTTTAAATTATATCCAACTTAACCCTCATATATTGCCAATCTATAAAATAAACCCCAATAAAATAATTTATTTCATTTTAGTCCTAATTTGACTTTGACTTTGACTTTGACTTCGACTTTGACCAGTCAAACCTTTGACTTTGAATAAATAATATTGACCTTTGACTAGTATGAAATGGGGTGTAACAATCTTACCCCCTTTAAAGAATTTCGTTCTCGAAATTCAATCAACTAGGATTTAACCACTAAGATATAATACATATATTAATCCTTCACTTATACTATAATACCTCTTTTCTTAAATGATTTCTCCAGCAAACTTTAACTAGTCACAAGACTCATTCTTTCTTAACCTACTTTAAACAACATCTTATGGACCAATAGATGACATTCTTAGCTTTTTTCTTAATAAACCTTAGAAAATTTCACATATTTCTGGCTTTGAAATTCAAGATTCTACTTTTCATGTTCTCCAAAACTTAAAATTCTAGTTATCCCCAACAACAATTGAGATAGCTCAATATGGTGTTCTTTTCCTTTAATTCATATCACCTAATATAATAAGTATACAACTTCAAGTTCAACTCTTTTGAATAACAATATATATTAAACTCTTGTAATCGATAAGTATTTATCTTTCCCACCATGTGATAACACCAGAATTTCTAAATTCAATCTCAATACAACTAATTCCAATTCATGTTTTAATCATGCCTTTTGAACAATATACAATATAATCCATAATTCATCATTTTACGTCAGAACACTTTCTAAATCTGAACATAATTCAATATCATAAATCAAACCCTCATCAGCTTTAAATACAAGCACAAATATTTTCTTAGAATTTATTCAGTTCCAAACTCCTGATAGCATAACCTTTACACATTTCTAACCCATACATATTTTCTTTGGTGCTCTTTCTTTCTATGAAGAGATAATAATAACATTTAATCCATAAAAAATCTATACTCTTATTCCATAAAGAGGACATATTACCATTGTATAAGCCTTCTTGTATATCGCCTAAGGGTCTTTTACTTAATATAATGTAATCTAAAGATACTATTCCACAACGAGTAATATTTATATTTGACGATCGTCCTAATATTTATATACGGGTTGAAACAAGACCCACGGGCCTGGTACCGAGCACTCCATAATTATCTTTGCAGCTTGGGTTTCTTTAAGTCGGCCTCGGATCCCTCCTTGTTTATATACTCTCATCACGACACAGTGGCATATTTTCTTGTCTACGTTGATGATCTCATACTCACTGGCAATAGCTCCACCTTCCTCACCAGTGTCATCCACAAACTTGACTCCCAGTTCTCACTTAAAGACCTCGGCAATCTTCATTTTTTTTTTCTGGGCATCGAAGTTCTTCCCACTTCATAGGGTATCTTCATCTCACAACATAAATATGTACGGGGTCTACTTCAAAGGACACAAATAGAGGGTGCCAAAGATGTCACCACTCCCCTTGCTACATCAGAACGCCTTCATCTTCTTGATGGCTCAAATTCAGTGGATAGCACCATGTATCGCAATGGCATTGGCGCACTCCAATATCTCTCCTTAACAAGGCCTGCCATTGCTTTCTCAGTCAAAAAACTTGCTCAGTTCATGCATAGCCCAACCAAACTTCATTGGGCTGTCGTTAAGCGATTACTTCGCTACCTCAAGAACACCCTCTACCATGGCATTCATCTCAAAAGGTCATCCGCTACTCAACTTCTTGCTTACTGACGCCGATTGGGCGGGGAACTTCGATGACCGAACTTTTACGTCGGCATACATTATTTTTCTTGGAGCAAATCCCATCTCATAGAGCACTCGAAAATAGAGGGCTGTAGCTCACTCCTCCACGGAAGCCGAGTACAGGCCCTAGCTAGTGCAACTTCTGAGCTTGCTTGGCTTCAATCACTGTTCCAAGAACTTGGTGTTCCACTTTCTTCCACTCCGAAGCTCCTCTCTGACAATATTGGTGCTACCCAATTAAGTTTAAATCATGTGCTTCACTCTCGCATGAAACATATTGCCATTGACTTGCACTTTGTAAGGGACTATGTCAGAAAAGGTCTACTTCAGGTTGCACATGCTTCTACTCATGATCAGCTCGCTGATTTAATGACGAAAGCGCTATCTCGCCACCAGTTTCAACTTTTAAGGTCCAAGATTGGTGTCGCTGATGGGAGCACCATCTTGCGGGAGCGTAATAGATAATCACGATTATCACTCCAAGTTGATTCCAATCATGCAAAGATCAGGGAGCAAAATCAGCTCATCTCCCAATTATGTCACCAACAATCTCGTGTACAGCAGAGCAATTCTTGGCTGCAAATATTTGACAGCATCTTTAACTTATTTGTAAATCCTCATCTTTATATAAATATGCATACCATTGTAATAGAATTTAAGTTGAATAAAATACAAAACACCAACGTGTTTGGAACTCTTATAAATTCCTCCTCCTGAGGTTGTATGGTGCATGAATCATCATCCTCCACATCAAAAGACAGTGATGATAACTGCAGTGGCATTTCTGAACAATTGTTTACACTAATTATAAGAATACTTGTTTCATTCAAAGCTAGTGACGGTGTATGATCAGAATCGAGATTTGCTTTTGTAACACCAGTCTTGCCTTCAATCTGCAAGTTTTTATTTACGTGAACTTTATGGGAACCTAGGAAGCACCGACACGCTGCCGGCGACAGCGTGTCGGTGTCCGACACGTATCGGATACCGGTACACCTCCGACACGTCGTCGACGCGTGTTAAAATTGCTTTGGCGTGACGAAGGCAGAAAAGGGAAGTGGAAGAACCTGCTGGGCGACCTGTCGGAGTTCATTCGGCCGTTTAGCATGTCGGAGGCCCAAAAATTGCAGAAAAGAGGAGATCCTGCCACAGGGAAAGAAAGAGAGATGGAAGTGCTGGGAAAGGAAAGAAAAAGAAAAGAGAAGAGAGGACTCATCGTGCCGGCTGCTGGAGACGAAGATGATGAACAGGAAGGCCAAAAAAAAAAGAGGAGAAAGAGAAAAGACATAGTCAATGGCCATGCTGGGAAAGAAATCACGGCAATGATGAAAATATTTCATTTTCCAATGTACAATTGAATTTGTGGGACCCACCAGCTGTAATTTTTCTGTATTTTTGTACTCTCCAGCAGTAGAACAACTTAAAATAATAGATAAACAAATTTTTTAATCATTTTTGAACTATTTTAGCCTTTTAAAAAATCAAACTTATATAAAAACTCAATCACACCTTCTTCCTCATATTGGATTCCGAAAATTGCAAGAAAAAGTTCAAAAAATCCATTTAAATTTTTCTTTGTTATTTCATCAATCCACATTTGAAGAATCATTTGCAAGATCAAGATCAAGATGAAGATATTTTTTCCAAGTTTCGGGTAATATCACTTTTATCTTAGTTAACTATCTGAAATTATTTTTCTTTTGAAGTTATGAGTGGTAATGCTATGGATGATGATTTGTCTAAACCTCTTTGGAAATATGATACAAAACTTGATAAATTTAATGAAAAGGGTGGTAACATTCTATGGCAATGCAATTTTTGTAATCCAACAAAGACAAGTTCATACACTAGAGTGAGGGCACATTTGTTAAAATTACAAGGCTATGGAATTGGGGCTTGTGGAAAAGTAACTATGAAGGATATATGTGAAATGCAAAAAATGGAAGACGAAGCCAAGTTGAGAATGCAAACTAAGGCGGGGAAAAGAGTGCCATTGCCCTCGAATGATATGAGTTCTAAGGATTGTTATGTTTTGGAGGAAAAGAAAAGAAAGAATAGTGCAATAGAAAATGCTTTTAATGTGACAACACGTGACCAGTTGGATTCCGAAATTGCTAGAATGTTTTATTCAAGTGGTTTGCCTTTTACTCTTGCAAGAAATCCTTATTACATTAGTTCTTATACTCTTGCTTCCAATAGTCGAATTTCGGGGTATTTGCCTCCCGGTTATAACAAGTTAAGAACTACTCTTCTTCAAAAAGAGAGAAAAAAAATATGGAAAGATTATTAAATCCAATTAAAGGCACATGGGCAGAAAAGGGAGTTACCATTGTAAGTGATGGATGGAGTGATCCACAAAGAAGGCCACTAATTAATTTTATGGCGGTGACCGAGAGTGGACCAATGTTTTTAAAAGCGGTTGATTGTTCCGGTGAAACGAAAGATAAATATTTTATTGCTAACTTGATGAAGGAGGTTATAAATGAAATTGGTCGTGAAAAGGTGGTTCAAGTAATAACCTATAATGCTCCAAATTGCAAAGGTGCCGGGCAAATAATTGAATTGGAGTATCCTCATATTTTTTGGACACCATGTGTTGTACACACACTAAATCTTGCTTTGAAGAACATTTGTGCTGCAAAGAATGTTAAAAATAATTTGGTCACATATGAGGAATGTAATTGGATTACTAATCTTCATGACGATGTAATGATTGTAAAAATTTTTATCATGAACCATTCCATGAGACTAGCAATGTTTAATGAATTTGTGCCTTTGAAGTTGCTTTCCGTAGCGAGACACGATTTGCTTCTGTTATTGTCATGTTAAAAAGATTTAAGCTTATCCAACGTGGTCTTCAAGCTTTGGTTATTAGTGAAAAATGGTCAATTTATCGAGAAGATGACATGAGATGGCAAGTTTTGTGAAATTGAAAGTACTTGATGATCTTTGGTGGGACTCTATAAGTTATGTTCTTTCTTTCACTTCTCCCATTTATGACATGCTTAGATTTTGTGATACGAATAAGCCTTGCCTTCACTTGGTATACGACATGTGGGATACAATGATTGAGAAAGTGAGAGGAATAATTTATAGGCATGAGAAAAAAGTTCAAGAAGAGGAATAATCATTTTACAATGTTGTTCATCGGATACTTGTAGATCGTTGGAACAAAAATAATACTCCACTTCATTGCTTGTCTCATTCTCTAAATCCAAGGTAATTTTTAAATCTAATTCATACATTTATTGTTTATTTACATTTTCATAATATTTAATATTTTTACTTAGTTATTGAATGAATTGTCATTTCTTTTTTTCTTTTTTTCCCTTGTTTAGGTACTATAGCGAGGAATGACTTAATGAGGATCCCGCTCGACTTGCTCCACATAGAGATGTAGAAATTTCAAGAGAAAGAATAAAATGTTTTAAGAGGTACTTGTCAAATGAAGAGCGTAATATGGTGAATAAAGAGTATGCCAAATTCTCAACTATGGAAGATGACTTCGGTGATTTTGAATCCATCCATGATCATTACCTCCTGGACCCAAAGACTTGTGGGTTATTTATGGTGCTTGCACACCTATGCTTCAAAGTTATGCCTTGAAATTATTGGGACAACCATCTTCTTCATCTTGTTGTGAGCGAAATTGGAGTACTTATTCATTTTTGCACTCTCTTAAACGGAATAAACTAACTCCAAAACGTGAGGAAGATTTGGTTTTTATCAATAGCAATCTTCGTCTCTTGTCAAGGAGGAGTGCACAATACTCACAAGGAGAGACTAAAATGTGGGATATTAGTGGAGATGCATTTGATACATTTGAAGATGTTGGTGTGCTTGAAATTGCTAATTTATCTCTAGACGAACCGGAATTGGAAGCGATAGTATTTGCGGATGGAGATGAAGATGTTCAAGATGAATGATGTAATTAATTTCATTTATACTTTTTGAACTTATGTTATTAAGAAACATTTATGAATTTAATGTCAAGTTTGATTTTTATTTATCATTATATATATGATTCAATAACTATAAAAAATAATTACTTTAGAATATAAAATTAAAATAAACTAAAAATAATAATATTGTACTCAACGTGTCGACGACGTATCGTGTCGGAACTTTTTCAAAAAATCGCGTGTCGGCGTGTCGGACACGTATCGTGTCAGACACTCGTGTCCGTGTCGGTGCTTCTTAGCTGGGAACTAGGTTCACTGCTGTGATGGTAACCTAACGAGACATAAACCATGATAGGTTTAGGACGATTCCATTTAATTTTCAGTTTGCAGGACCAGGAGTCCCCCACATTAAGAAACGGGACAGAAATCAGTCCAAAAGATGGCCGAATTTTCTGAATATTATCAGTATTAGCTTCAGAAAGATCCGCACATTCTTGCCCAGATATACCAACAAGTTCAACGAGCAGATTGTCGGCCAATAATGGCTCAACTTCTCTTGGACTAAGCAAACCACCGCCTTTTGTATCTACCAGATTAATCTTTAACTCGCCGGAATGGATTGCATGACCTTTAGAGGCAACTGTCACAGGTAAAATAAAGCTTTCTCCAACTAATGCAGGGGCCAGATGAACCTAATTTTAGATCCACTTGTGATTCCAATTCTTCAACCTGTATGGCCTTCTGACCAGAAAATGCTAGACCTGGATCCTTCGTAGGAATAGTTTCTGTTATGTCTTCACATTTCCACAGTGGTAAATCATTCATTGAGGCAGGACTTTCTGCTCTGCAACATATGGCAAAGTTGGGTCCAATTCTTGCTACATTCCAGCTTTTCACTTTGATCTGCATTATTAACGATTATATTATTTCGTACTAACAAAACACCTATCTGTCCACTGTAAAAGAAGAACAATAAAAGATGAAATAAATCATGCAACTTATTGTGGCTGGACTTATCAGACTCCAGGCACAGATGGCAGGGCAAAACTAACACAAAACTGGAAAGGATAACTAGATTCACATATGGGTCACAATGTAACTATTAATACTTTCCGTTATTTTAGTCTTTTGAAGGTGGTGAAGTAACACGAAGGCAGAAAGTAATCTGAATAACTGATGTTTCCTTTGCGATTGGATGATATGGTAGACACAATTGTTCAGGCCTACCAAAGCAGGAGTATGCAAGAGGACCAAGAAGTGACCAATATATCAAGCGTTCTGGAAGAAGAAAAGAAATGTAATCCATGAAAGAGTTTGCAAACATCAGTTAAACTCAAGCTGATTAATTAACGCCAAAATATCATAGGGAGCAGAGACAGTTATGTTTGCATCAACAAATGTAGGATGTAACTTCCAGGAAGCCAGATATAGAAAATCTAAAATAAAGCAATATCAATAATCAACTAACTAATTCAGACCTCGTGAGATAAAACTATGCTTCCAGAGAGATGCACCCAATAAAGCTATATAAAGCAGAATTTTAGTTACGTTGAACTTTAGAATCGCAAATCAGATTTTGGTTCCAGACAGTTGCCTGTCATACTTATCCTATTCCAGACCTAAATATGAAAGTTAAAGCTGTGCTGACTATATTTAACTGACATGAAAGAGTCATAAAGCATGTTTGGATGAGTTGCTTTTCTTACTTTCAATTGAAATTTTTTACTTCAAGTGAGTGAGTTTCCAGTCCAACTATTCAATTCCCAAGTTGACAGGTCAAACCGACTAAGTGGCAAGTAGAAATTCTAACTGCAATCCCAGTCCAGTTCGGGAACCGGTTTACCAGGTTTATTGGTCAGGTTTAGTAACTATGCTTCATGTGAAGCGTTAGGAGCTGTGTCAAGCAGCACTACAGTTTCTACTATACACAATCATTTCAAAAAATTGTGTTTCCAGCATAATGGGTTTTATGTCATATGTCAACTGCAGCCATTTGATTGTAGGAATTTCCAGAGTAGGAGCTGTCTACACTCGCTGTTAAGGGATATAATTCCACATCGATTAAAGATGTAAACATAAGCCAATTTATAAGGCTTTGGGTTACTCCTCTTAACAAGGTTGACCTTTTAAGATGGACCCCCAAATCTTAATATGGTATCAGAGCCCATTAAACTCCAACGAGCGATTCGATCCTTGTAAGACTCAAAAATATGAGCATATGAATTTCAAGATTGGTCTGCTTAAACGAGCCACCATCGTGTGGGGGCATATTAAGGGATATAATCCCACATCGATTAAAGATGTGAACATAGGCCAATTTATAAGGCATTGAGTTACTCCTCTTAATAAGGTTGATCTTTTAAGATGGACCACAATCCTAACATGACCAAGATGCACATGGGAGATTGCAGCTCAATGTGGCTTCTGATCACTTGTGCTAATAAAATTACACATTTATTTGATTGAATTGCACCTCCAGGCTCCAACTGATCTATCTCAACATTTAGTGGCAATTGACCAAAGCGATATTGTGATCATTGTTCAAGCACCCGGCTTAACTATTTGTTCATGAAAAGCAACTGACGCAAGAAGTACCACTCTTAGGGGACTGACAAGATCAATCTCAAGATAAAGAGGAGAATCACAATTTACTTTGAGGCCATTGTTCTCACTCAGGGGTGTTTCTGATTCCCCTGTGACGACCCCAATTGCTTCCTTGTGTATCTTCTCTCCACAAAAGACTTGCAGGTCCAGCCGGGCGAGTCTCTAAAAGATGGGGCGACATTATTAGTTGTTATTGGCATTGCAGCCATTTCAAGTGAGTACTCTATAAATTCTTTCACTGAACTAATTCCCCTAGAGCACTCTCGTAGACAACCTAAGACCTCCCACAACAAAGTAACCCATCCCTATTGACGATAAAGACTCGCAACATTTCCAAAGATCTGCTTTGCAGTTTGCATTACCGAATTCCGCTATTACAAAGTATTCTCTAGCCATCTGGACTCCACAATAGGAAGCCATCCTTGAAGCCTCTGTTATTGTATGCTTCAAAAGATCTTTTAAGGAAAGCAATAATTTCAAAAGAATCCTGGAACCTCTTCCCTTCAGAAAGAGTATAACGGACATGTTCGTCATCTCTTAGGCTGAAACAAAATTTATTAAAGAAACTTCTAAATATTTTTACGGAAAATGGTACATTTTATTGGGAAATATCAAGGTAAGAAAACACTGCACGTGCATGGAAAGCGAGATAATTTGGGCCAGTGAAACTCACGCTTGCATTGTGTATGAGCCCTCATGCTCAAGTAATCTGGCAAACTGACCAATGTAAACAGAAGCTACCACAGATTCTACACTCCCATCATTACCACCAACATCTTCTGACATAGATATTGTGAATTTCAAACATGAATTCTTTTCCTTCAGGTAGTGAACTGATAACTATTTAAAGATATAAGCCAAAATTTATTTCAAAGTGAGCATGCATAAATGATTATGAAGACTCAAAGATATTGAGAATTCAATAGGAAAAAAAGGCTACCCGGCATGTGGTGGTCTAAACTATTAATTTGGACAGGTGATCCTAACGGAAATGTAAGGGCTGAATACAAAACCTGCTTGACCTCCCCTACCCACAACCCACCAGACAGCACTGATATTGCCACACCAACTGTGAAATATGGTACATCTAAAGATTATACCAGAGAGAGCTCATCCAGATATAAACAAAATAAAAATGTGGGAGGGAGAAGCAGGGGAGACTACAAAATGAAATAGATGTTCATATACAGGAGATCAAAGAAAGAGTGCAGGGAAAATGAGATAGAAATAAAATTATTTGTGTAAAAATTGAGGTAGTGAAAAGGTCCGGTTTATAATCTTGTTCTTTTCACTTTCTTCACTGATTTCTTTTTATCAAGGGGATGGGGAAGGAAAAATGAAGTTGGAAACACCCAATGTAAATATGAGAAAATAAGCAAGTTTGATCTCTATGGTGACAGATTATAGAGTTCAAATCAACCAGTGACTTCCACATTTAATATAGCATCCCACTCATCAATAATAGACAACCACATGAACAACACTATTAATGCAAAATCTGTGGTGACAGATTATAGAGTTCAAATCAACCAGTGTTTGTTGTCCACAAGAACAGATTTGAAAGATATCGTAAAATTCAATTCCACCTACTGGATTTTGCAAATTTCCCATAATTCATTATATGTCTCCAATAGTTTAAAACTTCTAATCATAATGTAGAAATTAAAATGTGAATTATAATTTAATCCTTGAAAAGTTTATTTTGCTACATCTTTGACTTCAAATCCAAGTTGTTAGTAACAAGCTAGTATGTTTACAAACAACTAACGAACAAGAACATCAGGTTTGATCAGTAAATGAGCCGAACTTGAACATCCCCTGGTTTGACAGGGCTCAGTTTACTAGCAGCCCTAATTGTGGCCAGTGCAGTTTTGAAGCCTTTTTCTCCTTCACTGTAGCATTACTGTTATTATTTTATTCTCTTGGTGATTGGAGTTGTACAGGAAATTTGAAAGGAAACTACTAGCCTGATAATAGTAAGATGGATAAAATTCCCATTCGGTTAGTGTATCAGCAGGAACCGAAACTGTAGTTGGAACATTTTGGACAGTCACTGAGCATGTCTCCAATAGCTGAGCAAACACCAAATATTGCCTGCTTAACCATTCCCAGTGAAGAAAAATAACTTCAGGAGCTCCATTAAGCCTCCTATAGTAACTAATATGCTTGCAGAACCATGTGATTGCTTCTACAACTTTTCCACCCTGCAGCAATAACGTTGACATCTTAAAATGAAACTGTTGTGCAATGCTCTTGATCTCAATTAAACACTGGATTGGAGGCAATCTTGTTGATATGCTAACCACCAGTGGATAAGAACGCAAATAAAATGAGTAAATCAAAAAAATGGGTACAGACCACATAGTCCAAATAAAACCAATTACTTCACATCGATAGTATTAAATCTGTGCTGAAATCAAGCAACCACAATCTACTATTTGCTCTGTCTTGAAACTAACGTCGAGTAAAGAAATCTGAAACTAAAGGAAAAGCCCCTTCCTCTTCCGGCAGTTCTCAGGACCAGAAATACTATTGAAAGGGGCACACGTGTTGGAAATGTTCAACTTCGAACACAGACCTCAACGAAAAATTAAACACATAAAGAAGACGTGTGCATCCTTTTTGCTATGATGAAAAGAAGCTCAACAACCTTGCTAAACAAACAGATCCTAGTAGTAGCTTCTTGTTATGAAAGATGGTGATATTAGAGGCGTGATTGATTATTGATTTTACAGCTATCCTTGTATAGTCATGATTTATAGCTTTCCGTCTATAGCTCCCAATTGTAATTTTGTTTCCTTGTACATTCATATAAACGTATATAAATAAAAGACAAAATGAATCAGCTAAAATATAGTCAGGTGAAGCAATGGAATTAAAATTCTTAAAATAAGAAGAAAGATGAAAAACTCGAAAATTTATAGACCATAATTTGATTATGATGGGATCCAAGGAAGGCAACCAGCTACCAAGAGTTCGACGTATGCTGATAAGAGACTAAGGGCAAGTTCAAGATCAAATAGAGTCAACGAAACCATGCAATCACTGTTAAGGGATATAATCCCACATCGTTTCACGTGGCTTTATCCCTTGAAATTGAAATCCAATTTTTATAATGTTTTTATTCAATTTCAAAAATTTGTGGAAAATTAATACTCTACTCGTATTAAAATTTTCCAAAGTGATGATAGTGCTGAATTTACCAGTAATTTCTTTCAAGATCATCTTCGATCTTGTGGCATTCACCATCAGCTCTCATGTCCATACACTCAGCCCAAAATGGTCGTGCAGAAAGAAAACATTGCCACGTGACTAAGACGGGATTAACACTCCTTTTTCATTCCCACACTTCTTCTCGGTTTTAGGTTGACACGTTCAACACTGCAGCTTACATCATCAACCGCTTGTCTACACCACTTCTTGGAGGTAAATCGCCTTTTGAGATTTTGTATGGTAACCCTCCAAACTATGAAAACTTTCATCCTTTTGGTTGTCGTGTGTATCCTTGCTTACGTGATTATATGCCTAACAAACTTTCCCTAACCTGCAACAGGGTAGCTACTTAGTATTTATATGTTTTAACTTCTAAGGAACTTCAATCAAAAGAGTTCTTAAGAAAATACTAAAAAGGCAAAAAAAAAAAAAAAAAAGAGGGGGCGGGGGGCGGGGGGATTTATTTCCATAACATACAAATATTTATTTATAGGGAGATCCTAACCATATTTATTAAAACAGGATAAAGAAAAACAAATTAATACTTCTTCCCATATGTTTGTTAATTACCCTCCATTTTCTTCCAAGAAAACAGAGCCCTTTAAGACAGAATATAAAAGGTTGAAGCAAAACAGTCTAATAAGAAATTATCAAAGTATTATACCTGTTAGGAGACAGTTTAAGCTCCAACTGATCATTTGGTACAAAGATGATAAGCTTCCTCAAGGAAATCATGCGATCTTCACTTGTGTCATCTGAGTCAAAATTTTGGTTAAGTGACCTACTACATTATCGTAATATTAATCACATGTACTAGAGAAAGAAAAAAGAAAAAAAAAGAAAAGAAAAGAAAAGGAAAGAAAAGAAAGAAACTCCCGCCCATGAGTGCATGAAGGGTGAGAGAGAGATGAAAATATAAATTTGATGAAATGATTGGTCACATATACCTATCCTGCTTTTTGTTTTCCAATGCAGGTAACATATGGTAACCCACATGTTGGAAAAGAGAACTTGTTCATTAGCCCCCATTTTGATATCAAAAACAAAATATGAAAATGCCAAAAAGAGATAATTCACCTATGGCACTCTGACAGAATGTAATTTGACCCAAGTAAATGATGAAAACAGATTTGTTTCCTATTTTTGAGGCAGATGCATAATCCATAAATGAATAAAAAAAACTTATTGAAACCTATAAAAGCATAGTTTTTAGTCATTTTCTTAAAGCATGTCCCCCATCTTTCAACGCATTGAGCAACCATTTGTCGTTCTTTTATTTGGTATTCTCACAACTGACTTCATCAAGTTCCAAGCCTGCATAGCAAGTATGCCATACAAAATCCCCTTCCTAATGCCATAATGGCTACCGTTAGAATGGTGAAATGTGAATAAAGAGGAAGAAATGCTCTGTTTGTTATCCTGAACAAGTTAGCTTAGATTTCAATTGTTTGAGTTAGTTCAAGTTACAAAATAATTAAACCTAAAATGTATCATTAAATAAAGAACATCTGAGAATGCTTCCATTCTTTGAAGTAACATTGTATATTCTGCCATAACATCAACCAATTCCAAGACTCAATACAAGTATAAAACCATACACCAAAGCCCCTTTTAACAGATTTGGCTCAATCAAATGAATATGAGAAGCTATAACCCAAAAATCTGTAAAATTAGGAAGGCTCTTCGGCAATACAACTAGTCAAGAAAAGCAAGATCACAATCCGAGCTCATCACTCCTCAAATTCTAATGAACATGATATTCTATTTTCACACACGTATGCACAATACGAACGACCGGCACTAATTGAGAATCAAAGTAAGAACTCACCCTTAGAACCTGACTGCGTAACTACCACCACCAACAATTTGATGTTTCTCCCTTGTATTGTGGCCTTGCCAGAAAAATATACAAAACCAAAGCCTTTACTAATATATATTATGTGTGTCAATGTACACCGAATACAAACAATTGCACTGAAATGTTTACTAAGAGAGAGTCAAAGGGTCGCGCACCTGAGATTTTCGAGATCCGTGCAGACCTGAAGCCACTGTATGGGATCACCGGAGACATTATCGGAGCTAAACAGAGCTGCGACAACAGCCGGAATGCGGGTCCGATGCTTCGAAAGCCCATCCCTTTTCAAAATTCCACTGACGACCCGGACCCGGACCCGGACCCGATTCTCTTTCGTAACCTTGGGAATGACCGAGATCTTGGAGAAATCGGGTAATGCAATTGTATTTATGGGAGGCTGCTGAGAGTGCACGTGCCCTGTGATTAACGCGTGGACATCTGGGCACCCCCACCAAACAAGCTAAAAGCTACTGGCGATGTGCGAATCTCTTCTTGGTATTCTTCCATCAAGTTGGGTGTTTACTCTTTTCTTTTCTTTGAACTTTATTGGGAAAAAAAATTATGGTTTTTTTGTAATGGTTGGAGCTCAAGTTCAACCAAACAAGCTAAATTTAACTTCAATCTCAACAGGCATTCCAGCAATTAAACCAAAATAAATGAATTAACTTCAATAACCAGCAACTAATGTAAAATGTATTCCATTAAGTGATAAGTTCTATTACTGTGCAGTGGATTACAAGTAAAATAATAATATAAAATGGCAAGAGGCCGATCAGCAGAGGAAGAAGAGAAGAAAAATGGCAGAAGAAGAGAAGATGACAAGCAAGAGAGAAGCTTACCAGAGAGGGAGCACAGGAGAAACAGATGAGAAGAAGAATACCAGATAGAAGGAGGAAGACAGCAGGACAAAGAGGAACACGAGAGGAGAGGGAAGACGGCAGTAAGGCCTTGATCACGACCTCCTCCTCTGCAAAACAAAACTATATATCCAAACCTAAAGTAAAGGGCTTGGGCTAGCCCAATAAACAAGCCCAACTAGATAAATTAAAAGCAAATAGTCCAATTCATAACATTCATTCCCCTTAAATTAACCTTGTCCTCAAGGTTCAAAGTCGGGATGTCTTCTTGCATGAAGTTAGCAGCCCCTCATTCTCTTCACCATCCTTGGATTAAGTAAGTAATGCAAATGAGTGCTTCCATGTCCGATCATATCCACATATGTTCCATAATGGAATGTCATAGCAGACACATTGGCATGAAGGTCAAGTAGAAGTTGTACACAATCGAAATATACATTTAATGCAACCATGTGAAGAGCAGTATTACAAAAATCAGTAGCCTCGTGTGGATAAAGCAGCAGAAAATCTCTCCATTCTTCAGAAGCTATAATTTCAATATAGTCTATATCAGCTTCACTAAGCCAAGTTTCGCCACTGATGAAATATGCATCTTCTCCACCTGTTAACACCTTAGAAAGGTGTAGCAACAAAGCAGCACCTGAAGATAGAACAAAATCTGCTTTTATTCTTCTTGTAACAGACTCGATAGAATTCAGCACTATCACTTCACAAGCTGATGTCTCTATAAAATCATTGTTTATCACACTGTGATCATCATCAATCCTCATTGGTTCTAGGAATGTCTTTTGAGAATTGTTAAGCTCAATCATATCACTTTGACTTCCATCTTCAACGGTGTTACTTGGCATTCCATTCTTAATACCCTCTTTTTGATCCTTAGAATCTTCAGAAGAATTAATAATTGCTTCAGAATTCTGATCTTTTGAATCTAAAAAAAAATCAACAGCTGCTTCTGTGAAAGGGAACGTGTGGATTATTTGCTTTTAATTTATCTAATTGGGCTTGTTTATTGGGCTAGCCCAAGCCCTTTACTTTAGGTTTGGATATATAGTTTTGTTTTGCAGAGGAGGAGGTCGTGAATTGATCAGTGGCCTTACTGCCGTCTTCCCTCTCCTCTCGTGTTCCTCTTCTCCTTCTGTCTCTGTCTGTTGTGTTGTTTCTTCTCTGTGTTTCTCCATCTCCAATAAGCTTCTTCTTGCTTACTCAGTTATTCATCTTCTTTTCATTTCTCTGCCTCTTTCTCCTTCTATCGTTCTCTGTGGCTTCTTCCCTTCTTCCTTTACTAAACCATTTCTGCTCTTTTATATTGTTATTCTACTTGTTATTCCCTACATTGTAATAGAACTTATTAATCAATGGAATGCCATTTACGTTAAGTTGCTGGGAGTTGAATTTACTTCAATTGTTTTGGGTTTAATTGCTGGAATGTGTGGATTTTGGTTGAAGTTGTTCAATTGTGTATGGTTATTGGCTAGTTTAGGTTGAATTGGTGTTAATTTGGGATCTATACTTTGTGGGTTTGGTTGGGAACGACCCTACCATTAACAATGGTATCAGAGCAGGCCACCATGTCTCCCGGTTGCAATCGTGCGGCGACGGAGGTGACGCTGGTATAGCAGTGTTCGCCCGGGACTAGCAGTGGCTAGTGCAAAGCTTGCCGTCGTGGGCGCCGGGACTGCGGAGCGTGGTGGTTTGTCATGGTTCTCATTGCAAGGTATGAGACTTGTCCCACATCGGAAGAATGGGATGAAGATGTGGGGTTTATAACCCATTGGGCACCCTCCTTCATTGGCTAGCTTTTGAGGGTGAGTTCTACCCGGTGGGTTGTAACAAGTTTTTGAATTTGGGGACTGAATTAGCGACTGAATCCGAAATGGTGACTCGATACAGTGAAATGAGCTGACAGCAGACTCGGTTGAGTTGACTCGCTACCACCATTTTGATGTCTCGAGATGCCACGGTTCAATCAAAAACGGTTTGTTTACATAAAAATTAAAATTTTAATATATTTTGACAAAATATGATAAAATATGTAATTGAAAAATTGTGGATTCCATAAAATATTTAGTTAAATTAATTGCTAACTTTTGACTTAAATTTTAATAAATTTATTAGTTGAACTAAATAGAGGCTAAATATTTTTTGTCTGGCATAAAGCTTATTAATGTTTTGACACGCAAATTAATTTTTTTTTTTTATTTAATGAGTTCAAGTCCATCACAATGTCCAACTAGATTACCAGAATACCTGCCAACTTGAAGGTGTCCCACTCCCACATCATGTGTAAGCAACATTGCATCGGCCACCCCACATTGGCAGATGCCACCAAATTGGTGAGTAATTTCTCTTGTAAATCACATTTTGCCTTTAGTGAAGTGGGATGTTCTTTAATTCTATCCAATTGTCTGGTGTGAATTTCATTTATGGATTTAGATTGTAATTTAGGACAGTGTTGCAATTGAACGTAAGGAAATATTTAGAACACGATATCGAATTATATGTTATATTGCTCACATTTGATCCAGCTATATCAAATATGTTTGATCTGAGTAACTGACTGAGTTTGAATACGGTGAATTTTATACTGAAATTACTGGTCTAAAGTCTACATCAGGTGAAAATTCTAGATTTGTACCCATTTTCGCTCCGGAAGCTATTCTGAGAAGGGGTTGAAGCCATATATGGAGGACGAGTACGTTGGTGTGGACAATCATTGCTAACATTTTGTTGCAGCACAAAATTATGCTTCTCCTGGAGCATTCTATGGGTTATTAAAGAGTTTCCATTTTTTGTGCCACGTAAAGATTTCTTTCATCTATCATCAGTACTCTGAAGCAAAACTATGAATTGAAGCAAAGACTCTTTTTGGAGAGGGAAGTAAATGCCAGCATTTCTATATAATTATACTTGACCACAATAATGAATAAACTGAAAATAGTGTAGTCAAGTAGAGCTCGATTGCATGATTGCCTTCGTTGTTCATATTTAGAATCTATTATGGTCGCCAAGCTTCAGATCACTAAGATACTTATTCGCTTTCAGGTGTTCGATGGTCATGGTGGCATTGATGCTATAGTATTCACTCGAAAGAACATCCTCAAGTTTATTCTCGAGGATACCCAGTTCTTGGTTGGGGTAAAAAGGGCCATCAAGAATGCTTATATGAAATCTGATTACGCGCTGGCAAATGTTAAATCTCTTGATCATTCATCCGACACAACTGCTATGATTGCTCTTATGCTAGGAAGGTAAGGATTCAAGTTGCTTTCAAGTTACAACATCTTATAATTTACATGTAACTAAACTGTGTGCGGCTATACGCCTCAAATCATGCTGGAATATGATAATCACTAATGCTGGGAATTCTCGAGCAGTGTTGGGTAAAAGAGGAAGAGCGATTGAACTGTCAAAAGATCACAAACCTAATTAAATTAGAAAAGCTCGAGGATTCATCTATGATGGCTATCTCAATGGCCAACTCTCAGTCGCATGCACGCACGTGCACTCGATGGCGGGCACATGAAGGGCTCTAAAGATTCAAACTATCCCTTAAGCTAAAAACCCGAGTTGGAAGAGGTGGAGTTAACGGAGGAAGATGAGTTCCTTATAAGCGGTTGTTATGGCTTGTGGGACATTATGAGCAGCCAATGTGCTGTAACAATCGTTAGATAGGAGCTGATGCAACATAACAATCCTGAGAAGTTCTCCACGGAGCTCGTAAGGGAGGCCGTCAAGCGCAACACGTGTGATAATTTAATTGTAGTCGTGATCTGTTTCTCTTCAGAACCTCCACCTCAGATTGAGATTCCGCCCTTAGAAAAGGGGAGAAGCATATCATCAGAAGGAATTGATCTTTTAAAGGGTGTCTTGAGTAATATCTAAAAACTATAATTTTGCTCGTGTTGAGGTGGAGTTCGCTATAGCTGGGAAATTTTTCTTAATTTTGCTGCTCCAGCTGCATTGAATATCTAGTACTGCATATAAAACATGCCATGCGATGCAACAAGCGTATTGTATAAATTCGGGATTCTGTATCAGTAGTTAGTTGAGAGAAATCCCTAATTTCAGTCTTCAGTTCTAGGAAGTAGGCTGATTTTCATAAGTGGATTCATGTTCCTGTGTCTGCTTATATATTTCATAAATCGTACACAAATTCAATCTGCATTATTCCTCGCCCAAGTCTTCTAAATAAAAATCCATGATCAGGGAGCAACATAAGATTATTATAACTTCTGACTATTACAAATTTTACATAATTATCAGTGTTCATGGATGCATTACATTAGGATTACATGTGTATTTATACACCAGTAGTATATACAAATCCTCAGTATATATGATGGACCATAAATCTTCTAAACACGTGTAAGAAGCTAGAATGTTGTACCTTTGAAGTACTTGTGAAACCATTCTTCTTCTCTACAGTATGTGTACATGACTTTGTAAACTTCGATCAATAATTTTGGGAACCGAGTCATAAAATACCTATCAAATCCTTCGGGAACTGATCCGATTAATTCCTGAAATGTAACACCACAGATGAACTTTAATTACTTGTAAACATCATGTGGTATTAATAAAAGATGAAAGATTTCATAGTTACTAAAAATCCAATTGGCACACATTCACATGCTGTATGCTAGTATATGAGCTTAAACATCAACGTGAAAGCTTAGAAAACTTGACAAGTCAAAATACCTGTATTTCTGTGGGAAGTTCTCGATAATGATTCAACTTGTTACGCATGACTCGTAATAAGTCACGAACACTATCATACTTATAACGTCTATAGCGTCCAATGTCATTAAGAAATAAAGGTTCCATCTTTTCATCCCACTTTGCACCTAAAGCTAATGGGGCTGTACTTTCTAAAGCTTTTAATAGAAGAGAATCGGTCTCTCTGTCTTCCAATTCTACCCTGTCACTTGTGTCACGGAGGAAGGATAGTCGCATCTCGGCACTCCAAAATAAAGGATGGTAAAGCAACTCTGACGCCTTTGGCCTGAAATTTAAAAAGTTTATGGTAATCAAAAGATGAAATTTGAAAATATCATTAGAAATAATCTTAGACACGAATTACATTTCGTAACTCCTTTTAGTCCATCGCTACAACTACTTGAAGATCCAATGCAGTCAGATTCTTCATGCATATATTGCTAATTCTTGAAATGAAATCATAAGACAACTATATAGTGATCCAATAATTACTTTTTCTTAAATTTTAAATGCTTATAATAAGAGTATTTAAAATACAAAATTGAATTGGTCCATTTTGCAGAAATAACCTTCTAAAAGATCAAAAAGTATTACTAACAGATTGACGGAATGCGAGACAATTTTTCCAGGTAAAAACTTCCTTTTCATCAAGGGATAAACATTATTAAGATGCAGATTAGTTCACCATAATGTTCATTACCTCAATTCAGCATTAGGATTTAATAATTGCAAAAACAGATCAACAGCTTCCGGAATATGTTCCACCAGGAAAAGGTCAATTTTATTCTTTGTGATATTGATGTCACGTTCAAGAGGGCTACCAAAGGGGTGTCTACCACCAGTAAAGCAGAAAAACAGAACGCAACCAAGACTAAACACATCGACTGCCCTTGTTTGACGCTGACGAAGAAGCTGCTCAGGTGCTTGCCATCCTGAACTTCCACAGCCTGCAATAATTCAATCAACAAAAGGAAACAAATGACTTTTCATAGTAATAAAAGCAACCAGTGGCAATGCCATATGACAGGTGAAGGCCGTATACATTTCCAAACATCTGGTCATTAAATTATCCAAGCAAAATTTGAAAAAGTTAACTTTCTGAGTCTTGGACTAAATATTTACCCCTGACCAGTAAGGATGATAATGGAATAAGAAAGATAACAAGGTTGTTGCATTCAGGATCTACATACAATCATAAGATCCGCAAAAATAACCAGTCAAAGGGACCAAGATGCAAATGCTTTACCAGTAGCATGATGCCCCAATGAAGATGTGTCTTCAACAAGACGTTTACTAATTCCCATATCAGAAAGCTTCGCACAAAAATATCTATCTTTGAATATTAACACATTCTGCGGCTTCAAATCACGATGCACAATTCCCAGTTCATGCAGATGTACAAGTCCACATATCACATCCCTGTTTTCCAATAGGAGTAAAATTTTAAATTTAAAAAAAAAAAAAAAAAAAAAAAAAAAAACAGTTAGAAGGGTATAAAAGGGCAGTGCATTCTTCAAAAGTTCATTTTCCGGGTACAAGTGTTCTGTAGACATTTATTAACCTCATCAGCTTCAACAAAACAGGTGAAGGATATCCGTCTGCCTTCCACAGTTCAACCTCCTGCATAGAGACTTTTATAGATTCCAAATGGACCCTATACTCCATCGAAAACTCTGTATCCATGTTTTTGCTAATAATTGCATCAATAGAGGACTCTGAATACATATGAATAAGATCATTTAAGCTGCATGCACTGCGCTCTAGCGCAAGATACACAAAATCTTGGTCTTGCTCCACTCCATACCATCTAACAATATTTGGATGTTGGTCAGACACCACAAGATTTTGAATTTCCTTAGAGGCAATATCATGATGGGCCCTCAGAAGGCGTTTCACGGCAACTGGACGGCCTTCATAAATCCCTTCAAGGACAATGGTACCATTGCTACCTTTTGCAATCTCTTTGCTTGAGACAACTAACTTACCAATGGTGCGTCCATCTGTGTAAGAATTCGGTTCACTGAGGTTCAGAAAGTCAATATCATTGTCATTAGAAGTATTATAAACATTTTCTTTTTTGGCTATTTTCTCGCTGTTCATTCTGCCCTTCCCAGATCTTCGAGGTTTCTTCCTTTTCAAAGGTACATTTATAGCAGCAATCAACTTTACTTTTTCCCCAGTGATAAGATTATAATGGTAGACAATAAAAGCTAAGAGACTAATAGAAAAAAGAATGAGCTGAAATGAGCTGAAGTTGCCAGGAAACAACATAAAACCATCATTAGAAGGCAATTTAACGTCTTGCACATGAGATTTTCGATCATTGTCATCCAACATTTGCAAAGGAGGAGCCTCAGGATCCTGGGAGTAATGCACGTCCAGAATTTTATCACTATTGCGTGATGAAGGAATAAGTTCAAGAACTTTATCAATATTTGGTTGTGAAGGAAGAGCATCTGATTGTGGTGCTGGAAGCATGAGATCTTGACTACGAGGATCTGGCAGCCAATTAGGCCTGGAGAAGTGTTCAAATATATTTTGTGTACGAAAGCAATAGACGCGAGCTCTTGATCGACAATTCAACGGCATAGTAAAAGGAAGACTAGGTTCAGAAGAGTCTGAATCCAGAGTAGTCTGCTCAAGTGATTCTTCAATTTCTGGACATAGAAAAGCAGCACCAATCTCAGCAACAGTCATGTTCCACAAAACTTTGTTCGAGTTCGGAATAAATGATGTCAATGTATAATCTGTCCTAGTGATGTAAAGCCGTTTCTCATCTGTCTTCAGGTCAGACCCAGACTGAACCTGCTCATCAACAGTGGTATTATAGACGAAACCATTTCCACTGCTATGCATCGCTGTCGGTGAATCAGATGTACTATATTTATACAAGACCCTTCCAGTCTTTTTATCCACTAGAAATGCAGTAGTTCTTTTGGATCCAAGTACAATTCCACCATCCTCTGCTATCTGAGGAGTTGAACTGACGTACTCTTCAAGAGTCTTCATAAGTTTCTAAACAATATGGGATTTTGACATAACATAATTAATAGGCATAAAATAAACAAATGGATAATACTTTTAATAATTAAAAAAAATTATCAGGAACCAATTTTATCAATGTCGAAAAATTAATATTTCTGCTAGGTGATAATTAATATTTTTTTCCAACAGAACTCTTGTGGTATTAATTACTAGAAAGGAACTTAAGCAAGTAGATATAACACTATGAAGTTTGTTCTCTGTATATGTGATTGTATTCTTGTGTAAATTGCATTACAAACATATGATATCTCAAGTTCCGCTCAGCGGCCTAAACTAAACTATGCAAATTTATGCAAGGACTACAGTATTGTTTGCATTCACATATACCTCGTTTACAATTTAACGGTTAAATTACTGGTGAAATATCAGAGCCAGCCATTGTGATAATATTTGAAGTACTTGGGTGACAGAGATGAAGCATATTGTCCAGCTAGAAATTATATTTTGTCACACATAAAAGGAAATTGAATAATGCTTGTCTATCCAATCAAGTTCCATTATAGGTCTACAATCCTATTCCATGGAATCTGCAATATGCCAATATTGAAGATCTCCTTTCTTCGGTTATTACACCAACGGTATATTTAGATCAACCTCCCATTTGCCATTGATTAAGGTCTATGTGTGAGGAAGTAATAGAACACTGAGGATATCGAGGTTGTACAAGGAAACCTATAAATTAGTTTAAAGGTATGTACAAGGAAACCCTAGCTATAGAGGTTTACAGGTATATACAAGGAAACCCTAGCTATACTAAATGAAAATTAGTTGTACAAGGAAACCTATATATTACTGTAAATCATGCCTCCAATAGTTAAGTACTTGACGAAATGATGTTAAAATGATATCCCTGTTTTATTGTGATAGAAAAACTTCAAGTTATGGACCACGTAGTACCCCCAACAACCCTTGCTTAGATATTAGCACATTAATGTGATGTTCATTTACTTAGGACTACTATCTAAGGCTTCATTTCAAACAATTGTCAAATAGTGAAAAAAAGGGGGATCTTTTTGTATTCTGCAATATTGATGTTGTTTTAATGTTATGCCAAACTTCATAATATGCATCGTATTATCTATGGTACTTCTAATTTTTAGTAGTTTGTTAAACAATTTTCAAATTCTTGTAATACTCTCAAGCTCTTAAATTAAACTATTTAACTGCAAGAAATTGTGTGCTTATTAGTTGAGAGTGAGGATGATGTATGTGATTTATCACATATATGAATAGTGTGATGAGAATGTGAATATGAAAATTGAAAAGGGCCCAAAAAATAAGAAATCGCAGTTTGAGACCAAATGAACAAGCAATGAAAATTGACAAAAGATATATTGTTTCAAAAATAAAAAATAAAAAAGAGCAGATATATACTTAAGAAATCACTGCCAAAGAAATAAGATTGTACACTGATCTTTATAAGTAGAATAAGGTGGGAATGGGGATATATAGCATTAGTAGGAACTTGATTGACCAAATCATAGCAATGAGAATCATTCTATATTTTTTTCCTTTTTCTAGGCATGCCAATGATATGATATGCTTATCTGAATCTTCTAATATATATTGTGCTTTGCATTTGTTGGGAATTATGACCTTTTTATATACTCGAGCACACATTCACCATGTGAACTATGTAGGGAATTAAGAGCTTCAAGTATACTTGAGCACACGTTCACCATGTGAACCATGTAGAGGCCAGCACCTAGTTTGAGTATGGAAAGATCAGCAATCTAGATCGAGGATCCTAAATAAGGTGGGAGTGTGGGTCACTATGATTAGGAAAATAAAGAAGCGTTTCCTTCAAGAATGGTTTACTATGACATCATTTATAGGGCAAAGGATGAGATCGCTATCAAATGCTATTATTCAAGTACAGCTATGAATATAAATTTTAACAGATCTATCACCCCGTAAACTTTGAGTTACATGGAAGCTAGTCAGCAAGAACTCATTCTAGTTAGGGAATTGGGGACATGACAGATTTATTGATCAATGTAATTGCAAACTCATCGAATGAAGAGAAGCCTTTGGCTATGATGTGCATCACATCAACAATACATGCAGCCTTAAGCTACAAGCTTTTAAAGGAGTATAATAAAAATCTCAAAAGCCCAATTACAGGTCTTTCGCCTAAAATTAACGAAGGGCAAACCTTCAACAGGTGTAATTAGAGAATACCAAAATGGCAAATTAATGTTCAGCATTTGGCTACCAGTTCTAAAATAGAAACAGCTCCATGCATACTTTTCGTGTTCACAATGTGAGAAAACCAAAATAGAATTTTGGATTATCCAACCACTCATCTGAACCCCAAATTAGTATCCTATCAAAAGCACAATTATTAATAGGAAGATTACAACTCCGAGACACCACTCATAGAAAACAGTAACTCATGTAATTATCAGAAAATAAATTCAGTGTTCATTGTTCCGCAGAAAGAAGAAATAACAAATCTCATTAAAAATTTGAAACAAAAGCCACTTTGAAAAATACTTGTTTAGAGTAACATGAGAAGCAATACTTCAAAAAGAGTTCTGTAAGTAATCAAAATTCTCCAGCATAGTGAGTTCATTGAGACACTTCTCTCTAACAATTTAAAAACTATATTGGAAAACTAGTGCATAAATAAATGAAACACGGTTCCTACCCTCAATCAGAGATCAACATGATTTATTACAACTTAGTGATACTAAACAACATGGTGAGGAAATGTAAGAGCAATACAACACATTCTAAATTATCAAAGTTACTCAACCTTAAGTCGATATTAAGAAGAAATTTACACCAATCTCTATCTGAGTTCACCAGTTTCAGTAATTATTAAAGACAAGTGTCGGTAAATCTTTGTCAATGATGAGGACTGTCAAGCAACAACTCTTCAATTATTAGCTCAGAGCACAGATTATTGGGTTGGAATACATGGACGCTGTTGCTTAAATTTTAAGTAATTGAAGCAAAATGTAGAATTAAGTAATAGTTAAACATACCAGTTTGCCCCCGAGGCTATTGTGCGCATATAATTCCCAATCATCCCCACAATCAATGAAGTAACCACCTCCTATTCCTGATATATTTTCTGTATCATTAACAGAGGCCTGATATGATGAGTAAATTGTTTGTCCTGATGAAAATGACCAGAGAGGTTTTGTTGAACCGAGCTCCAATAAATAAATTGTACCATCCAAGCCAGCCACTAATGCAGTATCAATTTCAGTTCCCCTGATTTGGCAAAGAGGTTTATTGCAAAATCAAAATGAAATTCTAAAGCACGACTCAGATTTATAAAATACACTCGTACAAGTATTTAGGATATAATTACAGTGATACAAGCAAAAATAAATACTGGTATAATTAAAAATCAAAACAAAAAAAATTGCACAGTATTCTGATTTGTAACATATCATAAACTTTTCAAAAGTCCAATTGTTTGTTGAGCTCTTGGTTTAAGATTATAAAAACCCTAATTCTACACACCCCACCAAAAACCATAATTTCTAATCATAAACTGAAAACTTGCTATAAACATAAAAGATCAACATTTCATAAACTATAACAAATGCACAGGCAGAAAGAAAGCTTACTGTATCGTATCTGATAACAGAGAACGGCGAGCTGGGGTTTGAAAAACTCCATTGATTTTTTTCCCAGTGACACTGTTATGGGACTTAAAAGAATCTCCGGTAGAGCCCGAATACACCAACAATAAATATAAAACACATAGAATGAGAAACACCGACCGGCGTCTCATCGATGATTCGATTGTTTCTGAAGATGTAACAAAGAACTGATTTTTCGATTTTTAAGATAAATTAAGGAAGTAACGTGAAACTCTTGAGAATTGATCTGAGAAATGGTACACGAAAACGAAGATTCGAAGCTTTAGAGAAGATTTGTTGTATGCTGTGTAGATTTGGTATCGTTGATTACCCCATTCTTTCAGACATGACGTTTCTTCTTGTCACCATTGTCAGTCTAACGTTAACTAATTTTCTACCTTAATTTAAGGTGAATTTTTTGTCTCCAGGTAAAGCTTCGGGTAACAAGTTTTTCTCAAGGATCGTACCAATGGTAGACCCGATTTCTTTTACTAGGGCTAGAGCTGGGCAAAACCGAATTCAATTTGACTCGCTCAATTCAATCAATTCAAACCAAATCAATCGGATTGGATTGGATTTTTACGTTCAATTGGATTGGATTGAATTGGATTGGGTTAGGTTGAAAAATTGAATTTGAGGTTGGATTGGATTGGATCTCGGATTATGAATTAATACACAATTCAACCCAACCCAACACGATGAATTAAAAAATTAATATTTAAGATAAAAAAATTAAATAGATATAATAGTAAAGATGACTTATAATATATAAACGTCAATTTTCTTCACATAGATCGATTCACATGAACATTATTTACAAATACAATGTTATTTGATAATAAAATAAAAATTAAAAACACAATGATCAAATGAATGAATTCCAAAAAATTGTAAAACAAAAAATACTTCATAAATTTTAAACTTATTTATACATTATTTTTAAAAAGAATTCCTTATATGTGTATTAAAAAGTGGAGGTTTTCAAATAATTTCAAACCCTAAAAAATTATCCAAATTTAACAAATAAATCGGATTCAACTTTAATTGGACCGAAACCTAAACCGACCAACTCAACTCAACCCAAATCAATCAAGTTCGGTTTGAGTTGGGTTGGATTTAAATCAATAATTGGGTTGGGTTGAGTTGATTTTTGAGCAAACCGATCATTTTGGGTTGGAAAAAAATCGACCCAATCCAACCCACGCGCCACGCCTACTAGTGGCGGATGGTGTGTTGCACGATGATTATTATAATTTTTTAAGAGATTTCGTTGTAACAACAATATATTTTAGAATATGTAAACATTTAGTTATATAGCGTTAACAATGGGAACAACTGAGTTTGTCTTATGGGCCAAAGTTCTACCATCGCTTCCACCTCTCCTTTTGCAAATGCTAACAATATCGTGTTATTTAACAAACCAATTAACTAAATGAAAACAGATCCTAGAACTCTTGAGTCCGGCAAGACGTACATCTTTATGAGAGTAAGAACTTGACATGCCAGTATCTGCAAACCTCAGCCTAGTCTTCCTCATTTCAAACTAAAAAATCAAATAGGCGAGGCATCAATAGAACAAATCTACAATTTATATGTTTTATAAATTAATTAAACAATGAAACCAGTAGAGCTTCTAATTTTAAAATATCAGATATTTATGCAATATATGACAAAAGTTGATTATAAGTAACTATAGGCCTATGATGACTCGTAATCCTATAACTTCAACTTCCAATCAGCCACAAAATAAAGAAAGTTGATTTTTGTTGCATCAATGGAATAAATCTACAGTTTACATATTGGTGATTTGTAGAATAATACAAAACACTTGGTAGAACATCTAAGTTCTAAAATATCAATCAAAATATACAACTTATGGCAGTCAAATAATTGTCTAGTAAGTAAATTTCGACCTACGACCCATTGAGATCATACAAATTTTAACTTCCAAGCTGGCAAAGCATTGGAAATGAAAGAAAAAAGTGACAAACTTTAGTTGTTGCACCAAATTCTATCAAGAAAACTGGTTCTTACTGATATCCACTTTGTTCGATATATAATTCATGTTCTTTGCATCAATTGTTGCCTAAAGAAAATTTTGAGCACTAACAAATGTGCAAATGAGAAAACATTAAACCAACTTCTAAATTTTCAAAGTTGTACCTTGGCATAAGTTGATTACATATTAAATAATTTCAAACCAACTCAGCTTGTTATACTTGTTCTGTATCCATTCCATGTTGTTCATTTGCGTATAGAAACCTGTTATTAGTCATCATTTTCAATCTTTTCTGTACATCAGCTGGTTGAGGTGAAGAAGAGTGTTGTTGTTTCATAAATATTACATTCTTCCCACCCCTTTTTATACCAACAATATTAAGCATGCCAAAAATTTCACGTTTTTCAAAGGATAGAACATGATATTAGACGCTTACACGCTATTCAAATTTGCTCAAGAGCTAAGATTATCTGGTATAGGCCCATCTAAGTGATTGTTGGCAACATTTCTACGACAAAGTAACATGATCAACCCAAATTTTTTGATCCATAAAGATTGATATAATATTAATAAAAACGGTCAAAAGAAACATGATATACAAGTCAAAGAAATCTGTGTGCATATTCCCAGCAAATAGTTTATCATTCAGGTCTCTGTTAAGAGCAAAAAAAAAACACTTAAGTAAGATATGTCATAATTTATGATCCTTAAAAATAGAAACTACATACGTGGCTTACGAGGCAGAAGCTAACCACTTATTATCATCCTACAAATGTCTTACATAAATATCCACCAAGACATAACTGTGAAGGTTTATGCAGAAATGAAAGAAGATTAATAGTAACATAAAAATAGTGGAGCTTTGTCATTAAGTTAATTTTTTCGGCAGTGTAAATTTCAAAAAGTAAAAAGTATATAATTAATAAATTAAAACAATTGAAATATATCATAAAAATCAACTCCTCCACTTCAAAATTCCTAATTTTTTCCTCAATCATTTTAGTTTCAAATTGCACCATACAGTATGATTCAAATATACCAATTAACTAAAACTATAATTTAATTACGGAAGACAATTTCAGAAAATGGCAAATTATGACATATGAATTAGGAGAATGGAAATATATATAAATACACATGTTGTTTGGCTATTTAAGCATGAATTTATATGTAAATATTATTTACTTACAAGAGTTGAGAGTAGTCAGGGGGTGGATGGAGCGGAGTGGTCGTAGAACGGAGAACGGAGAAAGGGCAAAGTAATCGAACTCCAAATTCCATCATTCCGATCTAGTGGGGAAGTGTTAATCATCATTGCAGAACAAAAATCATAGGATGAATAGGAGGTATCTCTATAATATAACAATGCTTAGCATTGTGAACATTAATATTGACATCACTAAAATAATACTAATACATAAATTCAAACATCAAGAAGCCAAAAATTATTTCTAATGAAAATTTATTTACCAAGAAAATAATGATTTCTTCTGAAAATTTCTAATTTGTAATAACACAAAGAAGTATCAAAATATATCTTTAGCTTGAATTTGACAAATTTATAAATGATTTATTTATCATTAGAATTTCTCAAACTGATTATTTTCCACCAAAGGTCTAAAGCTAAATTTGTTTATCACAAATTCACAATTGGATCAATTTAGAACCATAAGAAAGTTCACCAGATTTAAAAAATCTTTTAAACCCTCCAAAATATGTAATTAAACACACAAGAATAAAAACTCATAACATACCTGATCCAAAAATATTCAATTTTTTTCACCAAATCTACAAAAATCCAGAAAAAAATGATTTTTTTAAACACTACGTCAGATCTAAAAATACCTTGGAAGGGTCCACAGGTAAAACATCACAATTCAAACCCAGCCTCTTCCTTTGTCTTTGATCTATTGTCAACTCCATCACATGTTCATCTCCATTATAGATCAGTAAAAATCTTGCGATATAAAATTATCTAGAGATAACGCTTGAATTACTCAATCATCACACTATGGGGGAAGGAATTAAAAAATATATAAAAATATAAAATCACAAGGATGTATGCTACACAACTAAAGAAGAAATCTATTGTCGCAACCATCGTGAGACGGAAGCTTTCAAGGTCTGACACTTGAATCATATTTGACGAATCGAGAAACTGCAACATCACTGCAACACAATGTTAATGCCAAGAATTAGATGTAGTGCATACCTTATGTTATAATGAAAGTGAAGTGACTCATTCATACAGAGAAATCCAAATTAGAGAAGCAAAAAATGAAGTTGTAGTTTGATTTTCAGAAAGAAAAAAAAAAAAAAGAGGCGAAAATGGTAGCTTCAAATAAATTTTCATTGAAGGTTTTGGTCCATTGCAGAGAGAGAAAATGAATTGGGAAAGTCAAAGAGAAAGAAATGTCAAGAAGAAAGGAAAAGATGAACACGTGGAGAATGGAGGAAAGGAGCATGCGACTTAGCGTGAAAAAATGGAGAAAGAGTAATAATAAAATAAAAAGAAATGGTTAAATATTATGATAGATACATGACATCACATATGATGCCTTATGAATAGTGGCATGAATAGTGGCAAGCAAGTTTTCTCTTTTAATATTGTAGGGATATAATTTTATTTCAGCCCCTATTTGAAGATAGATCATTATTCGATTTTTTTTTTTTTTTTACATATTTATTTTCAACTACACATTTACACAATAAAAATATTATACACATGAACTCAAAATTATTCCTTACTTTTTAACCACATATTCTCCTAAAAATTATTATCCAAAACATTATTTTTCTCAAATAATTATTGTCAAACAGGGGCTCAATCTTCAAAATATAGCATTTAAATCCCCAATTCTTGTAGTGTTTAAAGAGTGGTGGGTAGGAACAATTTTTTTACACAAAAAATTGAACTTTTAATCAAAGGCATGGATAAAATTGTATATTAAGGACTTGGGTGTTACTAAATTGAATGATTAAGGATTTAAATGCTCCATTCTTAAATAATGGGGATCCAAATTCTAAATTGGTCAAAGATTAGGGACCTCTATTGCTATTTTCAATTTTTTGTCCTTTTGTTTCCTTTTCACAAGAAATACTTGGGTAGGAATGTCCTACATGGTGCGATCATCCAATGAGGAGACGTCACCTCATTAACGGTTCAGCCTCACCCAATGAGGTAAGGTCACCTCAGGATTTAAGGTGGAAAGAGAGAAACTCAAGTTCTAAGGTGGCATCAACTCCTTATGTGAGGTTAGGTCGTCCAATGAGGTGACGGCTCCTCATTGGACGATCGCACCATGCATGACGGTGCGTCCTACCCAAGTATCCGTCCATTTTTCACTGTATTACAATCTCATATAGCAGTGAACATAATTGCAGCTCATTTTTTTGACCTTAAATTGCCAACTGTAAATCTTTGCCCCTATCAGGGAGGCATTTTTTTTATCGAATTATAATAAAAAAATGTGAACGTTATACATTGAAGGGACAAAGGTTGCAACCTTTGTTAACTACTTTCTCACAAATCGATTAAAAAATTTGAAGAAAATGCCATTTTCCCCTTAATTAATTCGTAAGTTATATTATTTTGAAAAATTGGAATTTTTTGAATAGTAATTTTTTGAAAAATGTATGGTTAAAAAATATAAAAAGTTTTAAGTTTATGCAAAAAATATGTTATTGTGCAAATGTATGGTTAAAAATAAGTACGAGAACTAAGAATTTTGTATTAAAGGGAGACTAAATGGGGCTAAATTGTATGCGGTGTTGCGTTGAACTGTATTAAAGATTTGAAAATAGTCGTTAAAATATAATTTATTGTAGCATAAACCAAATATATACACATACAAAATGACATCAATTACACAAATAAATTATTTCCTTGTTTGAGCCCCATATTTGGTCAAAATGTATTTTAGAATAGTGTTTTATTGGAAAATGTGTAGTTAAAAAATAAGGAAAATTTCTTGAATTTGAGTGTAAAATTATTTAATAAAAGTGTGTGATTGAAAATAAATTTTGAAAAAAATGAATTTTTAGAAAATTGAGAGCCAAATATATGCATATAAAATCTGCTCGCTAGAGACGATGCTTTAGACCATAGTGATGATACTCAATCTGAACATTGTTCAAACTAAAAAAATCAATGGCAACTTACAAAAATATCCCTAAAATTTAGGGTATTTTAAAAAATCATATGGAAAATATTTTTGAAGTAAAAAATACAGTGTAAAATGAAGTGTCACTTTTTTAAGTTAAGTGTCACTTTTTTATCAAATGTGACATACAATATCACTTTATTAAAATGTGGCATTTGTCACCTAAGAAAGTTAAAGAAATCTAAAGAAACTGATAGAAAATAAAAATAGTGACAAAAACTAAAACAAATTGATAGAAATTAAAAAAATAATAAAAAAATGACAAACACTCAAAATAGTGACAAGCATCCATAAAAGTGAAAAACAAAATTTAAAAAGTAAAATAATACTAATTAAAACATTGGAATCAGTTTAATAAATTGACTAAACTTTTCATTTAAATTCATTATTATCTCATTCAAAAAATATAACGTGACTTTCCCTTTAAACCAACATTGTTGAGGGATTATTAAATCTCAATCCTTTAAAAAAAAAAAAAAAAAGGAAGACATTCAAAAAAGTGACAAAAAAAAAGTGGCACATACTAAAAAGGTGATAAAATACCAATTAAAACATATGTTTGTCACTCAAAAAAAATGACAAACACTATTCAATAAAGCGATAAACACTCAAAAATGACACTAAAAAAAGTGATATAAACACTAATCAAAATTTATGCTTGTCCCTCAAAAAAGTGACGAAATTTTTTAAAAAAAAAAATGACAAACGCTATTTAAAAAAATTGAAAAACACTCAGAAAAGTGATAAACACAAAAAATGATCAAACATCAATCAAAATTCATGTTTGTCACCCAAAAAAAGACACATAAATTTTTTAAAAGTACACAAACAATAAAAAGTGACAAAATTTTAAAAAAAGGTGACAATTTTTTTTTTTCTTTTAAAAGTGACAAGACAAAAAGAGACAAACACTCAAAAAGTGACAAAAATTCAAAAAAAAAAAAAAAAAAATGACAAAGCATCAATCAAAACCTATGTTTGTCACTCAAAAAAGTTATAGAACTTTAAAAAAAAAATGAAACAGAAATTTTGAAAAACTAACAGAATTTTTTTTAAAAAAAAAGTGACAAACACTTAATAAGTGAAAAAAATCCTAAAAAAATTGACAAAACTGCTAAGTGTGTTTTTGCACACTTATTATATACTTTAATAAGTTAATTATTGATTAAATTGAATGAACTTATCTTCACGATGAATCATGTTACAATAACATGATAGTTGACATAATAGCACGTGATATCTTATCATTTGAGTGCTTAAAATATAGTCAACTTTATATTTAACTTTATCTTGCTAACACTTATTATGTCAAAGCATCTGTCAACATTTTTTTTTATCAAACTAGTGTAACCCATTCACAATTGTGTATTTATGACTTTTTGACCAAGACACACATTACTCTGATATGTTCTACTCCACACGGTGTCCAAGAATTTATGCAAAAGTGTTAGTCTTTAAAAATTATACGATAAAAAAATTCGTTGTTCGGGAATGTTGATACCATTTACATAAAACCAATCATATTAAGGTGTCGCCATTCACATAAAACCAATCACATAAAACTGAAAATTAAATAAACTGTCATATTCAAGTATCCTAATCATTCTTTCACACTCGATGATTAAACTTAAAATTGAAAATTATAGGGTTAAATTTACCAATGGCTATCCAATTTGATTTTGTTTTACAATGACCATCCAACTTTATGCTAAGTGTCACCATGGTCATTCAAATTTTTTTTTTTTACCATGCCACCCAATTTCATATAATGTTTCATCATGACTACCTAATTTCATATAACATTTTATTTTATATTATTTTTTTGAATAGCTTTTTTTTTTTTTTTTTAAGTTTTGTTTTATTTTAAAAACATTTTTTTAAAATGAGTTTTTATTTTATTTTTATTTCTTTAAGTAACGATTTTTTGAAATAAGTTTTTATTTTAAATTTTTTTTAAAACAAATTTTTTTTTATATATATAATGCAAATTTACCACTTTACCACTTTTAAAATTATTGAAATAGTGAAAAAAAATTGAATGGTCATTGATAAGTACGTTTTACACACTTATTTAGGTCACAAAACATGGCTAATTGTGAACGTATATGTTGAATATTGGCTTAATTCAGTGCAATTTGTGTTTGTAGGGCTACATCGATGGATGGAACGAAAAGTATGCAAAAATGAGCGAAAAAGGACCAAAATGGAAGGAAACAAAATTTCAGGGACCTCAGTGCAATTATTCAAAAGTTGACCCGAAGAGCAAATCGAGTATCAAAGGGAGCCAAGTACAAATTGAGTAAAGACATGAGGCATGGAAGAAAGAAGAAAGTTGAAAGGATCTCAAGAATGAAGAAATTGAATTCAGGGACTAAAATGTAAATTTTAGAAATTATGTTACACTATGCGGCCGCATAGTGTAACACCTATGCGACCGCATAGAATTCGGCAGAGACTTCCTTCCCCCAGCTTTCCATAACTATGCGACTGCATAGATTAACTCTATGCGGTCGCATAGTACAAATTCGGCGTGAAATTTTTGCTTTCCTTGTTTGAACAAAACATGTATGGAAAGATAGATAGGACCCTTTTAAAGCCCTAATCTCGTCCAGAAACGAGGGTGACACATTATTCTACTAATGGCGACATATTGGAGAGCAAGAAGAAGGCGAAGAACAAGGAGATTATTTCAAGATTCAAGATTTGCCTCTAATTTTATCACGTTAGGCTAGATTTTATTGTGTTAGGTGAACGATGAACTATGTAGTGTGATATTTTAATTCCTAGTTTTATATTTTTGATATTAAAATGCGTTTTGAATTAATGAATGATTTATATGCGTTGTTTTATCCATAATTATATGCGCAATGATTATGTGATTGTTGTGGTTTATTTCATCCATTCGAAAGAGGAGAAATAGATTAGACAGGATATAAATCATCGTAGGGTCCGATAGGGGATAGGGATATACCGCTATACTTTACATGAATCTCTAAGTGTTCATGGATATTCATGCATTTTTATATATTTTCTCACGTCATAGAGATATAGTTTTTGTCGTATATTAAAATAGGTTCAAACTTAATTGAAAGAGAGTTTTTGAAAAAAATAGGAACATTGATTCGTCATAATTCAAACGTGTTGTCAAATTGTAGAACTAGGGTTGAAATAGATCGTTGCATGGGGATTCGCGAACCTAGTACGCCTTTTATTTGATTGTTATCTTAACTTTGCATTTAATTATAACATTGCACGTAGTAGAATTTGCTTTTCATTTAGTTAATTCATTCACTTTTGCATAAGAAGCTTACTTCATTTAGTTGCAATTTAGTTACGAAAACTCAAACACGTATTTTGTTTCGTTAAGGTCGAATTAGATAAAATTAAACTATTAAATCTCTGTGGGAACGATACTTGGACTTAAAAATTCACTTTATTACTTGAAACGAACCGTATACTTGCGGTACAATAAGTCGAACACATTTTCGCGTGTCAAGTTTTTGGCGTCGTTGCGGCGGATTTAATATAGTTTGATTTTATTTACTTTGACACTAATTCGAACTTTTTAGTTTAGTTTCTTAGTTTTCAGTTAGCTTCTAGTTTATTTTTTTTATTCATCTTTCAGGTTTTATATGCGAAGATCGGTTGACGGCGATTTGATTCCAACTGATCCGAAAATCGAAAAAAATCTTCCATCGTAGGCTAAGAGAAGTAGTAGCAATCCAACAAAAAGACCAAAAAGAGCAAGTATCAATGGAAAATCAACAACTCAATCCGACCCCTCTAGCAAATGCAGAGGCAGAAGATGAAGGTAATATGCTACTGGGAGATTTCATGGCACTATTTATCGTCCAAAGTCAATCTAACATTGTCTATCCACCATTTGGGCAGCCAAACTTCTAGTTGAAGACGAATGTCATCCAACTCTTCCAGAATGGGCATCAATTTCACAAGATGGCTACTGAAAATCCACATACACACATATCTAGATTCTTGGATGAGTCAACACTTCAGGTATCAAGGAATTTCAGATGACGCTATCAGACTGAGGTTATTTTCACACACCTTGCGGGATAAAGCTTTAGAATGGCTGGATTCACTTCCTGTTGCAAGCATAACCACTTGGGATAAGCTAGCTTACAGGTTTTACACAAAATTCTTCTCACCAGCCAAGGTTGCACAACTGAGACATGCTATATCAGTATTTGCGCAAAATGATCCCGAATCCTTCGATGAGGTCTGGAACAAGTTTAAAAATATGCTACGGAAGTGTCCTCAGCACGATTTTGACAAGAAAACCCATATTTGATTATTCTATATAGGACTGCTTCCATCTTTTAGAAACATGGCAGACTCTTCGTCCAATGGCTCATTAACCACAAAAACTGTCGACGGAGAATGAGACTTGTTTGAAAGGATGGCAGATACTTTAGCAATGTGGTCGTCCGAGCAGGTAGTTCAAAAGAAATCAATGGGTATCTATGAGGTTGACACCTATTCGGCCTTATCTACTAAAATTGACTCCTTATTTCACAAGGTAGAAAGTATATCACATTCAGCAAACGCAGTACAAGGAAGAAAATCGAATTGCGAAGAGTGTGGGGGCAGAACACAGCACTAAGGAATGTCCAATTCTTTCACAAGTGGTAGAACAAGCCGATTATGCACAGTAGGTCAATGCCAATAGAACAACCCTAACTCTGAAACCTACAATCCTGGATGAAGAAATCATCCAAATGTTTCTTGGAGAGGAGACAAAATAAATTCCAAAATCAGAATAGACCTCAATGGCAGTTTCAACAAGAGAATAAGGTCCAGTTGGATGAGATGTTTGCAAAATTCATGGAGAAAACTGAAAAGTACATGGAGAAGACAAAAATAGCACTCCAAAATCAAAGTGCAGCAATTAAGAACTTGGAGACACAGGTAGGACAGATAGCACTGGTTGTAAATAGAAGGGCATTAGGTACCTTACCAAACAATACTGAGGTAAATATCAAGGAACAATGTCAAGCCATTACTACGAGAAGTGGCGTTCAGTTACCAGAGATCAATGTGAAAAGATTGGATGCAGACAAAGAAACACTATCGCATTCAGAAAAGGAAAAAAGCTAAACAAACAAAGGAAACATCTACAAAGAAAAATTCAAATACATCACAGAATAAATCACCTGCTCCTGTCAATCCATACGAGCCACCAATTTCATTCCCTCAGAGGTTGAAACAACATAAATGGGAGCAACAATACAAGAAATTTCTCGAAGTCTTCACGAAACTCCATATAAATATTCCGTTTACGGAAGTAGTGTTCAAAATGCCTAGCTATGCCAAATTCCTGAAAGACATTCTCTCAAAAAAACGAAAGCTAGAGGAACATGAGACAATGATGCTAACAGATGAGTACAGTGCCATAATTTAGAAAACGTTTCCATCAAAACTGAAAGATCTATGGAGTTTTACTATACTTTGCACTATTGGTGAATGCTACTTTGATAAAATTCTATGTGATCTTGGTACAAGTATTAATCTAATGCCCCTTTCTGTTTTCAGGAAACTCGGTTTAGGTGATGCCAAAGCAACCACGGTGATACTACAATTAGCTGATCGGTCTTTGGCACATCCAATGGGGATAATTGAAGACGTGCTAATCAAAGTGGACAAATTCATCTTCCCGACCGATTTCCTCATTCTAGATATGGAAGAAGACAAGAATGTTCCACTTATCTTGGGCAGACCATTTCTAGCTACCAGTGGAGCTCTGATAGATGTTCAAAAAAGGCAGTTAAATCTGAGACTTGGCGAGGAACAAATCACTTTCAATGTTTTCAAGGATGTGGACTTTCATACCGAGCCAGATAAATGCTTCCAAATTGATGTAGTGGAAAATGTGGTGAAAGACACAATTGTGTTTCAAACTCAGTCGGACACTTCTGAGGATCGCAAGGTGCACTCCCAACCAAAACAAAAGCATGAGAAGCAGGAAAACTGCATTGTTGAGTTCAAGGGAGATGATGAGGAAAAATCAGATAACGTGGATAAATGTAAGGTTAAAGTCTGGAGGAAAGTTGCAATAAGAAAGAAATTTTTGTTCAAAAAGTTGCTCCCACATCACTTGAATCAAACTAACACAGTATAGTCGAGTTATAGACTATAAACTAGCGCTAGATGGGAAGCAACCCATCATCTCTACCCTTTTATTTATTCCGCTTTATGCAGTAAATTTAGGATTTCTCATGTTTTCTAAGCATATTTAGTAGTTTTTAGGTCATCGATCACCTAGATAGTTCACAAATTGTCTATGCATGGTTCACACAAGTTCTGAATGTACGTTGCATGTTTAATAGGGTGCTAAAATCATGTTTGGGAGATTTGGGATCAAAATCACTCAATTTGAGGCAAAAATGAGCTTTTTATAAAATTTCCCGGACCAACACTTGATTTCATGTTTAAGTAGTAGTTTTTAAAGTGATTTTATGGCTTACACACACCTCATACATTTTAAAACGGGTTTTGGTAAGTCTTGGGGACAAGGGATAATCGAGTGGTATTATTGGCAAAAAGTTACAATTTTAGCAAAATGGTCAAAAAAAGTTTTTAAAGAGTTGAGTGAATTTTAAAATTTTCTATGTTGCATAGACTCACTACACTCATTTTAAGTTGTTGGGCACGAATATCGAGATTTTGGGTGTCGGGATGATCGATTCGAGCAAAATAGTGAAAAACACAGCAAAATCGCTTTTAGTAGTCTATGCGACTGCTAGACACCTTGAATGCGGCCGCATTCAGTTTGTCAGGGCCTGACTTGGCCCTAACTTTTTATTCTATGTGACCGCAAAGGTTTGCTTTATGCGGCCACATAGAGTAAACGAGTAAGCAAATATTTTGTTTTTAAAACTCTCACAGCCCACACTTACATCCCCAACTCCTGTGCACTCCCGAGACCTCACGCACGCAAAATTGATCTCTCCACCAACGAACTCGACATCCACCAAGGAATTCAACCACCACCACATTACATTGCAACATCCATTCATCTCATTGCATTCCATTGTTGAAAAGGTATGATCTCTTCTCTCAACCCTAACCCTTACTTTTTTATGGTATTTTGATAAGATTTTTAATTCATGCGTTGAGGAGTTTGGGCTTAGGTTAGTATGGAGTTTTGAATGGGTTGTGACATATATGTTTATTTGGCTAAGTTTCTACCTTGTGGTCTATGCAAAATTTCGAATTTTACACCGTGACTGCAACATGTTCGATGAAATGTCTAAGTGTGATTTTCGTGCCTTTGATATGAATCTCGAATTACAGCTCCCCTATATATGTTTTGCATGACTTAATGTGATGAAATTCTTTACCATATCATAGCAAAACCACCACATGGCACATATAGGCACATACATGACTAGGACACCACACCACGTCACCAACTTCGCCTATCGTTTTTCCTATTCAAATGAAGTCCGAGTGACCTAAATTATTGACATGTGGTAGTTCAAAGTGAGTAATTTCATATGCCCGGAAGATGCTCGGGAAAATTTCTACTTTTATCGACGGTGTCCGGGGTCGAACTTCCTAGGTCGCACATGCCTCAATTTGAAAAGTTGACATCTTGACCTCGGTATTGGTTTGGGCATGATCCATTGCACTTTATTTTCCCCTAAATGCATGTCGTATCGCATTTTCTCAGTCGGGTCTAAGTCATGTCACCTCATGTCTAGGTATCACACCCTTTACGTCACTCACGACACCTACTTCGCCCTTCGGTTTCATAACACAAAAGAAGTCCGAATGATCTGAATTTTGGATATGTGCTAGAACACTATGCATACTCTCATATGCCCGGATATCGCTCAGGAAAACTTCGATTTCTAGATGGTGTCCGGGGGTGAAACTCGTTGGCTGAACATGTTACAATGTATCCATATGTATGAATTGAAGAAAGTTTGGGGGATTTAGGATTTCTAGTGCCAATTTTTATGCCTTCACTGATTTCTTCATTAGTTTTCTTTCAGATGCCTTCGACACAGGACGATACCACTGCAGCCATCTTTACCGCCTCCATTCTGATCAGGGGAGTTTTCATACCCCCATGTTTTATTTTGTTTGGGCTTTGGCATTCAAATTCTGTGTTTAACTCTTACACTTTGCACATTGAGGACAATGCTCAGTTCAAGTTGGGAGATGGTAGAATTTGTATGACAAAATTGGTGAACGTTTCATTACTTTCATTATTCATCGATGTCTTATGTGTTTTTATTGCCTACTGTGTGTGTTTACTGCTTTTTGTGTCATTTTTAAAAAAAAATCATTTTTTGCTTATTTGTTTGTCTTGTTTTGTGTGTTTGTGTGGGTTTAATGGTCTTGTCGGCAATGATGTGATTATTGGAATTATTATGAGCTATGAATGGTGGATATTGTGCATGTTAGGTTGATCAATCCTTATCTATGCGTACACTTGGCACTTCTTGCGCACGACACTCATGATGAGCATATTAAGATAGTGATTGGGTTCACGATTTATAGAAGGGTTGAATATGATAGATCAAACCTGAAAACCTCTATTGCACTTATCAATAAACCTTTGTTTTAGTAGTTTGAAGATGATTTAGCTATTACAGGGGAGCAGTAAGATGAGTCGGGATTTCATGCATGAAATTGAGTTGTGTGGATTGACTTAGACCAATGAGACGAAGATGAGGTGAAAGTCTTAAGTTTGAGGTTGGTTTTTGAAGCTAATTGTCTAGAAAAATAGGGGCATGGCCTTGAATTGCGTGAGAAAAACTCTATTCTAAGCATTTATGACTTGAGCAAGTAAGCTTGTAAAGGTGATTGAAACCAGGTGCCTTAAAATCAACTGATTTGGGAGTCATCGACCTAAATCTCGATAAATGGGTTATATAGAAAACAAATGAGATATGTTAAAAGAAAGAAAATGGAGTCAGAAAAGAGCCCCAAGAAATTTAATTGATGAAATTTTACCTTTGATGCAAGACAAGTAACTTAATTTAGTCTTAGAGGTTGAACAAATCAAAGAAATAGGAGAATCCTTGCTTGTTGAATTGTAAACTTGTGATTGCAAGGTCTATCCAAACTAAGAAAGGGTAAGAACAAAAGTAAATCAAATCTTTACTCTAAAACACACCCCGAGATAATTGAGTGAAAAAAATAAGTTTTGGTGTGTGTATCTCTCGAGCGAAGAAAGGAAAAATTTGACTACTAAATGTCGGGATTTGAACCCATCATAAGCTAAGTATGTTTGCATGAGTACACACACACGTAAAGTTTTGCATATGACAAGTGGAGATTGATATGATTTTGCACTGTTGAAACTATTCACTATGTTGATTTCTAAATTCTAATCCTGAGACACGGCTAGTCATTGAACCATGTTTTGTATTGGGTTAAGTCACCATCTTGTTTGAGGACAAACAATAGTTCAAGTTTGGGGGGTTTGATAAGTGTGTTTTACACATTTATTTAGGCTACAAAACATGGCTAATTGTGAATGTATATGTTGAATATTGGCTTAATTCTGTGCAATTTGTGTTTGTAGGGTTACATCGATGGATGGAATGAAAAGTATGCGAAAATGAGCGAAAAACCAAAGAGAAAATCGAGTATCAAAGGGAGCCGAGTACAAATTGAGTAAAGACACGAGGTATGGAAGAAAGAAGAAAGTTGAAAGGAGCTCAAGAATGAAGAAATTGAATTCAGGGACTAAAATGCAAGTTTTAAAAATTATGTTACACTGTGAGGCTGCATAGTGTAACACCTATGCGACCGTATAGCATTCGGTATATACTTCCTTCCTCCAGTTTTCCATAACTATGCGATCGCATAGATTAACTCTATGCGGCCGCATAGTACAAATTCGGCGCTAAATTTCTGCTTTCCTTATTTGAACAAAACACGTATGAAAAGGTAGATTAGGACCCCCTTTAAAACCCTAATCTCGTCCAGAAACGAGGGTGACATATTATTTTACTATTGTGGACATATTGGAGAGCAAGAAGAAGACGAAAAACGAGGAGATTACTTCAAGATTCAAGTTTTGCCTCTAGAATTGAAAGGGCGATGTCTTCTTCAATTAGTTTTCTTTATTTTCTTAGTTTTCTTAGTTTTATAATGCTATGCTAGATTTTATTGTGCTAGATAAACTATGTAATGTGATATTTTAATTCCTAATTTTATATTTTTGACATTAAAACGCGTTTTGAATTAATGAATGATTTATATGCATTGTTTTTATCCATAATTATATGCGCAATGATTATGTGATTGTTTTGGTTTATTTCATCCATTTGAAAGAAGAGAAATATATTAGACAGGATATGAATCATCACAGAGTCCTATAAGGGATAGAGATATACCGCTATACTTTAAGTGAATCTCTAAGTGTTCATGCATATTCATGCATTTTTATATATTTGCTCCTGTCATAGAGATATAGTCGGTGTCGTATATGAAAATAGATTCAAACTTAATCGAAACAGAGCCTTGAATAAAATAGGAATATTGATTTGTCATAATTCAAACGTGTTGTCAAATTTTAGAACTAAGGTTAAAATAGATCGTTGCATGGGAATTCCCGAACCTAGTACGCCTTTTATTTGATTGTTATCTCAACTTTTCATTTAGTTATAACATTGCACGTAGTAAAATTTGCTTTTCATTTAGTTAATTCATTCACTTTTGCATAAGAAACTTACTTCATTTAGTTGCAATTTAGTTACAAAAATTCAAACACGTATTTTGTTTCGGTTAAGGTCGAATTAGATAGAATTAAACAATTAAATCTTTGTGGGAACGATATTTGGACTTAAAAATTCACTTTATTACTTGAAACAAACAGTATACTTGCGGTATTATAAGTCGAACACATTTTCGCGTGTCAGCCATGGTGAAACGTTATATAAAATTCGATGACTATGGTGAAATAAAATCAAATTGGGTAGCCATAGTGACAATGTTTGAGAGTGATTTTTGGGGAAAGAATTGATTTTTAAATAGTGATATGATGGGAAATGTGTAGTTAAAAAAGAAGGAGAAGTTATTGATGTGATGAAAAATATTATTTTATTGAAGAATGTATGACTGAAAATGAGAATTAATTTTGAGAATCTGTACCGAACAAGCCCTAAGTATAAAATTAAATGGTCATTGTGAAACAAAATCAAATTGAGTTGCCATAACACAAAGTATAAAGTTGGATGACCATTGATGAATTTAACCTGAAAAATATAACTACCATTCACATAAAACCAGTCAAATTAAGGTAGGTTTATAGCGTTCACATAAAGAATTAAGCTGAGTGTACAGCCTAATGTGTACACTGTTTTTTACAGTGTAGAGAAAGCCCGTGGGGCCCACGATTATTTTAATCGCGGCCCCACTTTTATTGGTTTGTAGACTGTTAGAAAAATGTACATGAAGCTTTACTGTCACATAAAACTAAAAATGGAATAAATAGTCATATTCTTCTCAAAATTGGCAAATAGTACAACATAAAATTGAATAAAAACCATAAAAAAAGTTTAAAAAATGAAAATTTTTAGCTACCTTAGGTTTATAAAATTTTGAAGAAATTTTTTTCTTCTTTGGAGATTATTCTTCATTAACACCCCCTCTCTCCTTTTTTTTTTTTTTTTTTTTTTTTTTTTTTTTTTTTTTCCTTCAATGCCTTAAATTCACTTTTTTCAACCATTTGTTTAAATCAAGTGGTGGTTTGTAGAAGTCGAAGTCAGAGTCGGTGCGGGTTTATAGAAGTCAGAGTCGGAGTAAGGCAAGGTTTCTACAATTTGGGGCTTTTAGAGGTTCGAGTTTAAAGGGCTCCTCGGAGAGGAGATGGAGGAAGATGACAAAGATGGTGGAGCAGCAAAGACGACATAAAACGTTAAAGACAGAGGTTTCTCTTTGGTTCTGGAATCATATGTTGGGTTTGAAAGACGTGAGAGAAGAGGTTTCTCATGGCGGAGCCCATTCAGGTCCAGTGCAGGCCTCATATTTTGGGTCTAGCCCAAATAGCCACTACTTTTTTTTTTTTTTTAGGAAATTAGGCCATATATGATATACCCTCTTTTTTTTTAAGTGTTTTGATTAATACCCATTAAATGAATTAAACCTTTTAAAGAAGTAGTAATTACGTCCTAAATTTCTCTAACCAAAACCCAACCCGATTAACTACAGCAAGCCCAAACCTAATCCCCTATCCCTTCAGAAACGAAACATCCTCATTCGTAGAAATCCTCTAGAGGCACAGGCAAAATCCAAAAAATCCAAATGTGATTCCTTCTCTCAAAACAAAATCTGATTATAAATCTTTGTTTCTGACCCATTTTCCATAGTTTCCTTCTTTGTCTTCCCTTCGTATCTTTTCGGCTTCATTATCTCATTCTCATTTCAACCCTAAACCCTAGATCCGAAATCCAGAAATCTAATTTCAATTTTAACTATGACTCCTATTTTTGCAATAGCTGGGGAAAGTCGCTCGAAAAGGCAAAGAAATTTTGAAGAAGAACCATCCTCAAAGAAGAAGAACAAATATTTCTTCATCCTCTTATAAAGCCAAGATAGCAGCATTTTTTGATATTTTACTATGATAATAATACTTGAAATTTGCTGTGTTTTTGTGCATGGTTTAAAATTTGTCTTAGTTGACATTGATATTCCTTTTTGTTAAATCGAGTCAATATAAATACTTGCAATATATGAAAGGCAGTGCACATGAACTCACCCTCGTCAATTCACTTTTTTAAGTTTATGTCATTTTTTTTTCGTTTCTGTCATTCTTTTAAGTTTAGGTCCTTTTTTAATTTTATGTCACCTTTTTTAAGTGTACGTGACTTTTAAAAGTTTATATCACTTTTGTAAGTGTATGCTATCAAAATTTGGAGATGGGTTCTGAAAACGTTGTTACGTTCACACATCGATGAGAAAGAGGGGGAAGGGATAGAGGAGTGGTTGAATTAGAAGAGTAGACTGGAAAGTTGTTGATGGGATTAGGTACGAATAATGGGAATGCAAGATCAGGAGGTTGATGTGAATGAGAGTTATGGAGAAGTTTTGCAGAAGTTCATTGTTTTTTTTTCTGACTTAGGCGGCTAGATTTTCCATTGCTTCATATTTAAGTCCATGAATCAAGTTAGGTGTGGAGAGAGTGAAATAGATATTTGGTTTGTTGTAGTAAACTTTATTTGGTATGTTATGTATGAATAAGTTCGTAAATCTTTTGCAGGGAACTATGTGGATCCTTTATATCTTTGATGCATTGAATTACAAGTGGATAAGGTTAGTCTAGGAAGCTTGAGATAAGATACTAAAGAAATATTCTTGTAGTAACTTTTTCTGTCATTTTTTTAAAGTTTACATCACTTTCTTAAAGTTTGCCACTTTTTTGAATGTTTGCCAAAAGTGAATCATGCACATGCATACATTTACAATGACTGATATTAGCATGTAGAGGAGAGTTTTATGTCATCTTGTTGCGTCATATGTGGTCAACTTCTAGTCAGTTCGCTAATGTTTATCACTTTTTTGAGATATTGTCATTTTTTTTTGTGACTTTCCTAAAGCATTTATTTGTGAGTCTGAACTTAAATACATTGTGTTTCATTTCACCAAATTGAATGATCATGACTTTACTGTTGTTTTGTTGTCTCATTACTTACTGAAAGTTGATCATTCTTTTTTTATATTCTTATTTTCCTTAAAGATTGTGTACTTTACACTTCCCGTCACAGATTGGGTAAATAGGTTTGCAAATGCTAGTGATACTATTGCAGAAATGACATGAAATAGATAGACAATTGCTGGTGATACTGCTGTTACATTTGTGACTTTGAGTAAACATAATTGATAATGAGGTTGCTAGAGATAGCTCGTGAAATCCTCTTTTGATGCTTATTCGTTCTTTATTGTATACTGACCACCAATTATAAGTGACACCCAAAAACATCGCAAAAAAAGATGCAATCGGTTACTTCAATTTTAAGTTTCTTGGTCTGGGTGCATTTATATGTTAGTAATTTTAGTAGCTAGAAAGGAAGAATGTAACCATTAATCATTTGATACTACTTAACCACCCATAATCTCTAGATCTTGAGCATCATGAATAACAATAAATTCATGCTTATTAACATAAAAAAAAAAATTCATATGTATTAACATAAAACAATGTTGGAATAAGTATTTTCAAATTTCCAGAAATGAACACGTATGCATATAGTTAATTGCTTAAATGAAATATTGTGACTGTTTTTTTGAGAAAAATGACATTGTGTCACTTTTTTACATTCTCATTTTTTCAAAGACATTTTCACATTCTTCTTTTTTCAAAGACCTTGCATGCATCAATTTTTATTCAAATTTTTTATTTCATATGTATTAACATAAAACAACGTTTTAATTAACATGTTCAAACTTACAAAAACGAACACTTATGTATATATTTAATTGCTCAAATGAGAAACTGTGACTTTTTTTTTAGAAAAGTGATACAAAGATGTTGCATGCATCAATTTAATTGATTCAAAAAAGAAAAAAAAAAATCATATGTATTAACATAAAACAACGTTTGAATTATTAAGTTCAAATTTTCAAAAATAAACACATACGCATATAGTTAATTTCTCAAATAAGATACTGTAACTTTTTTGAGAAAAGTGACATTGTGTTACTTTTTTACATTCTCATTTTCTTCAAAGACATTGCATGAATCAAGTTAATTTATTCAAATTTTTTTCATATATACTAACATAAAACAAAGTTTGAATTAGTACGTTCAAATTTACAAAAATGAACACATGTGTATATAATTAATTGCTCAAATGAGATATTGTGACTTTTTTGGGAAAAGTGACACAATATCACTTTTTCATAGAAAAGCTCCCTCTTTCTCTCTCTCTCTCTCTCATTGCACGCATCAATTTAATTGATTCAAAATTTTATTTCATATGCATTAATATAAAGCAAGGTTTGAATTAGTATGTTCAAATTTCAAAAAATGAACACGTATGGATATAATTAATTGCTCAAATTAGATACTTTGACTTTTTTTATTTTTTTTTTCAAAAATCTTGCATGCATCAATTTAATTGATTCAATTTTTTTTTTTTCATATATATTAACATAAAACAAGGTTTGAGTTAGTATGTTCAAATTTACAAAAAAAAAAGGAACATGTATGCATATAATTAATTGATCAAATGAGATATTGTGATTTTTTTTTAGCAAAGTGATATTGTCTCATGTTTTCACACTCTCATTTTTTCAAAGACGTTGCATGCATCAATTTAATTGATTCAAATTTGTTTTATATGTATTAAGTATTAACATAAAACAAGATTTGAATTAGTATGTTCAAATTTTCAAAAACAAACACTTATGCATATAGTTAATTGCTCAAATGAGATACTGTGATTTTTTTTTTTTAGAAAAGTGACACAAAATCACTTTTTATACTTTTCACATTTCATTTTTTCAAAGATCTTGCATGCATCAATTTAATTAATTCAAAAAAACATTAATATGTATTAATATAAAACAAGTTTTGAATTAGTATGTTCAAATTTTCAAAACCGAACACATATACATATAGTTAATTGCTCAAATGAAATATTGTGATTTTTTATTTTTTTTGAAAAAAGTAACACAATGTCACATTTTCATAGAAAAGAGACATTGTATCACTTTTTCACGCTCTCCTTTTTTCAAAGGCCTTGCATGCTTCAATTTAATTTATTCAAAAAAAATTATATGAATTAACACAAAACAATGTTTGAATTGGTAGGTTCAAATTATCAAAAAAGAACATGTATGCATATGGTTAATTGCTCAAATGAGATACTGTGACTCTTTTTTTTTTTTTTTTTTTTTCTTTTTTTTTGAGAAAAGTGACTATGAAAAGGTGACATTGCATCTCTTTTTCACATTCTTTTTTTTTTTTCCAAAGAACTTGCATGAGTCAATTTAATTGATTCAAAGTTCTTTTTTCATATGTATTAACATAAAATAAAGTTTGAATTCGTATGTAAAATTTCAAAAAACGAACACGTATATATATAGTTAATTGCTCAAATAGGATACAATGACTTTTTTCACTTTTTTACATTCTCCTTTTGTCAAACACCTTGCATCCATCAATTTAATTGATTCAAATGATTGTATTCTATTGTTATACTATAATCATGTAATAAATTAAGAATAATTCGAAGTGTGAAAAATAGTTACCTATATGACCACAATATCAGTAAGAAAATGTGAAATAAACTCAAGTGACAAATTAACGGAGGAGATACGTAACTTCCAGGAATAGATTATGGAACATATGAACCGACTTGATCTCCAGAACTGCATTGAAGTCACCGGCAGTAATTTTGCCAAGTACAAAAGCAGAAATTCAATTTGGGAAGCTCGACATCAGCATATTCCTTTCCTTGATGAATTGAATTTCAATAGAGAGTTAAACCTATGTATAAAAGCAGTGCCAACGAATTTTGTTTGTGTATTTGTGGAATATTTCATCATTTTCCTTTGATTTTCCAGTTTGGAGGCTGATTTTTGAGGAATGTCGGTGATTTTAGGTTTGAAAGTATATTTTACGTTCAAATATAACTAATTATCATTTAATCTAACTTTATCATGATTTTTCAAAACTGTCCCAAAATTAAGGATATTTGCGTAAGTATCCTTTTTTTAAAAGTATAAGACCACTAGCCTAGCCCAGCCAAGAATGAAGAAACTCAAATTCAATCATAGGGATTACCATTCAACTCTTAATCTCTTCTCAACCTCTCAATCTCTTCGACACCATAGACGAACTTCTCTTATACACAGGCACAGGCGGACTTCTCAATCTCCACCATTCGACTTCTCAATCTCTTCTCAACCTCTCACGAACTCTCACCCGCTACTACCTTCTTCCAATCTCGAAATCTCTTGCCATTCCTTCTCATTTTCGAGCCCTAGACAGCAGACGCCTTCGATTCCACCAAAAATTTCAGTATTACTCTGTGAATCTGTAATTCTGTGATAGTTTAGTTATGATCATGTGTTCTTGATTTTAGGAACCACGTGTTGTTTAGACTGGGTTTGGTTCCTCCAAATATTCCAACTTTAAAAATTTGATTTGAAACTGATTTGGTCTAGTTTTGATGGAAAGTAGACTGAACTGGTTTGTGTAGCTTTACTTCCAAGTTAATAGCATAGCATTGATACTTGTGCTGCTTTATGCTGTAGGCATCCATGATCCATCGAGCCTGACTCGGTGATTCTTGTCTCCTGAAGCCTGCTCAAGTCTCAACTCTATCTCTTTGAGCCTAACTATGATTGTGAGTTTGCTTACTCTGTGATTGAAGCCTGATTCCATTATCATATTACTAAATGTTAAATTGCTAATGCTACCTCTCTGTGATTGACTGTGATTCTGTGAAAACACTCTGTATTTCCAGTAATTATTGCTAATTTGCTATTTGAATTGTACTGTGAATTGAAAACATTCTTAATTAAACCTTAATAACAATAATGTTTAACTACATATATGAAATGAAGAGATTCTTTCAAAGAAAATTGAATGTAGAAAATGTTGATGATGTGGAGATATCGAATAAGGTGAAATTTGATGTTATACAACTTCCAACTGATTCGGGACTAAGGATACTCATTTTGAATTATAATGCTGACATCCGAGATCAAGTTCGAAGAGCATATATGTTAAAGGGTCATTGGCAGCCCCAAGATCATGACTTTCCTAAACGTCAATTTGGAGTGAAAGCTAGACAATTCAATCCTTCTTGGTTTCAAGAGTTCAATACTTGGTTGGAGTATAGTGTAGAAAATGATGCTGCTTATTGTTTGTATTGTTATCTTTTCAAAACACGTTCTGGAAAGTAAGGAGTAGGTGCCTTTTTTGTTGGTGAAGGTTTTACATATTGGAAAGATAAAAAAGGCTTCACACTAATATTGGAGTTCATGATAGTGCACATAATCATGCTCGCATTAAGTGTGAAGCTTTGATGTGTCAAGAACAACAAATTCAGTCAGTTTTTCACAAGCAGACAGAACAATTAAGAATTACATATGTTACCCGTCTTAATGCATCTATTGATTGTGTTCGAGTTATATTGCGACAAGGGCAATCATTTCGGGGTCATGATGAATCAATTGATTCTCTCAATCCTGGTAATTTCTTAGTTCAATTGCAATTTTTGGCTGCCCATAACGAAGATATTAATGTTGTCACATTGAAAATGCTCCGCAAAATTGCAAATTGACATTACCTGATCTTCAAAAAAGATATAGTAAGTGATTGTGCTGTTGAGATGATCAATGTTATTATCAAAGATGTTGGCGATTCGGTATTTTCTATTCTAGTTGATGAATCTCGTGACATTTCAATGAAGGAGCAAATGTCTATTGTGTTGCGTTATTTAGACAATAGTGGACAAAATTGGACAAAATTTTGCCCCCACTGAACGTCAATCCTGGTTCCGCCACGAGAGTGTTGAGGTTTGGACATTTTAGTTAGGACATATTAAATACGGTTTATGTAAGGTTTAATTTATTTTAATGCGTTAATCTAATTTTTTTTTCATGTTCATAGTATTGAGCCTAATTTCCCGAAAAATCAAACTAGTGGTTCTAACTAATATTATAAGATTTTTCAAGAGCTATTATTTGAATTTTTTAATAAGCTTTCTTTTGACAGAGACACCTTACTTTATATTGTCTTCAACATTATAAATCTATTTCATTATGATGATAAGTTGTCTCAATAAAAGATAAAAAGAATAATTTAAACTTGTTTTTTTCGAATTTGTAATAAATGAGTTTCCCAGAAAGGATTTTTGTAACATCATTGAACAACAAATGTGGATAAGACTAAAAATGGTTAAAATATATCTTTACAGGAAAAGCAAGAATACGTAAAAACCGAATAGGTCATCGATGATCAAAGAATGAAATCAAACCTCATTTTACTTGAAAAGCCTCTAATTGTATGACATAAATCAGAACTACAAGAATAATGTGTCGAAGATCAAGAAGAAACGTCACTACGAGGAAAATATGTTGTTAGCCAGTCATGTTGAATTTGTCTGGTTGTAGGTAAGAATTATAGTCCCCTGGAACTTCCATCTTTCCGATTAACTGGTCGATTTCTGTATTCACTAATTTCACATTCAAAGAAAGCAAAACAAATATTAATCCCATTTTCAGAAACTCATGTTTTTCATCAAACTCATTACACACATTTCATGGATCCATAATTTTTATCCACTTTTCAACCACACTTTTCATCAGCTTTTATCAAAATCTAATTTTTAGCTAAACCAAACGGGAGCATAATATCAATATCCCTATATCATCAATACTATCACAACATACAAAAGTACAAGTCAGTCTGGCTGAAGAACTAAATTTTAGCTTCCGACAAATCATTTTAAGCTAGAAATGACTATAAAGCATTTTGATAAACAAACTACTACTTTTAGGTTGAGAAAAACGCCTAATATTAAGCAAGATAAAAACAAGCAGTTCTCCTACTAGTTAAACAGACTTATCGATCTAAAAGCATCTGCCTTTCATGTGCCTGGCTTATGTAAGTTGAATTGCAGTGTGACTTCCCACTCGTCTCAATATTCAAGTAATATTTAGATTAATGCTTACTCAAACTTTTTTAATCTCTAAATTCTCTTCAGATAATGTGATTATTTGCTTTGCATCACTCAAACAATCTTTAGATTGAATTGTGGTGTAACTTTTTGAATTCTGGGTCCATTTGTCATGTGAAGAAAGGAGAAAAGACCTCTAATCAATCTAACAACACACCAATCAAGACGATGCATCAGAAAAATGGCGTCCCTTCCAAATGTGATGCAAAAGAGGAAAAGAAAACACTGATAGGAATTTGCCAAAGATGTCCATGTGTCAACTCCTATAGTTGCCAATAGTATTAATGCATAATAAGGCCTACTCGTGTAGTTATTTGATATCAAACTAGTTTACTAGAGAAATTGTGATATTTGTAAATAATATTGTGTAGTCAGAGTTTCATATTTACACACACAAAAACAGAAAAACATTTCTACATAATTGTCATTTATCCAAGTAAAATTGACATCCGATTTTCTAATTATTATTACATGATAGGTTAAGAATAGTTACTTGGATTAGATAACATGTTCCCATACGACACTTGACCAAAACTCCCACCATGTTTCAAATTGCCTTTTGGAGGCAACATGCTTTCAGGCTTCCTGGTTCGTGGTGGATCCATGGAATGCATTGTAGAACTAGCCTCCAGGTTTTGGTAGACGAGATCTTCAGTCCTTGAACTCAGGGCGTCCTGAGGCTGAAAATCCTTTGGCTTTGTCTCATTCTCATTTGGAGACTCAACATCTGTCTCCATTTCTGGTTCAGCAGTATTTGGTGGTTCAGCCTGTTGATTCCTTTTTGATCGAGTACGCCTGTTTTGAAACCAATTATAAACATTAGTCTAAAAAATTTGACAATGTTGGGACAATTAAGATGTTATCTCTTTGATTTTCTGCTTGCTCGGAGTTCCGGTCCCTTGATCGAATATATGCTCAATAATCTGAAGTTGGACTGGTGTTGGAGTCCACCAATGTCTGCCAGTAATTCTATGGCCACCAGCAGTCATTAAGGGGTCATAATACAGATTTCCAAACCTCACTCCTGATGCACGGTGTTAAATTATATTCATCAGAAACAGAATACAGAATATTTTATCCAAACATATAATAGGGCTAGGATATTGAATGATCCAATTTACTTGCATAAATTGATAAATTTGGATGAATACAATCATGGTACGGCTCGACTACATCAATTGCCCATAGTCATTTGGCCTACAAGAAATCATAGCGACTATGGGCCAAATATATATGTTTTTTATTGATCAAGTTCATAATTGATCCATAATAAAACAATAAAGTCACACTTCTTGATGAAAAAAATTAACAACCTAGACTAAATTTAAAATGGTAAAGTAGCACAAAATCAAAATCATTTCCATTCAATGTAACGAATATTTTTAGGTAATAATTTTCACTTAAAACTGGTGGAACATGAGTGTAAAGAATGGGAAGTCCGCAGCAGCAACCGACAACCGTTAGCTTCAGTTAGTCAATTATTTAGTATTCCAAGTAGTTAGTTTGTTAAATAGTTTGATGAGGTGTCATTTTCCTATTGGTTTAGCTATATTTTCAGTTTTACATCTTGTGTATATATAGTGTAAATTCTGATGTTGAACAATGAGATACATAAATACAATTTTTTCTTTCCTTCATAATATTTTCTCTGTCTTGATATCCTTTTGCCTTGATATTGTTTATGGTATCAAAGCAAGATCCAAACCAAAATATCTTAGCTAATCAGGTAATCCTGATAAGAAATGGCTAATGATGAATTGTCGAGAACGAGATCCATACCAGTACGTGTTGCTGGAGATGAAGGAACGGGAAGTGCTTCGAAGGAGACCTCTACTTACAACAATGGAGATCCTCTTTTCTTACAAGCATCTGACTATCTTGGAATGATGCTAGTTACAGCACCATTAACAGGACAAAATTTTCTTACCTGGAGCAAATCGATGAAGATTGCTCTAGAGGCGAAGGGAAAATTTGATTTCATTACTGGAGATTGTAGAAAACCTGGAAAAAAAAATCGACTGAATATGCTCAATGGAGAAGAGTAGACTACATGGTGGTCTCATGGATATTAAATTCAATATGGATATTAAATTCAATGGCTAAAGAAATTGCAGAATCATTTCTCTATGCTGGATCTACTAGAGAATTATGGAAGGAAATTGAAGAATATTATAATGAGAGCAATGGTCCTATGATTTATCACATTCAATATGAGATCAGCTCAATTCATCAAGGAAATATGAGTATAATGCAATATTACTCAAAATTGAAGAAATTCTGGGATGAGTTAAATGCCTTAGATCCTATACCACAATGTACATGTGAACAATGTAATTGTGGTGCGATCAAAAAAATGATAGAAAGAGAAGCTTCAAACAAATTGATGCAATTTTTGATGGGGCTAAATGAGTCCTATGATAATTTGAAGAATCAGATCCTATCTATGGATCCATGGCCTACGGTGGATAGAGCCTATTCGATGATGATGCAAGTGGAAAAACAAAGACAGGTACAGATAGTGGATTCAAAGGGCAGTGAAACTAATGCTCTGTTTACAAGGATGACACAAACAAACAACAGAAGAGGAGGAACATCAGTTAGAAATGGAACTGGAAGAGGAAATTTCAAGAGATCTGAGAACTGGAGAAAGGGAAAGGAAAATCAAATTGTAGTCACTGCAACAGATCTGGTCATGATAGAGATAGCTGCTTCAAACTTAATGGATATCCGGATTGGTTTAAGAGATTGAAGGATCAAAGACAGGGATAGGGTATGAACAAAATTACAACTGCTAATTCAATAGAAACTCCTTTGGATGTGGATACAGAACAAGATGAAAGCAAGAATAATGAAGTACAGAACAATATATCCAACATGATCCAACAATAATTGATGAAGTTAATGAAGGGAAAATTGAACATGGGAAACAACCACATCAACTTTGCAAATATGGAAGATTTTGCAGGTAAAATTCATGCCTTAACTCTTAAACTGAGCACAGCTGATTTATTTGATGATAATTTTTGGATAGTTGACACTGGTGCCTCCAACCATATGTGCAAAGACCTAAATTCATGCCAGAAAACTGGGCCTACATCCATAAAACTTCCTGTCCACTTACCTGATGGTGGCATAAAACATGTTACAACATCAGGAGATATTCAGCTCCACCCAACTTTAACCATAAAAAATGTCCTATACTTGCCAAGCTTCAAATACAACTTACTATCTGTAAGTAAACTAGCCAAAATAAACAACATCAATTGTAATTTTTATGCATCTCACTGTCTGTTGCAGGACTAGAAGACTGAGAAAGTGATAGCTATTGGTCGAATGATAGGCACCCTTTACATTCTTGATAAATCCAGTTTCTTACCTAAAGTTTTAGCTAAATGTAATAAAAGTTCTATTTCCTATAATAGTTCCAGTACTTTTGATTCCTTTGTAAACAATATTGATGTGTCATCATGTATAATGTGGCACAAAAGACTTGGCCACACATCTGCTATTGTTTTAAAATACATCAAAGCTTGTAATAATCATGATTTCTTTGACATCTCACCTTGTGATATCTATGCTAAGTCCAAGCAACAACGTTTACCTTTTCCCTTGAGTGAATCCTGTTCTGATAAACCTTTTGATTTATTACACATTGACTTGTGGGGTCTCTATAAACATACATCATTAACTGGTGCTCAATACATGGTTACCATTGTTGATGATCACTCTAGAGCAACCTGGACATTTCTCATTGCCCACAAATCCTAAACCATTACCATTATTGACAAATTTTTTAGGATGATCGAAAATCAGTTTGATAGAAAAATCAGAACAATAAGATCTGATAATGGCACAGAATTCTTGAATAAAGACTTTAAAAGTCTCTTAGAAAGTAAGGGAATCATCCACCAAAGAAGTTGTGTCTATTCTCCACAACAAAATGGAAGAGTAGAAAGAAAACACAAACATTTGTTGCAAATAGCCAGATACCTTTTATTCCAAGCAAACCTATAAAAAAAATTCTGGGGACACACCATTTTAATGGCAACCAACATCCTAAACAGACTTCCTACTCCAATATTAAATTGGAAAACACCTTTTGAGCTACTTTACCAAAAATTACCCTCATATGAACATATCAAATGTTTTGGATGCCTTTGCTATGCCACAAACACCAAACCTCACAAGGACAAATTTGAACCAAGAGCCTCTAAATGTATCTTCATTGGCTTTGAACCAGGGCAGAAGGCATACAAATTGTATGGCCTTATAGATCATAAGATTTATACATCTAGAGATGTAATCTTTTATGAAAATCATTTTCCTTTCTGCAAAATTGATCTGCTAGTCAATGAAATCCCATTACCCTATTCTTTTCCAGACTTTCATGGTCCTAACTCTCCATCCAAACACATTTCCCCATCTCAATCCAATACATCACCAATATCAGAACAAAATAACCTTCCTGATCCCATTCCTGATCTTCCAGCAATATCATAAACTAATCCATCAATAACATAATCCCCTATATCTCCTCCGTCTGACCCTGCACCTATAAGACAGAGTACTAGACTGAAATCCACACCAACCTGGCTCAAAGACTTTGTTACCAATTGTTCTACTGATGGTTTCACTTCTCAGTCTGCTGCCTGCAAGCAACCTTCGATATACACACCTAATACTTTCCTTTACACTACTAACCCTCCATTTTCCCCAGATTATATTACCTTTCTAGGCCAAGTGTCAACTGTACAGGAACCAAAATCATATGAGGAAGCTAGTGCACAACAAGAATGGGTTACATCAATGGATAAAGAGTTGGAAGCTCTAGAAACAAATCAGACGTGGAAAGTGATGACATTACCTGCTGGGAAGAAACCAAATGGATGCAAATGGGTTTACAAAGTTAAAGTAAATCCCAATGGAACTATAGAAAGATATAAAGCCCAGTTAGTGGCTAAGGGATATCACCAAAAGGAAGGAGTTGATTATTCAGAAAGCTTTTCTCCAGTAGCTAAAATTGTGACTATTAGATTGTTCATTGCCTTTGCTACTATGAATTCTTAGCCTATTCATCAACTTGATATAAACAATGTATTTTTACATGGTTTTGTTGATGAAGAAGTCTATTTGATTCCCCCAGAAGGATATTCAAAGGCTGAAAATGGAGAGTGTGTAAACTAAAGAAGTCCTTATACGGACTTAAATAGGCATCACGACAATGGAACTCGGAATTTTGTTCCAAAATAAAACATTTTGGCTTTCATCAATCCTCACATGATCACTGCCTATTTATTCATAAAAAAGGATTCTTTATTTCTTGCTTTAATAGTGTATGTAGATGATGTTTTGGTGACTGGAAATGATGAAAATGGGATAAGAGCAGTTAAACAATATCTTGATCAAACTTTCACCATTAAGGATTTGGATATAGCCAAATACTTCCTTGGTATTGAAATTGCAAGAAGTACAGAAGGGACATACTTGAATCAACGCAAATACACGTTGGATTTGATTAAAGATGCAGGTTTGATGGGTGCTAAACCTGTCCCTACACCAATACCAAAAGGAACAAAATTTTCAGAATCAGCCTGACCATTGCTCTCTCATCCTGATAAGTATAGGCGGTTAGTGGGAAGACTCTTTTACCTCAATTACAAGACCTGATATTACCTATTTTGTGCAACAGTTAAGTCAATATGTTAATGCTCCTTGTGAATAACATTGGTCAGCAACAGTGTATCTTTTTCGATACTTGAAGGGCAGTCCTTCAAAAGGTCTATTTTATCCGGTGAAAAATGAAATGAAGCTTGAAGCTTACTGTGATGCCGACTGAGCAGCCTGTTTAACCACTCATAGATCACTCACAAGTTATTGTGTGTTTCTTGGATCAGTATTAATCTCCTGGAAGACCAAAAAGCAAACTACAGTGTCACGTTCATCAGCAGAGGCTGAATATAGAAGCCTAGCATCAGTTGTCTGTGAGCTTCAATGGTGTTCTTATATCCTTCAAGATTTTCATCTTCCAATTTCGTTTCCTATTAACCTATGGTGTGATAATCAAGCTGCCTTGCACATTGTTAAGAACCCCGTCTTTCCCGAGCATACAAAAAACTTAGAAATCGACTGCCATCTAGTTCGTGATCAATACAAGGCTGGTTTCATTCTCCCACAACATGTCTCCCCTCATCAACAATTTGCGAATATTTTCACAAAAGGCTTAACCAGCCCCCAGTTCTTTAAGCTTGTGTCCAAGTTGGGCATGATTGATTTACATGCTCCAACTTGAGGAGGGGATGTAAAGAATGGGAAGTCCGCAGCAGCAACGGCAACCATTAGCTTCAGTTAGTCAGTTATTTAATATTCTAAGTAGTTAGTTTGTTAAATAGTTTGATGAGGTGTCATTTTCCTCTTGGTTTAGCTATATTTTCAGTTTTACATCTTGTGTATATATAGTGTAAATTCTGATGTTGAACGATGAGATACAGAAATATAGTTTTTTCTCTCCTTCAAAATATTTTATGTGTCTTGATATTCTTTTGTTTTGATATTGTTTAAAGAGATCATGGAAACAAATAGAAAATCATACGTATATACGATCATAATTAATTGTATAATTGCTTTAAAAAATGGTAAAGTCGCATAAAATTAGTAGGAAAGAAAAACTTCAATGGTAATACAAAATTGAAATTCAATTGAAACAAAAACCTGCAAGATCGTGTTGAAGAGTGAGGGATTTGTGGAAATGGACAAGTTGTTCACAAATGGAGGCGTAAACAGCAATCTGCTTGCGGAGGATTTCAATTTGTTCATCTGTCATCACCTTCAAAAAAATTTCCTCCATTATTAACTTCCTCTGCAACTTCTTGTACAATTTGTTGATTTTCCCATTCCATTATGAACTTCGATTCTCATTACACACTAAAAAATTCAGTCTCTGTTTGAGTTAAACAGAGAAAGATTGTTGAGAGAATATATGAAAAAAAAAATAAAAAATGAACCCTATAGTGGAGAGAGATACGAATACAGACAAATAGGATCTTGACTATAAACTTTAAATTGTTTAATTTATGAGTTAATCTCTCCATTGACGAATTATGTGACACTATTTAGAGTCGTTTGGTGGAGATATAAATTAGATTTTAATTGAAAAATTAGTCGTTAGTAGGTCTCACGCGCAAGATAAAAGTCAAACATAAAAGCTATATTTTCAATTAAAATTGAATTTAAATTTCTACCGCACAAGCCCTTAGTTTTAGTGACTGAAGAGGTTACAAAAAAATTTTAATTACCAATTCGATACTTTACATGAACTTCATTGACCATTAGTAAAATTAACATTTTTATTATATTAGCATAACTGCTTACGTGCCTTTAACATTTCATGATGATGGTTTAACTCATACAAAATTGACACTACTAGTCCCAAATCACCTCGTTGATCTAAAATGTAAAGTGCGATGAAGATGAATGGTAGTCATAGATGTTGTCTTACCAATCACCAGGTCAATCATGATTTGATGTTGTCTTACATGTCACCAGGTCAACAGTGATTTGTTACTAATCACCTGATTGACAAATGAAGGTCATTTTTTTTTACGTTTAAAGAGTTTGTCGATTTTAAACCGATGACCACATAATGTATTTAATTTCGAATAATTCTACTTGCACATTTTTGGTGTACATAATGGATTATATCCCCTTCACATGGAGGGCCCCCTGGATAGAATAAATTATCAACCGTGCTAGTGGTACATCGGGGTATACCGAATGATGTACATCCTCCTCATATGGGTGAAGGGCTCACGCGAATAAAATACAATTAATTCAAGTGGACTCCTCACCCATGTGAGGGGGATGTACACCATTCGATACACCTCATTATGTACAACTAGCATTTTTGATAAATTATATGCAAAATCCCTTCATGTAAGGAGGTGTAATACATTATGTACACCAAAAATGTATATGTAATATCACCCTTTAGTTTATATCTCATTTGAGTGAACATATTGACATTATTTTTGACACATTCTTTATTAGATTGAGAATCTTTTATCTATCGTGTAATAATAGTATATTACAATTTTTCTTCGTGGCGAGTCCGACATACTAGCAAATGGTGTAACTGAAATTATTTTCAAAGTTATTGTTGTAAAAACAATTTAAAGTTTCTTGAACCCTAAATATGTTTCATGTACGCCATCACTGAACTAAAGTGGAGAAAAGATTAGGCATAGGTGTAGTTGAAACAATTTTCAAAGTTTAGTGATGTAAATGCAACATTTAAAAATTTTCGAGTCAAAGTGAAATTAGTCTAAATTTTAGTGATCATTATTTAAATGAACTCTTTATTTTATGTAAGTCCTCACTATATTTAGCTATTTCAATTTGGACATAAAATATAATAATAAACTAAAAGATTATATTACTGCAATATTTGTTTTCTATTCTTCAATTTAGATGTTGAACATGGAACAAGTCGGATTTTTCTTCCAAATTAAACTTATAGATGAAAATTTTGGTAAGTAATAGTAAATTGATTATTTTTCTATTTAGAGTTTTAGAAGATAATAATATACTATTAAGTGAGGCTAAATTAGGAAATCAAGTTAATTCCAAAGGTCAAAGGCCCAAGCTTGATAATATTTTAGGTTCATATTTTCATATGGGACATGAACTAGTTAAAATTACGAATAAGATGTTTTTTTTTTCTTTTTTTTTTTTTTATATTATTATTCAGTATTATACAACATTGCGTCAAATATGTACTAAACGCCTAGCTCGATTAACGTATGAGTTGTATAAACAATGATCATAAAAGGCGGTGAAAATTATCGTAACAACAAAACCAAGTACCCAAAGGCAAGATTAACGTATGAGTATTCAAAAGTTATTCAAAATAAATGATTTGATAAAGATAAAGATAAAGATAAACAAAAAGTGTAATTATTTTGCTCAAGAGTATCACTTTAATACTCATAAAAGTCTTGTATTGAATGCAAAGTGAGGTGACATTTATAGCAGTTAAAACACCAAAAGTTCTGACCAATCGGACAGATCAATTGGACGTCCGCTTCTGAACCGGACACTGAACTAGTCGTCGTGCATCAGAGTTTCAGAACGGTTAAAAATTCGACAGTTGGACGAACTAGACGTCTGCTTGGACAGTGTTTTACCGAATTTTTCATTCTTTGATTGTTTAAAAAAATGTATACTTTTGAATGGCGTTTTTACTTTATTTTGCAAGGTAAATGACATTAGTGAGAAGTTTAAATATCAAGTTGAGATTCTTACCTTTTGAAAAATAATTTTTCTCATGCATCAAAATTCATCTTGAGTTTTTAATGATTCATTGCTAAAGATTAAAGTATTTTACCTTTACCTATGAATTCAAAATATCTAAATCTAATATCTTCGATGTTTGATTTGATAAGATATTAGATTTGATGAGGTACTTGTATTGATTGATTTTGGCATCCATGCTCGGCTTCCATTTCAATTGCGAGTCTTTTGCAAACGACATTTTTGTCTTCAATTTATCAACTTTGCCACAATAGCTATAACGACTCGAATTCAAATGTTAGAGATAAAAGCAATTCGTTTGTTATAATCAAAACATAAAATCAACCATAGGTCAACAATTTCCCCCTTTTTGATTATGGTAAACAAAAGATGATTTGCTACAATTTTATAAACGAATTAACATTTTAGATATTACATATAATTCATATATTCCCCCTATCTCTTATATATGTTTTCTCCCTATCTCATATACATATATTTCTTTTGTCTTATTTATCTTATATATGTCATGCAATGCATATCATCTTATATTGTTGTATTTTCCCCTTGTTGATTATGACAAACAAAAGATGATTTGCAACAATTTTATAAACGAATGAACATTTTAGATATCACATATAATTCATATAGACCCATATCTCTTGTACATGTATTCCCCCCATCTCATATACATGAATTCCTTTTATCTCATTTATCTTATATATGTCAAGCAATGCATATAATCTTATATTATTTTCCCCCTTTTGACATAAGCAAAAAGAATAAAAAGGTGGGAATCTAAGTGCACAAGCATAGAAAAAAAAATCAACCATAGGCACAAGTTATAGAACGATATTTAATTAAAGATACCACATAATCTTTGAAACACGAAACTAATGTCATGATTGTATCCGAGACATAAAAGCATGATATCTAAAAATATAGAAACACGAAGAACAAAAGAACGAAAAATATGGCTCCGGAAGCAACGATGGAGGAAAGTGAGCGTAGAAGGCATTTTGCTAAGCTTACATCGCCTCCTGTTGCGCTTGAATGGTATTTTGCTGTGCTTGGATTGCGGCTTGTTGAACCTGCAACTAGTGAAGCAATCCACCAATGCCATCAACCAAGGATGTAAGAGAATCAATGCGACTGTTTAGAAGGTTGTAGTGGTCCTCAATAAATGTGAAGCCACCGATCGAAGGGCGAGGAACACTGGAGCTCGGAATGCTGTGAGGGGGACTCGGAACTTGTGGTACATAATCATCTTCCTCTTCTTCATCACCCTCAAAGGGTAGAGTCGAGGGACCCGAGGTGGGGTCGAACCCTTTTGTGCGTGCTACCCATTAACCATGTTCTTTTACAATTTTCATTCGTTTGAGAGTTTGAATGCTGCTAGTGTCGGTAGGGTGAAATTTGACAAATGTCTCATCATTTAAAGCAATGCCAAAATGTTTAAAAAATTTCGTAAGAAGCATGTCATATTGTAAAGCTTTAACGTGGTATGTGAAATGCACGAGCTTCTTGAGACCTAATGCAATGGTCGGGAAATCTAATTTCCGACGGACAAGGAATGAATCGAGAAGAAAATGATTGAAATGGTTAACTTCATCCGATGCCCCTTCCTTGGGAGGATGACATGTGCAATAATATTTTGTAAAACTTTACGTGGGAGGGTTAGTTGATTTGCACTAATTTTTGTAATGTTTTCAAAATTCTTTCCCATGACTCGACGACATGCTTTGGTTGGATCATATGACATGCTTTCAAAATTTTATGTAGAAAAAACTGAGTCTCAAACTCAAGAATATCACGAATCAGAGCTTTGTTGATGATGATACGTACATTTTTAGGTAAACAAGTGATATCATCCAAACGAGGAGTAATGACCATGTTTATATACAAATCTTTCATAAGTGGGTTGTATTTTGTAAATTTCCCTAAAAATTAACAAAGTTGAGTTTAAAACTGATAAGAAATGCCAATTTAATAGTCAGGGAAGCCAAGTCTCAAAATCAAGAATATCACGAATCAGAGCTTTGTTGATGATGATACGTACATTTTTAGGTAAACAAGTGATATCATCCAAACGAGGAGTAATGACCATGTTTATATACAAATCTTTCATAAGTAGGTTGTATTTTGTAAATTTCCCTAAAAATTAACAAAGTTGAGTTTAAAACTGATAAGAAATGCCAATTTAATAGTCAGGGAAGCCAAGTACGCACATCTTAATTTAATCTGTTCAATAAGAAAAAAAAGAATATACAAAATGTGGAACAATACAGCACGCAAAAAATAAGGCTTAACAAAATTAATTTTGATAGTTACAAAGAGAATAAAGAAAATAATTCCAGTTCATAGTTACTGTACAAAACCCAACTAATCCACCCTTTTCAAACAACAAAATTTTCTCAACATGTATTCTTGTATTTAAGGAATATAAAAAAAGATGATTTGATTTGTGATCATCTGCTTATATACTGGATGTAACCAAATCCATTCAATCTGCACGATAAATAATTACCCACCTAAGCCTTCTATTACACGAATGATATACTTCACGAATAGTGACCACCATCGGTCTTCTCTTTCTTGATTCTCTCTTCTTGGATTTCTTCCAGTTCCTCATCATCGCCCCTTTGCCCGGCCTGCTCCTTCCAATATGCCACTACCTTCTTCAAACGAGCCACTTCTTTAGAAGAAACATTTTTGTTCGGGTCATTCACAATAGATCTTACTCTTGATGCATACCTGAATTACACGATACAAAAGATTGTCAAGGGTAAAGTTTACCACCATCATTCCTCAAACGTGTAACAATACAACTTCATCTTCAGAATTGGACACTCAATCTCACAGCATTCGCACAGAATTTTACTGAGAAATGCCATTCCATGCCAAGAGAGGCAATCATAATGAAACAATAAAACAATAGCACCTCTCTAACTATTAATAAACCTGGTCCTATCCACAGAAACAAAATATTAGCAGAAGGGATACCCCCCCCCCCCACCCCCCCACACACAGAGAGAGAGAGAGAGAGAGAGAGAGAGAGAGAGAGAGAGAGAGAGAGAGAGAGAGAGAGAGAGAGAGAGAGAGAGAGAGAGAGAGAGAGAGAGATACATTAAAGAGTTGTGCGTCTCATCCAAATTTGATTCAGCTGGAGATAAGTTAACAAACATCAGTGTTTTAGCATTGCCACCAAGAGAATCACTCATCAACATGGTCAGTTTGTGATTTCTGTAGGGAATGTGTTGATTCCCAGAAGACAATGCACCGATTACGTCCCCAAGAGCTGAAAGTGATTTATTAATGCTTTGAGCTTCCTTTAGCTGACCACCAGAAGAGCCAGACTTTTTCACTCTTTCAGAACCAGCAAGATCCACAAAGCTTAACTGATGATGATAAAAAAAAAAAAAACAAAGTAAACGTGAAAAATACAATACTAAACACATGTTTAAGAAAATAGTTTTTGATCAAGACCATACACGAGTAAAATGAAGGCTAAAAACAAGAAAAATATATATATAATAGCCTCTTTCACATTATAGTCCAAAAGTTGCATGAAATTTGTCTAAGATGTTTGGTTGCCCCACTTTTCCTAGCATGCTAAGATAAAACACGAGTAAAATGAAAGTTAAAAACAAGGAAAAAAAAAAAAAAAAAAAAATATATATATATATATATATATATATATAAAATAGCCTTTTTCACATTATAGTCCAAAAGTTACATGAAATTTGTCTAAGATGTTTGGTTGCCCCACTTTTCCTAGCATGCTAAGATAAAACACATATATGCATTCTACATTAAGGGTGTACTGGATTATCCTAAGCTTCAAAATTTAATTTTATAGCAATCTGAGTTGCATCTTGTTATTCCTGTACAGACTAAAGATGAAGCTTGAAGCACAAACATTTTATTTAGATTTATAACAAACACACACCTGAAAGGTGCAAAGCACGTGTTATTGAGTCAAAGTTGTGTGCATCTTTAAATATATATACACACAAGGTCCTAAAATACATTTGTCAATACCTTTCCTCTAGCTACAGATTGAGTTTGAAGATTGGTACTCTCTATAACAACTGATAGTATAAGATGCGATCTTGAACTCTGCTCATTCATTAGAGTCCCGCTAGTATGACGCTGTTCAGATCCTTGCTGGATAATCGTTCTTAGTTCGTCGTACGATGAAATGGATACAACAGTTACATTTTCTACAGCAACCATGCCCTGCACACGGAAGAGCCAAATTCAGTTAAACCATCAAGAAATGGAATGAAATTAACTAGAGACATCAAGTTTAAATTTAAGCCAAATTTGCAATCAAATCATCAAGAATGGATCAAAATTAACTAAAGAAATGAAGATTAAAAGTGTGTTTGATGTAGATTATGAGGGAAGAATGAATTTTGAAATAGTGATATGATGAGAAATGTATAGTTGAAAAAGAAAAAAGGTTATTGACGTGATGAAAAATATTATTTTATTGAAGAAAGTGTGATTGAAAATGAGTAGAAGAATGAAAATGAGAATGTGGGTCAAACGGGGCCTAAATTTGGAATAGAAGTCACAATAAGATTTAACTTGGAACAGAAGTCACAAGAAAAATCCCACATTCCATCGCAAAGCATTTTGAAAAGGTTATCATATGTTCTGTAATTATAATTGAGACAGTAAGAAAAGAAATGTGAGAGAAAATTGTCATCTGATTTATAATATGACAATGGGATTTCAAGAAAATTACCTTCAAATCTTTTTTAATATCCAATTTCAAACGCTTTGCATGCTTTGGTAGTAGAAGATCTATGAGTGTATCTTGATATAACTCCAACATGTACGCCTGCATAGATTCATATAATCTAATACCATGTCATTCATCTTATTGAAATAAATAGGGCAAAATGAAAAAAGAAGAATAACATCTGCATACATCTTTCAATCTAATGACCACGTCACATTTAAGGAATTACTTGGATAATTAATTTTATAATAATATAACCCAATTAAGTTCATAAAAGATATTGAGCAACCACCATGATATACCATCAGTCAGATATCATTACCTTCACAGTAAATGAAAACTTATTACTATCTCTTTTCATAATTCTAAAAAGTTCAGAAATAGCACGTGGAGTGAGTCCAGCATTGCTCTCAGATCCATAAATCGTGAATGTCTTCCCTGAACCAGTTTGTCCATATGCAAATATACAGACATTGTATCCATCAACAGCAGATTGTATCAAGTACTGCATTAACAGGAAAAAAAAAAAAAAAAAAAAAAGGAAAAGTCAATTATCGAATAGATTCAAATAAGGTGCGAATAATAAAAGAAATTGCATGAGTAGAAAAGCTAATATAGAATTTTATTGAAGTTGCCTTTGTATCCTCAAAAACATCCTCTTGAGTGGCGTTCCCATCAAAAACATGATCATACATATGCTGTTTTACTTTATCATCTCTCCACATATGCTCGACTGTGAATTCATCAACATTTGTAAGAACAGATCTTTCCTTCTCTGAGATTTCTTTTCCACAAAGAGGCCTCAATCGACAGTAGACACGAATTTTGCCTTTCATGTCTGAGAATTAAAAGAAGACCATAGGGAAATTATCCATTAACATATAGAAAACACTCGGAAATTTATAAAAAATAAAAAAAATAAAAATTCCGAATTACACATATATAGGTCATAAAAGAAACGAAAACAGGTTCAAGAGAAAACGAAATAAAATAAAAGGAGAATTAGAAAAGAGAAGAAGCCAATTTTACCTTCTATGATGTTAAAATAGCGTTTCCTCAAAACTTGCTCTTCCTTGTAAAGTGACTCCATCTCAGCCAATTGAGCACCTTGCATCTTCAAGATCACAGCCGTTTGCTCATTTTTCCGATCAATATCCTAAACAAGTAATTACTTGTAAGAATTTTGTTCACGAAAAATACGATGATCAAAATCGAAAAAGTTGTTTATGCGTGCAATTGATAATAGTAAGGTACTAGCAAAATGATTCACCTCTTTCATTTCTCTCAGGTCCTCCAATTCCCTCAGATTATTTTGTAAGGAAGACAACACAGTGTCTTTAGCTCCAAGAGCTGATTGCGCAACAGCCAAATCTTCTGTGAGCTCTTCCAGCTTCTTTTCAAGTTCAGAAATGCGAAGCTTCCTGTCCTTACGTTCCTTTTTGAAGCTTCCCTCAATTACTGCAATCTGCATTTGAAGAATCACAAGAGACCATTTTTCGTGTGATCTAGACAAAACAGAGTTTCCAAAATCAAGGATTAAACTCAGCACATTTACCTCATCTGTGTTCTTTCTTTCAAGCCTTGAAAGTCTTTCTTCAAGAGATGCTTTCTCACTTATAAGTTTCCTCCTTGATTCTTCTACAGCGTGCAACTCTGCATTACGTGCTTTCAATTCATCTCGAGTCTTACGTAAGACCTTTACATAACCATCAAAACCATTCATCAAAAACAATAAGAAAAATTGTACATGTATGTTATATTAAAAAATGATACAAGATAACTTTTTTCATGTGATAGATAGGACTAGATTCAGGAAAAAAAAAAAGGTCTATCAGAACAATAATTACCATAACCAATTACATATAAGAAAGATGAAGTCCTGGTCACAGATATACCTCGTTATTTGCTTCTGTCAGCTCCTTCCTGATATTGTTCTCCAATCCTTGACTACTTACCTTAGAAAGCCTGACTTCAATTCTTTGTTTCTCCAAAATAGTAGCCTACAGAAAAACAATATCATGGTGAAATGCAGAGCAGAACGAGAATTGTATTTATTTATGTTTCATGGCAATTACCTGAAGATCTGAATCTTTTTCATCACATGATGCTCTCAGTTTATCACGTTCATCGATAATTTTTTCTAAATATTGCTTTTGAGACCTCAATTCGTCTTTCAAATTCTCCAGTTCTTCTTTCATCTTAATTTCTTGTTTTTGCTTTTCATGGATATCTTCTTGCAACTGTTTAACCATACAACAACTAGTATTGTAGAAACTTGGAAAGAAACTTAGACAACAAATTATAGCACCACCTGAAGTAGGAAGTAATAAAAATTTATTTAATCACATTCCATTTCTTTCAGCGACTTTACTGAAAGCCAGAGAACTTTGTGAAGGAGTTGGCAAGACAAGGTACGCACTTGCCAAGAACAAATTAACCATAATATAAAATAATAAAATTTAACCCAAGTCCTGTTTTACATACTCAAGAACAAAGAACACCTGCTAAACTTTTTAAAGACAACCAAGTGCTACTTAGTGAATATATTGCCAGGTGTATCTATGCACATGCAAACAAAAGACAATGCACATAGTAGGTAGCTGTGACACAATTATATAAGGTTAACTCCAGGTCCCAAATTCTTCCTTGATTGTTTTTCTACTACCAAAAAGTAACCCAGTAGTTCAAGTAAATTGTGATTTTTTTTTTTAATTTTACTTTTAACCAAAAACGATTAAACTAACATGAACTGCTCTTCTATTAGCCGATTCAAATTAGTAGTTTTCCTTTGCAGGACAATTCCAGACACATTACAGTTTGTGTTCATCTCTCTAGTTTAGTCATTTGGAAACATTCTTTATGCCAACAGAGTTCATTTGAGTCTTAATCCTACGCGAAACGGTCTAACAATAAGTACGGACGTTGGCAATTTACTAATAACATAAAAGGCGATTTACTAATAACATAAAAGGAAGGCAAGAATCCCAGCTTCCTTCTTAGACCAGTGTAATTCTAGTTACCAAGAAAGCATGATATGGCTTTAATTTTGGCATTTTAAAGAGTTAGTTGTCACCTGTATGTGCATTTATCTAAGGCAAAAAAGAAAAGAAATAAGTCCAACAGAAAAGCAAGTTGGAAATCTGAAGGTAAGGTTTGAATGAAGTAACTAACTTAGGGCGTGTTTGAAATGGACCCAATTCTATGGAAAAGGGAAAAGTAATTCCATTTTCTTGGTTTTGGGTTGTTTGATTGAGCTTTTTTCTAGGGAAATGTTTTTCCCTTTCTCAACCTCACACGCCCCAATTCCCTCATTACAATGAAAAGGTGGGAAAGGCTTTTCCAAGGCATCTTCCTTTTTTTTTTTTTTTTTTTTTTTTTTTTTTTTTGGTAATTGGAACACATTCTAGATTCAATGGTAAAAAAATTTATCCATTTAATTGACAATTTGCATGAAAAACAAAGCCAAACGAACACAAAAAAATTATTAAAATTATTTTTATTTTTATTTTACTTTTTGGCAATTCAAACAAACTTCATCCCCAATTGTAAAAAAATTTATCCCAAAAATTAACAATTTGCATAAAAAACAAAGTCAAACAGAGTAGGTGAAAAATTATATCAATCAAACACAATTAATTACAATTCCCTCTAAAACAAATTCTAGACAATTCAATTCCCTGCAATTCATTTTCTTTCCAATCAAATTCCACCTTTGCAATCAAACGGACCCTTAAAGGCTTTTGGACTAGGTTGCAAGAATATTTAAATGTAAGATACTAAAAGTTTTAATGAGAATTAGCCGTCTGTGACTGTGCAATTAACGTGCAAGTTTACAACACAAAAGGGGGAAAATGCTTTTAGAAATCAGGTATTTACAAGCATGTATAGCAGGCTTTCAATGAGTTATTCTACATAAGGACATTTTCCACTTAAAAATTGGATCTCTCTGTAAACTAGTACTCACTTGGTTAGCTTTTTTCTCTGATTCTTCAAGAGATTTAAACAACTCCTTAACACGTTTCTCATTGATGTCCATGGTCAGAGGTCTAACATTATCAGGAAGATGTCCATTACTTGAACCACTGGCAACAGCACGTGCTTTGGAGTAGCGCCTTAACATAACATCATTAATATGTGTTTGAAGGGCGACACAAATTTCTTCTCCCTGCATTTCATGAATGTCAATGCCAAATGACAAATAACCCCAGTGGTTAGGGAAAAAACTTACCAAATGCAAAAAGCTTAGTTGCCAATCACAACACACCTGCTTAGTTTCAAACTGAAATATGTGCAAGATGCCAGCAACTCTCATCTTAAAGAATACAGCAGAGTTACTGCTGCCAAATTGCATTATGTCCCTCAATTCTGCAGAATGTAGATACTCCTTTGGAACTGGGCGAAAGAAATGAATCTGCGGACAATGAGGAATCACACTCAGGTTTCCTTAAGCAACAAAGAGTACATGTTAATGTGCAAAAAACAAAATTCAACACTTACTCCACGCTTATTAATCCCTAGAATTATTTTTCCAGGCAAAAGACCAATGGGGTCATCAATTTTACGAACAGCAAAGAAAATTGAGTTCCCATAGGGAAGCGTTCTCAAGATTCGCAGAAATTGGTGTCTAGCATCATCTTTTGCCAAATTTTCCTGCACAACAAACAAAATATCAACAAATATTTTTAAGATTTTTGTTAGTGATTTGAAGCATTTGGCTCAGAGCTCTTCACTCTAAAAAGAATACACCTTGCCATAAACTTCTGAAAAATAGAAACTTATAACAATAAACGGATAGAAGAGTAAATGGTGAGGAGTATCATCAAACATACCATAATTGGTTTATGATTCAAAAAAAAAAAGTACAACTTACTTGAGGAAATTTTTCAGTTACCGGGCAAATGGAAGGATAATTTGGAAAGAAAATAATGAAAATACAATTTTGTTCAAATCTAGATTTCTAATAGAGACTTTTCAAACATTTGTAATGTATATAAGAAACAAGCAAAAAATATCTACTGTGATGTTTTTCTATTTTCCTTTGAGAAAATTATCAATGAAAATGGAATCTCATATAAACAGTTCACCATTGAGCGGTAACGAGAGAGAATATCTAGCTCCCATTCCCTCTTTGCTCGAGTAATAGCAATTTGTCTGGGTAGAAATCGTTCTAGAAGTGATGTCCAGTCCCTGAACACAAGAATTGAAAAATATATAAGGAAACAACTTATATGTTGTCTTCACAAAACCTGAGAAAAGATGCTAAAAGCATCATGCTATACATTGTCAATCAACACAGATATTACAGATTGAACAGAAGAAAGAAAAGAAAATGAGTAAAGCTACTAACGTGCATGATTCTGGAGTAACAACATATCCGATCTCAACCAAAATCTGCAGAGCAGATAGCTGTGCAGCGTCATCCCTTCCAACGGGATAATTGCCTTGTACATAATCATGTTGTAACTGTAAAAAAGAACCAACAGTGCCAAGAAAATAAATAAGAATTATATTTAACATCAAAAATTAAATCACCGAGTGCAGCAATAACAACAAATAAATTTTGATTGAAACAAGAAGACTCACTTGGACGTAGGATAACTGCACAAACATTGGGTCTGTAACAGCCTCATCTGATTCCCGAAATATCTTCTTTTTGAAAGTCAATTTACAATGCAGAATCTCTCCTTTGCTTCGGTCCTTTGATGCCTTAAAATCCGCAAGTAGATCCCCAATATATCTATTATCATCTAAACCAATGTGCTCCTCTACAGAGAGAAATAAACCTATTATTTAGATAATATGTTGGAAAGTTGGAAGCTCATCCATGCCTCTACGAAGAGATTTGAAACTATGATAACAATTTTGTGTTACAATTGAATAGTACCATTTCCAGGCTCTGGCATTCTAGAACCAGCAACTGCCTTGCGACACTCGAACAAACTAAAGCTAGAATATGATGATAATTTGATTATCCCTGCGAGTTCCTGAAGCATATCCACCAACAACCGAAGAAACTATTTAGCCTTAAGGGATTTTACTAAGAATGAACAAAACTTGCTTTCAGACGTCTGTATGAAAAGAAGAGCAATTTAGATTTTCCACTTGAGAAAGAAACAATAACTATTCTGCTCTTGCCAAATCTAGAATGCATACAAACTAAATAAATCATTAATGAAAAGTAAAATTGAAGTGATATGTATGTCAACTTTTCCACAATATTGTGGAAAAACAAAAAAAAAAGGAAAAAAGAAAGTTCATTCTTATAAATGTAGCTGGGACAACCACCATTTTAGGCATAAAAGAATTTTATCAACCATCTAGAGATTGTAATTCCATACCGAGCTAACTTAAATAACCAATAAGCAATGACCACCATTTCTTCTCAATACTCGGTTTGTTCTTTCAGTTTTTCAGTAATTCTAGCCATTACAGCAGAAGTTGGCCAAGATTTTCTATTAATAAAATCTCTTAATATACAAGATGTGTCGGCGATTCTCAAAATAAAAGTACTATGGTATTCATCCTACAAGATGTGTCGGCAATTCTCAATGAGTTTTTTTTTTTTTACTGCGGGTGTGTGAAAGAGAAGGGAACGAGAGAGAGCTCATCACCCCTCTTGCAACCAGGTTTCATCTCCTTTTGCAGCAATGCAAGAGAAGATGGAGACGTAATTGTCATCACCAAATATTGGAGGTAAGCCTAGCATTTGAATATATGAACTTGATTCAAAGTCAGTGATTTAGAACATTTTAAAATTTGAAACATTGAAAAAAAAATTGATGTGCACTTGATTTATATTTGTTGTGATTACATGATCTAACAATTGCTGGCCCTAAAACACTTCATAAAGCATAAAGAATGATGAGAATAAAAGCTGCTCAAAACTTAGCACTGCTTGGAGACTAAAACCTTTGGAGGGTGCTTTTGAATAATGAGTAGTAACGAAAATTTATTGCAGCAATTATACACACTATTATCTACAATATTTATATTAAGCTTAAAGACACAGCTAGACCAATTACATGTTATCTTCAATGATAACAAAACATGTTATTCAACAAAAAGATGAGAAATAAGGCAGAGCATATACTACTTACTGAGGTATATGAAATGCTAGCAACAAGGGAATTAGATAATGTAAACATTGTTTATGTCAACCCAAGATATACAAACACAAACAATCTCCAGGGTAACTTCAATACAGTTGCAGATTGATACAATTTAAAAGTCTAGAAAAGCATCTGCATTGCAAAGTCGCACCGATGTCCTTTGTCAGTGTTAGGAAACAAATTAAATTGGATTGTCTAGTAATTTGCACACTTCCTCTAACATGCATACAAAGAAACAACAAGAGAATATCTAAAGTACCTCAACAGAATCAGCTACAGTTGTAGTCATGTCGTAACCAATCTCTTCAAAAGTTTCATCCAGAAAGAAAACTATAGTTGTAAGCTTTTTACCAGTCAAAAGAGCTTCAATCTCCTCGGGTCCAGGTACTATATGCCTTGGTCCAGCCTTAACAGAACGCTTCAAAGCATTTAATGTACTCATTGCAAGTACTTGAATCTCAGAATCACTACTGACACTGTGTGCAACAGTATGTACATATTCTGACAGATAGCCACCAATTTCCTTGCTAGGAGGCATGCAGGATGCACATAAATACATTAATTCCCAAGCTTTGATCAAAGATTGCCTGCCAATTATAGAACCAATAGGCCAACTATGTTGATTAAGCAACTTGGAAACTGCGAAAAATTTAGCCCCTCTTTGGGCTACATTCTTCAAAAATACATCTTTCCAAAACTCATTTTCAATCACATTCCCATAAAATAATGTTGACTACATGGAAAAAAGTGAAAGAATAACTTTTTGCAAACCTCATAAAATGTCTTATGTGCATACCTGTCAGGATTATTTCTTGTCTGTTTTGAAACTTGTATAAAAAGTTCATCTCGCAGTTCAGAACGCTTCATAGTATGTTTGTATAATTTGCTAACAAGCTGAGTGCTTTCATCTAAGCTTGTTGGAGTCGTTCGATCAGAGGAATCAACTCCCATATACTTCAAGATAATCTGGAACAGCTTAACTGCTCTACTAACAAGATCACTGTTTAGTTTCAGCAGCGAAGTTGGGATGGGATCCTGCCAAAAGGTGCACCTTACCTTTGATAAAAGCATTCAGAAAGCACGACAAAGATTGTCATCAAAACACATTGAATTACCTTCTGGAAGCACAACATATCCTCAAATGTGATTTTTTCCCGAATTTGAGAACCTACTGTCCTTTTAGAGAAGAAACCACGTCTACCAGCAGAATTAATCTGCTTCTGCATGGCCCTCAGGAAACCCTCCACCTGACAAAGGAAAAAGATAACCACAAACTAGTTTTTTATGCATTCCATACCCAAGAGCAATACAAATTGTAAACACGGTACAAAGTTCAGTTACTATAAAAACTAACATATAAACTATAATAGAAATGTAAAGAAGATAGGATTAGGACAAAATTCCCGAGTTTCCATAAACTGTCACGCTTTCAATTGGAATTAGGCACGAATTACTCCTTACTCTTTCGAGCAAGCAAGCGCCACGCTCCTTTGAAGATGGCCCATATGGGGTTCCTAATTAGCCTGCTGTAACTCTTCTTAATTTACCATGGTCTATTAATTACATATTCCCTATAAGGAAAAATATAGTTATCACCTGGAATTTATCAAGCAATGGTATAGCACCGGCAAGTTCAGGTGGTATACCCGATGACAGGGTGTTGGGTGTGCTGCAAGGCAAATGAGGAAAAGCTGATAAATTCTTGTAGGCTAACTTCTTACTTTCTCGGTTTAAATGCAAGTGGCATCCATCAACCACAGTAAAGTTGAAATGCAACATAAAAGGAACGGAAGAAGCTTACGGTGGGGCAAAATTAGAACCATCTGAATCATAATCGTCTCCATTTGACATTGCAAACGAGTTATGTGAAGGGGTTTCATATCCATTGGCAGAACCAAATGAAGACCTGCTTGATCTCAAACTTTGTGCCATGTCAGAAGTCATTTCCCCAAATTACCGCTAACTGTCCAGAACTTTACTAAATTCCATAAAAGCAGCCAATTTGAAGGTGCTTCTCTCCCCCAATGCGTGTTTCTTTATTTGCTTTTCCTCAATTAGACAGAGGGCGATTCTGTTAAAGAAATACAACAAAGTCATCAATGTGTGACTCCAAAACTGACCACAAAATAAATAAATAAATAAATAACCCTATTTCAATAAATTCAAGCTACGTGAACCCTGAAAAGAAAGCAAATAAATCATAAATAACAAATGCCCAAAACAGAAACTATGATAAATAACAAAAAAAATATCAGAAATGAAATCTTTAAAAAAAATTAAAAACCCAAAATCTCTGTTAAATCGAAATAAATTGCGAGCTAAAACCAAAGGCGATAAACCCAAGTCCAGAGATCCAGAAGAATATTAAACATATGAAAAAAAAAAAATTAAAATTACGGCATTATGAGTCAAAAACTTGAAAAATAACATCTTTCTGCATGAAAATTAATCGTAGAAAAATAAACAAAACACAGATCGAAAAAACAAAATGAAGTGGATATCAGTTATAGACAATGGTGCAGAAATCAAGCAACACAACACACACGTCACTCGTGCATAAACCATAAGCAAATGCGACCAAAAATCTGAAAATGGGACAGCAAAATACGATGACATTATAGTTGCTGATCAAGGATGCTGATGAACCTGCTACAGAGAGGAGAGAGAGTGGAGTGAAGGAGGGAGAATCAGAAAGGATACAATGAGGGTCACGAGAGTTTTTAAAATTCATTCATTTTTAGCTCACCTCAAAATCAAAACCGAAAAATAAAACATGAAGACATCATCGCATATGTCCTCAATCTATTGACTTGATAGCAAGTCAGTCTCTATACTTCTCTAATAGTAGCACTATTAGTCTACGAATATGAAAATGCCATATTTTCGCCACAACCGTTCGAAAGTGCCAAATCTTTGCTTTGTTACACAACTGTAATCAAAATATATTTTATTTAAAAATTGTGAACACTGACTAAAGTTATGGAGCAAAACTCAATTTTACAAAATTAGACAGTAATGTTATGATTTATACCAAATCGTGTGTACACTCATCTTATGTAGGTATTCCATTTGTATAGAAATTTTAGTTATACACGGATTGGGACATCCACCTTGAATTTTTAACTATGCATTCTTAGAAAAAATATATATATCATTTAGACCGTATATATCATTTTACGTCATTTCATCCGGTTCGTTATAAAGTTAAGCATCAAAAAAACTTTAATGTTCTTTATAATGATTGAAATGCTAGAGTGCATCCAGATGGAAGGTCCCAATATTGCAGACTTCAAACACCAAGGATTGTTTTTACCAATACAAACACCGTACCCTACCCACCCCACCACTCAAGAAAAGTATCAATTATACATGGATTGGGACATCCACCTTGAATTTAGTTTGGTTCATGTCATGATCATTCCATGTATTTTTCAAGATTTTCAGTTTACTTTTCCTACATTTAAGAACTTGGAAAAAATCTTAATGTTAACACACTATGCCAAAATAATAATAATGATAATGATAAAAAGAGGCCAAGTGCGATGGTTAGCTTGTCTTCCAACAACTTGATTAATAGTTTTCTTTAAATGCCGTTAAAAACTTAACATTTTAATTTTATTACGTAAATTTGGATGTGCTCCTGATTGTTTTGTTCCTTATAATGGGAACAAATAGTACACAATCTTGTATCCTTTGTTACTACTTTCCTAATTGTTCATAAATCAATTGATATTCTTTTCTTGTTTTCATCACATTACTTTTCAAGCAACAATTTATTATCAATATTTTGCATTCAAAGACCGAAGAAGGTAAATATTATCGCGGTTTGATCATTGATGTAACAAGGCATTGAATAAGTTCACATGTTTGTTCCTATCCTACCTCCTATAGGGTGATACACTTTTTTTTGCATTTGTCATAGATTGAAACTTTTGAATTGTCGTTTTCAATTTGAGTGACAATAGGACATTAGATTGGATTATACATAACTAAGCCCATGTTTGGCTGTTGTTTGTTAACGGTTCATAATCAATCAAATCACATTTTGTACACATTTTTCGTGAAACACACAAATACTATCCATTAATGTCTACTCATTTCTATCTATTTATAATTTAAACTGTTTATAAACAATTCCTACATAAAACATTGTTATATTTATTTGTACCATGATCATGTCTATGTCTACCATGATCATGATATGGTTGAAATGCCGGCCATGCCGGCTATTTTACAAAGTCACGAGAATTGTTCCATTTCTTTATTGTAAAGATAGCGAAAAATCAGAAACACAATCCAAAATTGAAAATTGATTTGATGAGGAAAGGCGTGCAAATGCTAATTAATTGCAATTAAGTAAAAATTAGTATTCGTAGGGCCCACAATTTTAGCTATAGTACAATAGTTTAACGACAAATTAGTGCTCTTTCTTGCTAATTAAGAAATATGTAAAGTAACTTGTTATTGATTTGTTTGTATTATTACCAGATTTTTCTGCAGAAGCAATCTTACATACCGTTACATCTTAAGGTAGTTTTTTTTTCTATGTTTTCTCGGCTTCCTTTACTATCTATTTCATTATTGTCACTACTTAACAACTCAAATTATATCAAAATTTAGGTTTAGAAGCTAACCTTTCTCTAACTCTTTAAATAATTTTTGAAGCCCACATTTTCCTTGTTATTTTAGGCTTCCAGCCAAGACGCAGAAGAACACATTCATTAGCCAAAATCGAGGTTTCTTTTAAAGTCTGTTCAATCATTTTCAAGAATCTCTTTAAACGTGATATACTCTCTATTTTAAAGAGTCAATTTTAAAATCATGTTCCATGAAACTCTTTAAATTAACATTTTAATTTATAGAGTGGGTTTGCCAAACTCACTTTCTATAATTAAATGTATTCAAAGTGTTTTAATTTTCAATGTAAGAAAATAATAAAATAATTTGGAGAAAAGTTAGTTAAAATAAAAGATAGAAAAAATTTTTAAAAAAAAAACATTTTTTGAGATTAGTAAAATTAAGTATTAAATATAAAGAGTTTGTTCGAGTACTTCAAAATTTTAACTCTTTAAATTTATAGATGATCTTCAATGATAGAATACACTCTTTAAAAAATAAAGTCTTTTCTAGATACTCTTAATTGGAAAGCTTAACTCCTGAATCAGGTAGCTTCATTTGGTGAGCATACGCACACAAGTTTGCTGAACTTGTGAAAATTGGGTCAATATATCATTTTGCTAAACATGAAGATCTGGCATATCTTTCTTTTTATGAGAATCAAAGGCTAATACAACTAAATAAAGCAAAATTGACTAATGAATTTCCATTTTGAACACATTTGGCATGATTGCTTGGTGTAGCAAAAGTGTAGCAAAAGAAATTGTTGTGATACCCAATAATCCCGAGCAATAATGTTAAACAGTGACGGATTATATTTCATAGGTTTCGGCCGATGAGTGAAATAAATATCAATCAATCAATTCATATGGTTGATCCGAAAGCAACCTGGATCACTAGTTGCAACTTAATTGTATTAATATTGCATTGGCCCACCATTCACCTATAAGACGGTTTTCTTGTATCTTGGCTCATTTACTTTGTGTTGGCCCATTTGTTGGACTTGGCCCAATTCTAGAAACCTAACATAAGCTATATAGATTCTCTTTCTCTTTACATTTTCACGTGTGTTATTTTGCCCCTTTTTGAGAGAAAAACTACTGCCTCTTGTTTTCTTCTCTTTGCCTTTGTGGTTCTAGCAAAATCATCATCTCTTTGTGTTCTTGTTGTGGTAAGGAAGGAGAAAGCAATCATAGGTGTATTGATGTTGTGGGTTGTATGTGTTGGATTGATTGTTTGATTGATTGGTAAGTGAACTGAGCTCGGAATCCACGTTTTAGAGAAGATTTTCTCTACAGAAATAAACTAAATCTTACTAATCTTATGGAAATATTGATCGATGATATCAGACCAAGCATTTACATTTTCAAAACCCATGATAAAGTAGAACTATTGGTTACAGGGGCACGGCCAATGAGACTGGCAGTTCCCCATCTCAGTCGTCTTCCTGACACACCTTCCCCTCTCGAAATGTATGCAACCGTTCGTGTGAGAGAAAGAAAAAAGGAACTTTGAGACAATAATAGCCTCTATATTAATATAGATAATTTAGGACATTATATTTATCTTTGAAAATTATCTTTCTGTTGAGAATAGATAATTCTTAGGGATTGTATATCTCATAGTTTCATTTTAAAGAGAAACACCATACATGTATATATAGATGACAAAAAGAGAAAACACACAGCTAGTTTTCAGAAAATTGTAAAACTTCTCTCTCGAGATTTTGACTTTTTGACATGGTATCAGAGCGAGGTCTCTAACCTACTTCGATTTTTTATTTTTATTTTTTGCTCAGGCTATTCCCTTTTCGGTCGTCGGAGTTGTCTGGCCGTGATTTCAGTGTATTAAGTTGTCGGCTTCTCATACTTTGATGGATTATTATAATTTCGGTGGATCCAATTGCCAATTCTTAGTGCCTTGATGGATTTTGGCCAGCCATCTGCCATTATCTGTCTCCAGTCGGTGCTTTCTTTTGTCAATTTTGGTTGGGTAATAGTTCTTTAATCGTATGCATTCACACTATTCCGTCTCTAGTTGGTATTTTGGCAAGGTTAGTTCTAATTTTTTGGATTTCTTGTGGAATTTTGGTAGACAATATCTTTTTGTTTGGTTGGGATTTTCGAGACTGGTTGTTTCTTTTGGTCAGCACTTTTTGTTGGTTCGGGCGTTGATTTTGTGCTTTATTGGTCTGGGTTCCAATTTTTTTTAGTGAGCCACTTTATTCATTATGTCATCAGCAAAATTAGAATCCTCTCATATTCGGTTTAATGGGAAAAATTACTCTGCTTGGGAATTTCAATTTCAATTATTTGTCAAAGGAAATGAATTGGGGGGGGGGGCCGAGGGGTCATCTTGAAGTGAGTGATCTCCCCCTAAAGATATAGAGGGTTTGACTAAGTGAAAAATCAAGGATGTTCGGGTTATGACCTGGATCCTTGATTCTGTTGAGTCTCGCCTTGTTCTCAATCTGGGATCTTATAAAACTACTACTGATATGTGGGACTATCTTAGTAAGGTCTACAAATAGGACAACACGGCTCGACGGTTTAAATTTGAATATGAGTTGGCTAATTTTACACAGGGAAGTCTTTCCGTTGATGAATATTTTTTTGGCTTTCAAAATCTTTGGGTTGATTATTCATACATTGTTTTATGCTAATGTTCCTGCTGGAGCTCTATGTGTTGTTCAAGCGATGTATAAAAAGAGCAAGAGAGATCAATTCTTGATGAAACTACGTCCCGAATTTGAGGTTGCACGTTCTAATATGATGAATCATCATCTTGTAGCATCTCTGGATGCTTGTTTGAGTAAACTCCTTTGTGAGGAGCAACGTATCATCACTCAGACAGTCATGGAACAGGGGGCTACAGTTAATTTTCCTGCTATTGTAGCTTATAAAGCACGAGGAAGGAATAAGGGTCGTGACATGCTTGCTATCCAGTGCTATAACTGTAAAGCTTTTGGTCATATTGCTCGGGATTTTCCAAAGAAACATTGTAATTACTGCAAGAAACATGGTCATCACATCTCAAATTGTCCATTCGACCCATAAGGAAGCATCATACTACATATCATGCCTCCACTGGTGCCTGTAGCTTCGCTACATTGCCTGTTGCCTCGCAAGTTGTTTCTAATCCTGTTTTTGCTGCCTTATCAAGCCCAACCACACTCATTCCTGAAAATGGTACAACAAATAATCAATTCTGCTTTTGGACTTCCAGGTACTCATATTGTTCCTTCTAAGCCCTGGTTCGTTGACTCCAAAGCATCTAACCTTATGACCAATAATGTTGTTCCTCTTTCCAATGTCAGAGAGTATGATGAGAATCTAAAAATTCACACCGCTGATGATAGTTCTCTGTCTATCGGGGCGTTTGGTGATCTTTCTTCTTCCTTAACTAATATTTTTGTGTGTCCCGATCTCTCTACAAACTTAATTTCTATTGGTCAATTAGTTGGTAATAATTGTGATGTCTATTTTTCTCTCGTTTTGGTTGTGTTGCGCAAGATTCGGTGTTCAGAAAAATGATCACGAAATGGCCTAAAGAGGGATGACTCTTTCCTTTGCACATTTCTCCTTTCCCAATTCTACCTAGTTCTCATTTATTTGTCTTTGCATGTAATGATTTTAGTCTTGGAAATAAATTGTGGCATAGATGTTTAGGTCACCCAAACTCAAATGTACTTTGTACTTTATTTAATTCTATCTTATTGAGAAATAAATTATGTTATTCTCTTGATCTCTCTTTTGATTGTACAACATGCAAAATTGGTAAAAGTAAAGTTCTACATTTTCATTCTTATGGATCTCGTGCCGAGTTATTTAAGTATTTCCGTCCGGATGTTCATAGTATTTTAGAACCAAAGAAATAGAGAAATTTGATCTTCTATCGATGGAGGTGTAATGAACAACAATATCCAATTGTAGTAAAAATTGTACATGATCTACTAACTCCTCTAGTGTTTACAGTAGCATTTGAGGCCGTGTTTAGTTTAAATAGTAGGATTTTTTTAGACAATGATCAAGGCTAAAAGAATATATATTGGGGGCTCTAGCATGCTTGAAGCGCTACGAATGTGGAGAATTACATGTTTAAGATCAAGTTAATAGTATAACAGTCGAGAAGTTGCAACATATCCAAGCATAGGATCTTAATATTGTAAGTTTTAGTTCCTTGATTTAATTGCGTAATTTTTTACATCACTTTTAAAAAAAAAAAAAAAAAAATTGTATACAAAATATTTTATTTTTGTATAATTTTAACTTCGCTTGCGTTAAATGTAGTCGGTCCCAATTACGAAAAAACAACTTTGAGGCCTAATTTATGAAATTCGCCCAGGTACCGAGTATCATAGGACTGGCATTGCTCACATTCTTGTGGTCCATTGATTAATGGGATACAAGTTTGCTCAAAATGTACTGATTCACAACATAATTTGTCATTCTCAAAGCAAGTTGACTCAACAACCCTAATTCCTTTTGGTCTACCTATGTATCTCTAAGTCCAACTTGACATAACTCTCTCCACCTACACCTTCATGGATTACAAATCAAGCCAGCATCATTTGACTAGTAGAAGCAGAATAGTATTATTGAACGACTTTCCTTCTCGTAAAGAGCATGTGCTTTAAAAAATTGTACGTGATCTACTAATACCTCGAAAATGAGATTTGGCGAGAACCCGAGTCAGCCCATTATGGGCTCGTGCGGCTCGAAAAGCATGCTAGCTTGCCATCTTGATGCAAGAGTGACAAGCATTTAATGTCTGCCACATTTGGTGGTTGATGGAAATCACATCATAGAACATCTAACATCTCTTAAGAGTTGTTCTATTTAATTTCAAAATGTAATTTTTTAAAATAAAACCCCAATTCAATTTAAAAAATTTATTTTTTTAGATAAGCAATAAAATTTATTACTGTATCATCGTCTCGTAAACGAGCATTTAATAATGTGCACAGAGCATGACTTATCAGAGAGAACATTTGTCACTGATTTAATCATAGATAAAACTCTACGTAGCTTATATTTCATTCATGTCAAAATTATGATATAGTTATATAACTGTATTATCATGATAGGCAAATTTGTGGCTCCCACCATAATTTAGAAGATTATGATTGGAAATTTGCATTTTGTGTTAAGAACTTCTTGAAGACTTTTTATGATGCAACCAATGCGTGCAGCAATATTTACTATCCTACTTCTTGAATTGTTTTACAATATTTTTTCAACATTGCTAAACTATTTAATACATATAAGAGTTTGCCACTTTTAGTTGATATAATATTTTCTATGGAGGTAAAATTTCGAAAATATTGGGCGATATTGCCCACTTTATTTATTTTAGCCTTGATAAAAGACCATCAATTTAATTTAGAAGGCACTAAAGCTATTAAAAAGGAAATTTCACAGAACTTGACTTCTAAGTGAAATGTTTAATAGTCATGTTGAAAAGGAGAGTCACTGCAATTCTATTCCCCAAAGTCAAAAGAATAGTGTAGTTCATTCAGATGATTTATGGGATTTTTTAAACTCGTGTAATAGTACTCCCTCAACTAGTAGTAGTTCATCACTACCTAGCACAGTAGGTGATGATACAAATTTTTAAATACCCTCCGAATTATCTATGTATTTCCGTGCGGATGTTCGTAGTAATTTAGAACAAATAGAGAAATTTTATCTCTTATCCTGGTGGAGGTGTAATGAACGATATTATCCAATTGTAGCAAAAATTGTACATGATCTACTAAAATCTCTGGTGTTTATAGTAGTATTTGAGGTTGTGTTTAATTTAAATGGTAGGATTTTTTCGGTTGAACGATTAAACTAAAAAAAGATATATTGGAGGCTCTAGTATGCTTGAAGGATTAAGAATGTGGAGAATTGTACACGAAATATTTTATTTTTGTACAATTTTAACTTTGCTTACGTTAAATGTAGTCGGTCTCAAACTTGAAAAAATGAGAAGGGTTGTTACTTCCTTTGGACGTAGTGATGGCAATGGGCCGAGTCGAGTCGGCTGGGCTCGTTATCCTACGAGCTCGGCTCGTGCTCGGGCTCGTTGCTCAACGAGCTCGTGGGCAACCGGCTTGGCTCGTCAAAAAATAAAGACGCTCGGCTCGGCCCACGAGCTCGTGGCTCGTGGGCTTTGACGAGCTGAGCTCACGAGCTCGGCTCGTGAGCTCGCCTCCAAATTTTTTTTTAATACACGTTTTTTTCCTAAATTTTGTTTAAAAAAATAGATTTTCGGTAAAATTTTATTTTATAAGTATTTTTATTTTGTAAACAATTTACTTAGACTTTGATAAAGTATATTTTTATAATATATTTTTTTATAAATTTATCTTATAAATAATACTTATAAGTTTTTTGTAATTACAATTTAATTTTTTTACTTATAAATAATTTTTAATTAATATATTTTCATTTTCAAGTTTGTTTTGAAGAAAATATATTAATTGAAAATAATTATTTTATAAATGATAAAATTAAAAAAAAATATGAGACATTGTCAAATGATTTTTCAAAATATTTTTCATTTTAAAAATAATAAAATATTAAAATATAAACCCTCCTCCTTTATCCGGGCTTGGGACCGGCTACTTCAATAATTCAATTTCGAGTAGGCGGAGTTAAAAATTGTACACGAACAACTTGTTACGTATACAATTTTTTTAAAAAAATTATAAAGGTATTAAAATAAAAATTCGTCATAAATATGATTAAACTAAATATCACTTACTTGACTACATGCAATTTCGGCATATTTATCTTGCAGTCGAAAATGAGCGTCTTGCCAGTCCTTCACGCACATTAATGCTTCTAAAATATCTTCTTTTAGTCGATTCCTAACTTCAGAGAGAACCCTAGACCCTGCACTAAAAGCAGATTCCGAAGCTACAGTGCTAACCGGAGGTGTTAGTAGATCTTTTGCCATTGCAGAAACTATTGGCCATCGACGTTCATACTTTCGCCAGAAGTCAACTACTTCTTCAGAATTTTTCCTTAGTGCATTGTTACTAGGCCAATTATGATTAAAGTAATCAAGTAATTCAGCAGGCATTGCATTGGGACTGTTACTCGATGTTTGAGTACATGCAGTGGAAGACAAACTACTATGACTTGATGAACCATATGCATATCCAGTTTGACCATATCTATATGAGTTCATGCCTTCAAATAAATTTAAAATTTCAGCGTCGTCATCTCCTAAATTAGTTGGAGGAGTACTTGTAGAGCCAAAGGGTACACGAGTAACATGTGTACCCATTCGTGAAGCATATGTTACATATATTTCAGATAAAGTTACTTCCAAATTCCTATAAGTAATATGTACGTTAAAAGTTAAAGATTTTGACATTCGTTCAATTATAAATTTAGTACCCGATAAATTATATTGGGGGTCCATGACGCATGCTAATGGAAATAACATGGGCAAGTCTTCCCAATATTTTCTAAACTTTAATTCCATGACAATTATAACTGAATTAAAATCGGGGTCATCTTTATATCTATCAAAAGCCCTAGAAATTAGATAAAGACGTTGAAGGACCATACAACTAGTAGGATAATAAACACCAGATAAAATATTTGTAGAATCATAAAAACATTTCAAAAAAGCTTTAATTTTAATAACTAAAGCCCAATCGGATTCATTCAAAATATTTTCGTCGTCGTCCCTCATATGCCTATTGTTATAAAATTCAGTAATTAAATGTTCGAAACCTTCACATGATTTTAATAATAAATATGTGGAGTTCCATCTATGCGCTACGTCATTAGTAAAAGTTTTTGAATGCGACACCCCATTTTCGGCACAAAAATCCTCAAACGCTTGTTTTCTACTAGGTGTAATAGTGATATAAGTTAGTGCATTCTTAATTCGTTGAATTTCATCCTTAACATATTTTAAACCATCTTGTACTATTAAATTTAAAATATGGCATACACATCGAATATGAAATAAATAACCACCGAATTCGGGTTGAAATACTCTTTTTAATTTCTCGATAACAACCTTATTTACACTAGCGTTGTCGAACGTAAAAGAACGAATTTTACTCTCGCATTTATATTCTCTGATAATCTTCATAATAGCACTAAATATATTGGGAGCATTGTGAGGGTACTCAATAATTTTAAAAGCAATTATTCTTTTATGCATGATCCAAAGTGGGTCTATATAATGTGCAGTTGCAGCAATATAACCTCTTTTATTAATCTCTTCCCATAAATCCGAAATTAAAGATATCACACCCCCATATTTTTCTAAATCGGCAATTAATATTTTCTTTGCAGTTTCAAAATATTCTATTGTATCAGAACGAACAGTATTTCGACTTACCCCAACGTACCTTGGTTGAAGACATTCTTGCACAAAGGTAACGAAATGTTGGTTGTCCGTTTGTGCTAGTGGCAACTCAGATCCGGCAAGGTATTTCACCATTCCTGTTCGAGTTCTTTCCGCCGAATACATCCACGTACTAAGTGGCGTAGTCGTAGCACCGCTGGTCCGCTGCCTGGACTACCAAATTGTAGTTGCGTTTGACCAGCAGGAAGAAGACATGTTTGGCCGCACATGATTTGTAGTGACGGTTGAGGTGGGTGGTTCCAATGCCTTTTTGATGGGCCAATCGTTGTTGACAGTATTTACATACTGCTTTGGTTTCTTGAACCAATTTAAAATGGTCCCAACATTTTGCCTGCTTCTTCCCCTTTCTCTTCCCTCTTGCATCGGGAATTTCAATAACAGGTTCATCATCCTGTTCCAAATCAATTGGAGCATCAACATTAACGTCATCCAAATCAATTGGATGACTACTTTCATGAATATTGTAATCTTCAATATTTTCTGGAATGGGTACTTCATCTAGACCGACGAACTCATTCCCAAATTGATTTTGGGGCACATGTGCTACATTCTCGACTCCGACATCGAACAAGTTTTCAATAAATGAGCGTGGATCCATTTGTGAATAATTGAAATTGAATATTGAAGAAGAAGAAGAAGAAGTGAAGTAGAATTGAGAAGTGAATGAATGAATATTATGTAGTAGTGTAGAAAATATATTGTAAAATCAAGATTATGATTTAATGATATGAACATAAAATGTAGAAGAGTACAGAAATAAGAATGAATAAATAATATTGATTATAATTGATTTGTAGAGAGTATAGTAGAGAATAAGAGATTGATAGTAAATTTGGTGAGAAAAAAATGTTGTAATTGATGGGTATTTATAGGAAAAAAATGAAAAAAAAAAAAAAAAAAAAATTTAAAAAACGTGACCAAACGGTCACTGAAAATTCTGAAAATTCAGTGACCGTTTGGTCACATTTTTCATAAATTTTTTTTTTTTTTTTTTTTTGGACGAGCCCACGAGCCGGCTAAGAATGAATAAATAATATTGATTATAATTGATTTGTAGAGAGTATAATAGAGAATAAGAGATTGATAGTAAATTTGGTGAGAAAAAAATGTTGTAATTGATGGGTATTTATAGGAAAAAAATGAAAAAAAAAAATTTTAAAAAACGTGACCAAACGGTCACTGAAAATTCTGAAAATTCAGTGACCGTTTGGTCACTTTTTTTTCATAAAATTTTTTTTTTTTTTTTGGACGAGCCCACGAGCCGGCTCGGCTCGTGGCTCGTGGCTCGTGGCTCGTCAAATGCGAGCCACGAGCGGCTCGTCTATTTGATGAGCCGAGCCGAGCTCGGCTCGTTCAAATTTTTTTGTTCGGCTCGTTGCCCGAGCGGCTCGTGGCTCGTTTTAGACGAACCGAGCCCACGAGCTCACGAGCGGCTCGGCTCAATTGCCATCACTATTTGGACGCAGTGGCGGACCCACCAGTGGACCTGGTGGTCCTAGGACCAACTAGATTTTCAGTTGTTGTTTTTTTTTTTTTTTTTTTTTTTTTTTTTTTTAAGTTTTCATTTTTTTTTATTTAAAATATTTTACAATTTTGAGATATAACATGTTAGATGTTAGATATAAGTACAGATTTTTGGATATATAACATCTATAAAGTATACTATAATTTTTCATTATAACATGTTAGATATAAATACAGATTTAGATGGAAAATCGAAAATCTAGCTTTGGAAATGAATTTTAGTTAATTAAGATTTGAATTCAGAGAGTTGTTGAAGGTTGTGATTTGTTTTGATATTAAGGTGTTGTTCTTTTGTCCGTTTTGCTGATTTAGTTGTATGTTTGGTTCTTCCTGAGATTGTTAATTGTCAGTAGCAACGAAGTGTTTTCACCTCTTGTAGTAAATCCGTCTAATTGTTGAAGAAACTATTTGGTAACATGGGTTGAGACCTCGAAATTGGATAGAAATTCTTGTCTACATATTTGAATTTGATTTCAAGCAGCCTAACACAATTAAAAAGTAGTTTTGATTTCAGTTTGTCAGCCTATTGCTGTAATTGGTCAGATGAGCGTTTCCAAGTTAATATTTTTTTCATTTTCGCAGCAATTAATAATGGAAAATAATATGTATTTCAAACTTCTATCATTTTAATTGTATAGGTTCTTTAATCATTATGAATATTTGTGCTATCTTCAACTCCAAAAAAATAATTTCGGGGGGCAGTACCCCGTACGTGCTCCCCCCTCCTTCATCTCAATATCTTTCATTTTAGGACCCACCAACTCTAAAAGCCTGGGTCCGCCACTGTTTGTACATGCATAATTAATTTTTTTTTTTTTTTTTGTTTGTAAATCAATGACCAATTAATTTGTAACATTCAACAACTTTGGAGCCTAATTTATTAAATTCATCCCATGTCTCGAAAATCACAGGACCGACACTGCTCACATTCTTGTGGTTGTTGATCAATGGAATGCATATTTGCTCAAAACGTATTGATTCACAATATGATTTGTCATTCTCAAAGCAAGTTGACTCAACAACCCCAGTTCATTTTGGTCCACCTATGTCCCGACTCGACATAACTCTCTCCACCCCCGCACCTTCATGAATTAAAAATCATTTGACTTTCCTTCTCGTAAATAGCATGCGCTTGAAAAAAAACACTTCTTGTTTCATACTCTCTTTCTCTCCTTGTCCGTACACACATCTACTGCAGCTATGATCCCAAAGAACACTCGTTGTTTCATTCTCTCTGTGTTGTTTTTCCTATGTTTCTATATCAACATCAATCTTTCACTAGGAGGTGACATCATTAGAGCAAACCAATCTCTCTCTCGAAAACAGACAATCGTGTCTTCTGGTGGAACTTTTGAACTGGGATTCTTCCAACCAGGTACTTCTTCCAGGTATTATATTGGAATTTGGTACAAAAACATTAGTCCAAGGACCATAGTTTGGGTAGCAAATAGGGAGACACCCATTTCAGACATGAACTCTTCAGAACTTAAGATGTTAGATGGGAATTTGGTGCTTATGAATGAGTCCCAGGTTTCAATTTGGTCCACAAATGTAAACTTGACAACCTCAAACTCTGTTGTGGCAACTCTACTTGATAATGGAAATTTAGTTTTGAGAGATGAGTCAGAACCTAGGACAAGTGAAGGATTTTGGCAAAGTTTTGATAATCCAACAGATACGTTGTTGCCTGGTAGCAAACTTGCCTATGATAAACGTACAAAAACAAAGAAAGTCCTCACTTCATGGAAAAACTCGGAGGATCCTGCATCTGGGCTTTTCTCCAATCAATTAGATCCAAATGGGAGTCAATGTATTATAAGCTGGAATAGGACTCGATGGTACTGGACTAGTGGAGCTTGGAATGGGCGTTTTTTCAGTTCAGTCCCCGAAATGAGTTTAGACAAAATTCATAATCATACTTATGTTGACAACGTTAATGAGAGTTACTACACTTATTCTCTTACTAATGCTTCCATTAAATCTCGATATGTGATGGATGTTTCCGGGCAAATTAAGGTGACAGTGTGGTATAACGAGAAGTGGACTCCTCTTTTGTTTCAACCTAGGCAGCAATGTGATGTGTATGCTTATTGTGGGGCATTTGGTACCTGCAATCAGAGTTCATCGAACTTCTGTTATTGTTTGCCTGGATTTAAGCAAAGGTCGGAATATGATTGGAGTTTGAAGGATTATTCGGGTGGCTGTGTGAGAGAGATTATTTTGACCTGTACGAATGACAGGAAAGACAAGTTTCTGGCGAATAATCTTGTTAGGTTACCTTCAAATTCACGAAGAGTGATGGCAGGGAGTGCTGGAGAGTGTAATTCTATCTGCTTGAGTAATTGCTCTTGTACAGCTTACTCTTACGAAGACAATGGATGTTCAGTTTGGATTGGGGAACTAATGGATTTACAGCAAACCACAGAAAATAATGGCAGTAAAAGAACGATCCATATTAAACTTTCCGCTTCTGCATCTCAGTTTTCAAATAATAAAAAAAGTAAAGTACTTGTAATCGGCTTTGTTGTGGGTTCTGTTGCTGTTGTTATGGTTCTATTGGCCACTGTCGTGATATGCATATGCAGGCATAAATCTGGGACTACGAAAGCAGTTGAGGGATCATCGTTAGCATTTAGGAACAAGGACACGTTGCAAATTGAAACCAAAAATTCCTCAGATAAGTTGGAGGGAGATGACAAGAGGGGTATCGGTGTTCCTTTCTGCAGTTGGGAAAGTATAATAGCTGCTACCGAGAACTTCTCAGACATACATAAACTTGGACGTGGGGGATTTGGTCCTGTTTACAAGGTTTAACTATTGTTCTCTCCATAATTATTTGCTACAACAAAGTTTGTGCTTCCTTTTGTATTGATTCTAGCTCACAACTCTTGCAGGGAACGTTTCCCGGAGGGCAAGAAATTGCAGTGAAAAGGTTGTCAAGGTGTTCTTTGCAAGGCATTAACGAATTTCAAAACGAAATTGTATTGATTGCAAAGCTTCAACACCGAAACCTCGTTCGCCTTTTGGGCTACTGTATGAATGAGAATGAAAAGATCTTACTCTATGAATACATGCCCAACAAAAGTTTGGATGCCTTTATATTTGGTTAGTTCATGCAAAATGATATGATTTATATTTGCAATTTTCATTTCAACTAATAATAATTTTTTTTTGCAAATACTAGATAAAAAATTATGCATGTTACTGAACTGGAAGAAGCGGTTTGACATCATTTTGGGGATAGCAAGAGGGGTTCTTTATCTTCATCAAGATTCAAGGTTGAGGATAATTCATAGAGATTTGAAAACAAGCAACATTTTGTTAGATGAAGAGATGAACCCCAAAATTTCAGACTTCGGTTTGGCCAGAATTGTTGAGGGAAAAGGAACAGAAGCAAGCACCAATAATGTCACAGGAACCTAGTAAGTGTCAATTAAAATGATATAATTATACTAAGACCACTGAAAGCAAGAAAAAATGAAACTTTTCATAGCTTATCTGATTGTAATGATCTTGTACATACAATCTCCAGATTTTGGCCTAGATCAGCAATTCAATTCTTGGCTCCTCTGTGCCATGTGCAATGATATCAACAATGACAAATTTCTATTAAGCTATGCATATGTATTATGTATATAGACACCTAATATACACATGATATTGTGTCATATATATATATATATACACACACACAAACTAACTTCTAGTTACCTTGATCAAGTGGTTATATGTCTCCGGAGTATGCAGTGGATGGACTATTCTCTCTATAAAGTCAGATGTATTTAGTTTTGGAGTTGTTGTACTCGAGATAGTCACTGGAAAGAGAAACACGGGATTTTACCAATCCTCAGAAGACTTGAATCTCTTGGGTTATGTAAGTAGATAAATTCCTCCATTTATATACAAAATTTTAGCCAATTCATAGTCTAAAATATTTTGAAGCTATTTCTGCAGGTATGGAGATTGTGGAGTGAAAACAAGGCATTCGATTTGGTGGACCCAATACTGCTTGAATCTTATGAGAAATCAGAAGTTATAAAGTGCATTAATGTTGGGCTTTTGTGTGTGGAAGAAGATCCTGGTGATCGTCCCACTATGTCAGATGTAGTCCTAATGCTTAGTAGCGAAACTGCAGTTGTTCCAGTTCCCAATCAACCAGCTTTTGTAATGAGAAAACGCTTGCCCTCTAATCAACCGGATTTGTTCTCCAACAATGAGTTGACGGTATCTATGCCACAAGGGCGTTGATGAACTTTTTCTTATTTCCTTCCACTCGTTTTATGCTCAACAAGAATCTCCACGAACTTGTTTTATTAACAAGAAGTCCAGATATGCAAGTTTCCTCTCATTTCTAGTTGTTTGCACAATTTTTCCTTGTGGAAGATTAGCCAAGGAATTGTATTAACGTTGTCTAAAATGTCGCGTAATGACACTTTTTTCTTCTATGCATTATCCCAGTGAAGAAAAAAAGGTTGTCTTCTCTTGGCTCCACCGCTCTAATTCTCGCCTTTATATACGCATACAAACAACAAAGCGATGGTTCTCTCACTCTCATCTCCTCCAATCCCTTCAGATTGATGGTTGGCCACACATAGAAAACAAGTATCTGTCTTTTTTCCTTCTATCTGGTGATAGTGGGTCACAAAGGAGAGGGAGTTGAGCAGTGGTCGAGATCTCACCAGTTTGAATATTAGAAAAATTAAAAAAAAAAAAAAAAATTAAGTTCAATTAAGGTTCTCAATGTACATTTAGCGGATTGTATGTATTAAGAATTTTACAATCAATAATACTAGAAAAAATATTACCGTGGATTGAGGTAATTGTATGGGGGTGTATTTAATTGAGATTTTTAGAGACTTTTGGAGACTTTAAAAGTTTAGGTGTATTTAATTGAGAATTTTAGAGACTCTCTAAAAAGTCAGGTGTATTTAATTGAGACTTCTAGAGACTTTTAAAAAGTCTCTAAAAGTCACGAGGTATTCAATTGAAACTTTTTAGAAGTCTCTACAAGTTACGAGGTATTCAATTGAGAATGAATTTTGGAAGATTTATAATTTGGTAGACTTTTGGAGACTTTTTTGTTGAAAGTATAAATAGAAAAACTCCCCACAAATCTCACATAGCACGAGAGATTTCTCCAGCGGCTTTGAAAAGGTAGGGTTTTCTGATTCTCCTCCATCCCTCTTCTTCCCGCTTTGAACTTCTCGTCACTCACTTTCAGGACAACTCCACCCTCGCATCAGTTTTGCTCTCCCGTGCTGTAGTCGCCGCATTCTTTCCGACGCCGGAATCTTTCCGTCAATTGGAGGTATGGATACCATAGTTATCTTGCTCAATACAGAATTTTTATTGCATATAATTAATTTTATACTGATTTTCACACTAACTTGGTGATGGGGGTGTGGATTTAGTTGAATTTTGAGATGGATTTAGTTGAATTCTGTGATTTCCGTTTGTGAATTTTGGGAAGAGTTGGTCAATTTGTGTCTGTGCGATAACTTCTTATAGATACTGGCCCTTTTTTCCTTACTGAAATCGAGGAGGTGGTGTACTAGTGGGAAGAAAGCAAATACTTTCTGGTAGTTTTATCTTGTGGGCTCATGCTTGCCCACTTCTAAACCTTATCAATTGTTTTCCCTGTGTTATAGTAATTAAATGGGTTATTCAATTTGTGTGGCAAATTGCACCATGCTGTTATAGGCAATCACTTGGGAATTCGTTTTCTTGAGGGGATGGAGACTGGTAGCGAGATACGGGATTTGAAACAATCGGCTGGGAATCTGGGAACAGAAAAGTACATATGGATGACTCAGAGTAAATATACAGTGTGGGTAAAGTTGACAGTGGGCGTGGGTTGGTGGAGATGGAGTCCAGTATGAGATGGGTAAGCGGGGATTACAGCCGGGGCAATGGCGATGTGATCAAACAAACTACTAATATCAAGTCTACCAAGACAAGATCAAAACAGAAGAAAACATCATTGTAGCAACCAAAACAACCATAACCAGTCTGGAATCTTGACTTTGTATTGTTTAGTGTCTAATTGAGTTCGATTTCTTCTTTCTGATGTTTTGTTTCAATTCAACCTATAAATTGTCGTTGAAATTCTCATCGAAACCCTTGAAATTTCCGTTTTGGTACTTTGGGCCATTTTCTATTAATCTTGTATAATTGTATATATGAATGTGTGAAAATTCTGTTCACAGAAAATCATGTTGGGAAGAGTTGGTTAATTTGTTATTTTTGATTATTTTGGCTTATGTTATTTCAAAAGGAATGGTTTAGGCTGTAGCACTAATTATTTGTTCTATAATTATATGACAATAGTATTAATGGAAGATTCAACACAAGAAAATGATAAGATTCAGGGAAGAGGTTCCGAAAAATATGCGAAATGGACGTTGGAAGAAAGCAATGAGCTGCTAAAACTCATGGTCGATGCTGCCAATCGTGGTTGGCGTGATACTAATGGTGTATTGAGCAAGATAACTGTAGAAAAACATATACTCCCCCCTCTTAACCAAAAGCTTGGGGTCGAAAAAACTTATGCTCAATATAAAAGTCGTGTGAAATGGTTTAAAAGTCAGTACAACAAATATTATAAGCTTATGCGTCATAACTCTGGGTTTGGATGGGATCATGTGACGAAGAAATTCACTGCTAGTGATGAAGTATGGGACGAGTACTTTATGGTGAGCTTCCCGTATTACTTCATTTTGAAAATTATAAAATTTAAGTTATTTCTCAGTGATGTGTAGTTTCATACATTAGCACTTATAATTATTTTTTTCTTTAATAGTCTCATTCTTAGGATAGAAGTTATCGCACAGACACTTTTGCAGACTACGAAGACTTGAGAATTGCAGTTGGGAGTGGGACAGCTGTTGGGACACACTCTATTGCATTAGGGGATGATACTGATGCAAGAACATTTTATACAGAAGAAAAAAGAGTTAGTGGTGGCTTAATAGATGACTTCATGTATGATCCTGATACTGAAGCATTTATCATAAATGATACACAAGATCCCCCATCAAGTCGAAAACGAAGTAGAACAAATTTTGAAGCACAATCTAGTTCGTTGGATCACAAAACTACTCAATCAGATATTATAGACAAACTTGCGAGTACAGTTGACAAGATCACTCGAGCTATTGAATCGATTGACACTAGGGAGCATAATTGTTGGAACGTTATCAAGGAGATCCCAAATTTGAATGATGATGATCGTTTCAAGGTCCTTGATTTGCTTAATACAAAAGCAAAAAAGTCCGAGTTCTTGAACATGACACCAGAAGAACGTTCTAAATGGATATCATTTAAATTAAATTGAGGCTTTATTTTTTGGACATGATTAGTAATAAGTTTAGAAGTTTTTGAATTGTTAATCTATTACTTATGGATTTTTATAACTTTGATTATAGTATTGAATTCTATATTCTTAAGATTATTTATTGATTGTGTTTTTGCTAGTATATTAATTCAATGACAATTGATTCGTTTGTACATGACTTTCGCATTTTAATTGTGTATTTCTAGGTACTTCCATATATATAATGTCTACTGGTAACATACATGAAGATCATGAAATAGAGATGGATGAGATTGAAGATGACTATAAGGAAGCATTATATGAAATCATACGGTATTTATGGATGGCAATTCAAGCAATTCTCTACGTGATAAATGATTATGTAAACAATATGTGCAGTGAACCTATTAATCGTTCACTAACTAGGCGACCAAAAACTAGATATGGATACGACTATATACATAAAATATTAAAGGAGGATCCAGAAAACTTTCGACAAGTTTATAGAATGTATCCGGATATATTCCTAAAACTAAGCAATATCATTAGAGAAAAAACACCATTGCAGGATACTAGATATATTTGTATTGAGGAAATGCTTGCAACGTTCCTACTCATTGTTGGTCAAAATACTCGATATTGCTTGATTCGTCAAAAATTTGGTCGATCGCACTTCACTACCAGCCGAAGTTTCAACAAGATTTTAAAGACATTAAACAAATTTGCGGTAGATACAATGGTCAAGACAGGATTAGTTGTGCCAGAAAAAATAAGGGAAAGTACAAGATTTTATCCGTACTTCAAAGTAAGTAATGAAATATGTATTATAATTTTTGTTTTATGTTATCATTAGTGTTCTCGTGATTTATATGTATTATTTTATTATTTTAGGATTGTATTGGAGCTATTGATGGTACCCATATTCCAGCAATGGTAACTGGTCGTGCTACGAGCAGTTATAGAAATCGTTATGGAATAATTTCTCAGAATGTTTTGGTCGCTTGTAACTTTGATTTGGTATTTATGTATGTTCTTAGTGGTTGGGAGGGATCAGCACACGATTCTAGGGTATTGAGTGATGCTTTAACAAGGACAAATGGACTTAAAGTGCCACAAGGTATGACTTTATTATTTCATTGTATTGTGTCGTAATTACACGTGTTTTAAATTGCTTGTTAATTGTACGATTATTTTTTGTTCAGGTAAATATTTTTTTGGAGATTGTGGATTTCCAAATCGACGTCAATTCTTAACTCCTTTTCGAGGTGTTCGTTATCATCTTCAAGATTTTGCTGGTCAAGGTCGTGACCCTGAAAATACAAAAGAGTTGTTTAATCTCCGTCATGCTTCCTTGAGGAACGTAGTTGAGAGGATATTTGGTATATTTAAGTCAAGATTCACAATTTTCAAAACAGCTCCTTCATTTCCGTATCGCACACAAGCGGATCTCGTATTAGCTTGTGTAGGATTACACAATTTTCTTCGTAAAGAGTGTCGTTCTGATGAATTTTCAGTTGAACTTGATGATGAAGATTCTTCTTCGATTAATGAGGGGGAAGACTTTGGACCCTTTTTTGAGAGTCAAGAACAAGAAAGAGCGAATGCTAATGCATGGAGGGCTTCTATAGCAGATGATATGTGGAATGATGTTGGGAATGTTTAATATTTATTTTTGTTGATTATTACTAAAATACTATTATTATTTTGTTAATGTAATTGATGCAACATTATTATTTTTTTTTTAAAAAATAGACATGAAAATTTTGATTTATTACTTTATATTTTCAATTATATGAGTTGTAAATGATTTGGACATATAAAAATTGTTTAAAAAATTACATTATATATGTTTACTATTTTTTTACAAAAATAAAGTCTCCAAAAGTTTTAAATGTCTCTAGTGAAAGTTTCCAAAAGTCCATGGAGAACTTTTACTAAAATCTTACCAAATCCATCTAAATCACTTGAAAGTTCAAAAAGTCTCCAAAAGTCATCCATTTTAAAAAGTCTCCCAAACTCTCTAAAAATCTCAATTGAATACACCCCCCGTAGTCTTGTTACAAATCTAACAATACACTTTTATCATATACGGTCTAAATTCATTTCTCCTCCTACAATACATTATTCACCTTAATCTACTATGATATTATTATTCTAATATTATCTACTTTAATTTTATACTTAGCCCTGATGTGGAATGGAATTTTTTGAAAAAAAAAAAAAAAAGTGTATGGTTAAATTGTAGGGAATGTTATAAAAAAAGGTGAAAAATAATTTATTTTAAAGAATGTGTAGTTAAAAATGACTATAAAGAAAAGTGATTATAAATATTAGATACGAAAATTACATTCACGTTAGACAAAAATAAGTAATTAATATTAAACATCATGTTAGATAAGAAGAATATTATGAATGTGTTTGGTAAGAAACAAAATTAGATTATAAGTTGTGGATTTTATAGGTGGTGTGTGAAATATAAGGGTGCGTTTGATTGTAACATGTAATTCGTATGAAAATAAAATAAATTCTTTGACAATTCAAATCCTTAGAACTTATTTGTTTAGAAATTATTAATTAAATATGTTTAATTGATTTATGTTTCAACCTATAAAATATTATACTTGCCTATTTTTTATTGATGGGTAGATGAGAGAGGGGGGATAGATGTAAGAGAGAGAGTGGGTGAATTACTTAAAAAATAAAAATATTATCCCTAAAGAAAATAGAGTCAGGAATAGAAGGGGCTAGACCTACCTTTGGAGAGTTAATACAGACAGTACATTTTTTTTTTTTTTTTTTTGAGAAAAATATGATTACGTGACCAAAAGTTGAAAAATATTTTTCATGGAAAAAATTGTCAATCAAATACTTTAAAAGTAGGAATTTTGATGAAAAAATGAAGTCAGTCAGACACTCTAAGTGAATAATAGTTGTGGGTTTTATGAAACTTAGGAGTGAGGATATAATGGTTCAATCCGGATATTTGAAGAACTGGAAGCATCAATTAAATTTTAATATTTTGTCAATGGAATTCAATTTCATGTAATTACTAGAATCGAACAATAATCGAATCTGTTCCGTCTCATATTAGTTTCTATCATAACAATTTAGAAAGAAAAAAAAATAGTAAGAAAGCAATTATTAAGGTATATTTTGACTTATTTTTACATAAACCTTAAATAGTTGTATCAAACTTTGCAATTTCTCTTTTAAAAATTAGGACTCAATTTTTTTTCAATAACTTCATTAATTGTTCTGATTGCTTGTTTTTTTTTTTTTTTATTATTATTATTGAAAAAATAATAAATATGACATAGTTATTAACAACAAAATATAGCAATTGACATTGGTTCGGTGCGAATATTTAAAAATCGAAATCATTCTTTAAACTTCAGATTTTTTGTCAATCGGTTTTATGTAATTTTTGAAATCTATTTTGCTTATATTGATTACCCTTTCGATACTTGTGAATAAAAAATATATTTGACCAATTTAAATTATAAATTAAACATTGCAAAATATGCACTATCACTCTTATCTTGTCATTTGCTATGGGCACAATAGTACTTTCTATACGAAGGGTCATTTAAGTTATTGTTTAAGTTAAAGTCAACAATTAATTTTAATTATACTTCATAGGCTAAATTTTTTTCAATCATATATTTTATTAATTTTTATTAAAAATTACTTAAAATCTGATTTTCTCTCAATCAAACGGGGCTTAATGTAATATAACTGATGACAAATATTGATTTTGAATTTTAAATCCTTCAACCATAAATACTTAACAAGATTCTCTTATTCTAAATTAAGTTGGGTCAGTTATATTATCTCTAGTGATACCAATCGCTCAAATAAATTAGCAATGAAGGATTTTCTCAAACTGAAATTTCAATTTTTTTTTATGTGTAAAGCACTCTAAGTTGGATAGTCGATTTTGGAGAGCAGATCTCAATTTTCTTGATAGCAAAAAAAAAAAAAGGACTCAGGAGGGGTTCAGCCAGACTTTCAGTCAAAGTGCACTATGAGTTAACTTTTAGTAGTTACAATTAAAAGTAGTCGAAGTGACTGGGATTTCATACGCTGCATTCCTTTCTTTCTTGCTTAACTTTTGTATGTTTGGTTTGCACCTGACTTTTCGATGATTATAAGAGACCTCAGGAGGTTTAACGTTTCTGATCAAAGCCTAATTCACTCCCTTGAAGAATTCATGCCTCTTGATCTCAACAGAGCCTTTTTGGCTTCCAATTCTTTTCTTGGAGTTCTTCACCACACTACAACAAAAAACCTCTTTAGCAACACTCAAAAGGCAACATTCAATCAATGAATGTTGCTAAAGGAGTCTATGGCAACATTCAAATAAGTGAATGTTGCAATTAGTTAACTTTATTAAGTTTTAGCAATATTCTTCAAAAGAATGTTGTCAATACTACTTTTGGCAACGTTCATCGCACGTTGCCAAAAGTGGAACTTTTCGCAACGTGCAATGAACGTTGCCAAAAGTTCCACTTTTCGCAACGTGCGATGAACGTTGCCAAAAGTAGTATTGGCAACGTTCATTGCACGTTGCGAAAAGTTTCGCAATGTTCGTTGCGGAAAGTTCCACTTTAACAACGTTCATTTGAATGTTGCGAAAAATATATCTTTTCGCAACGTGCAATGAACGTTGCGAAAATGAGTATTGGCAACGTTCGTTTGAATGTTGCGAAAAGTTCAACTTTTAGCAACGTTCATTGCACGTTGCTAAAAGTTGAACTTTTCGCAACGTGCGATGAACGTTGCCAAAAAATTTTGTAGTTTGCCTTTTGCAACACTCATCGAACGTTGCCAAATATTTGGTCTTTTGCAACGTTCATTTGCACGTTGCAGAAACTTGAACCAAATTTTTTTTTTTTTTTTTTTTTTTGGATTTAGCCCACTAATTGAGATAGAAAACTAAAAAATTGACGAAAAAATTAAAATAAAAAGGGACGTTATATAGAAAAACAAAACCCTGACTCCCTAACCTAATCGACGAAATTAAAAAGGCCACCTAATATAATATAATAGCATTTTTTAAAGGCCACCAAATTAAAAACTCCAAAATCATTCCCTCCATATTTTATCAAAATATTATATCCCGGTTCTTCTACGTACCCTAATTATTTGTTCCATTCCATTCCATTCCATTACCCTGCTTTTCCACGCCTCTCCTTTCCCTGCCAAATATTTGGTCTTTTGTTTGGTTCATCTACTGTAAAGTTTTCCCAAATATCAGATATCTGTTTTTTTCTCCTTGGCTGTTGAGAAGATCCAATATTTGGATCATTATCATCTTCTAAATTTATTGGAGAACTACTATCATGAAAATTGACATTTCTTGAAGAAAAATCACGAGAATCCATAACACTTTAACAAATATTTTTGAAATAATAAGATGAAAAGAAAACACAAAATATTAAATATTAAAAATACTTGCTGAAAATATTAAGAGAGATTGAGAATGAGAAAATATAGTTTTCAAACTTGTAGATTATAAGAGAGAATGAAAATTTTTGCACAAAAATCACAAGATGTAAATGAAAGCAAAAAATACACAATTTATAGTGGAAAAAAATGACCGTTTGTACTTTTCAATTGAATTTTTTTTTTTTTAATTTTTCTCGTCAAAAGTCCAACGATCACTATGTCAGTGACCGTTAGTAGCTGCTGCCAGTGTTCTAAAAAGTGTAAAGCGTGATTAGACGTGGAGCCGAAGTTTCAAGCTTTACGAGCTTAGGAGAGCCTTTGAGAGGCTTAGACGTAAAAAAAAACGTTTTCTTATTTATATTATTATTTTAAAATTTTAATCTTTTAAAAAATTATTTAAAAATTAAAATAATATATATTAAGTATCTAGAAACTATAAAATACAATATTTACTTGATAACTCCTATTATTAGTCAATTATACAATTTTTAAGTTGTTGAAATGCAAAAATTAGAATATTTTTCGTAATTTCAATTTTCAACTAGACAAGTCCCACTTAATATATTTATAGAAATTTCATACATGCATTTGAAGTTTGTAATAGAATGAATTACAAGATCATAATTACTTAATGTAGATAACACCAAAACTTAAATCTTATTTAACTATTTAGATAAAGTCATTTTTAACTTTTGTACATATAAAATATTTTAAAAACTTGAAATTAAAGTCAAATGAAAAGTTTTTTTTTTTTTTTTTTTTAAATAATAAGCTAAAGTCAAATAAAAGATTTTTTAAAAAACTAATAAAGCAAGTCTACGGAAGACGAAAAAAATGAAGGAAAAAATTCAGTCGTTTAGGAATAGAAAAAAAAAAGCGTCTAGGCGCGAAGCGAGGCGTTTTGCCCAAGCTTCAAGTCTAGGCGAGCTTTTTAAAACACTGGCTGCTGTAGGTGCGCCTGCAGCAGAATTTTAATTTTTTTTTTAATTAAACGGGCCAGCGGTTAATCGCTGGCTCGATTTTAAAAAAATCGGCTCGGACCGATATTTCATATTTAAGGCCCGTGATTCGGCCGCTTGGTTCACGGGCCGGTTCGCCTCATTGCCGGCCTGGGCAGCCCGCCCGTTTTGACACCACTAATCTCCACCAAAACATAAACCCGTATCCGCAGTACCTTTTAAGTACCTCAGAATCCACTCCACAGCTTCCCTGTGTGCCATCCCCGGATTCGCCACGAATCTACTGACCACACTAACCGCCTGTGAAATATCTAGGCGTGTACACATCATGACATACATCAAACTGCCAATTGCACTAGCTATGAGCTATTCCAGAAAGGGATTTGTTAACATACCACTTTTACTAGAATTTGAGGGGGATAGAGGTAGCACTGTCTAGTCTAGTCTAGCCCATATCCATATCTCAATATGTTATCTTTCCTCTTTCTTGTAATTTTCTTTTTCTTTCAATGGTTTTTATCTTTTTTTAGTATTAAACTTAATGGTGACAACGAGCTCGTCGGCTTGGATGATCGTGGTTCGACTCAAAAAAAACTTGAGCCGACTTGACTCGAAGCTCGTTTGTAAGTGCCTAGCCTCGAAAATGAGATTTCGCCAGAAGCCAGGCATTTGTTGCCTACCACATTTGGTGGTTGAGAAAAAAAAATTATTAAGCCCCACTTCAATTTAATTGTTTATTTTTTTAGACAAGCAATAAAATTTATTATTGTATTGTCTCGTAAACAAGCATTTAATAATGTGTGCAGAGCATGACTTATGAGAGAGAACATTTGTCACTGATCTAAGCATAGATGAAATTCTACTTACCTTATATTTCATTCATGTCAAAATTATGATAAAGTTATATAAATGTATTATAATGATAGGCAAATTTATGACTCCCACCATAATTCAGAAGATTATGATTGGAAATTAGCGTTTATGTGTTAAAAACTTCTTGAAGACTTTTTATGATGCAACAAATGCGTGCAGCCGTGTTTACTATCCTACTTCTTGCCTTGTTTTACAATATTTTTTCTACATTGCTAAAATATTTAATAAATATAAGAGTTCGCCACTTTTCGTTGATATAATATTTTCTATGGAGGTAAAATTTCAAAAATTGGGAGACTTTGCCTACTTTATTTATTTTAGCCTAGATAAAAGATCCTTGATTTAATTTAGAAGGCACTAAATTAATTCAGAAGGTAACTTTTACATGTAAGTATAGAAATTCTTCTAATGCTACGTTTGATAGCCATCAAAATGGGTGGAAAAGGAAAATCAATTCCTTTTCCATGCTAAATTTTGGTATTTGATTGCATAACTTTTCCATGGAATTCATTTTCACCCATTTTCTAGGTACAATCATTTAAAACACATTTCCACCTTTTATTTTCTCATGATTTTGGTGGAAAAGTGATTTTCCATCTTTTTTTTTCTTTGGCAATGAAACATATTTTAAATCCAATGGTAAAAAAAATTATTCATTTAATTGACAATTTACATGAAAAATATAGCCAAACGAACACAAAAAATTTCAATTTTTTTTAATTTTTACTTTTTGGCAATCCAAACAAATTTTAATACAGATTGTAAAAAAAATTATCCCAAAAAGTAACAATTTGCATGAAAAATAAAGCCAAATGGATTTGGTGGAAAATTATACCAATCAAACACCATTGATTATAACTCCCTGTAAAATAAATTTTAGGCAATTCAATTACCGGCAATTCTTTTTTTTTTTTCACCCAAATTCCACTATTGTAATCAAACGCACACCAATAATCACGCTAAAAAGGAAAGTCGGCGTAATTCTACTCCCCAAAGTCAAAAGAATAGTGTAATTCATTCAGATGATTTATGGGATTTTTTAAACACCTATAAAAATACTCCCTCAACTAGTAGTAGTTCATCACTACCTAGAACAGAAAGAGATGATACAAATGTTGAAATACCCTCCCAGTTATTTAAGTATTTCTGATGTGATCCAAGTAACGAGTCCAAGGAAGTCGAGCCCCGACCGAGACCCGTTGCTTATCGAAGGAGGTCCGATGATGCGATCAATGGCAAAAAGGGTAAATCAAGCATTGAAACTACTCGTGCAAGTACCAATGGATGACACTATGATTTACACGCAAAAAGAGATAAGTTTCATGTTGGGGTCGAGGTCGAAAATCAATTGGATCAACAAGATACAAGCGACCGAAGAAGGAGTCCCACCGGAATGCCCAAGCGACCGCTTAGAGTAAAATCCAAGCGGCCGCTCACCCACCAACCGAAACGCACAGGGCATCAAAGAAGTATTCCAAGCGACCGCTTGGAATATAACCAAGCGACCGCTTGGTTATAAAATTCAGCGAGTTTTCTATTTTTGGCGAGAATCCTAGTTTCCTTAAAATTCTATTTTTTATTGATGTTTTACCATGTTTGGGGATTATGCACGAATTTCATAAGGTTTTTAGCCTTAGTATAAATAGTTTATTTATCATATTGTAAGGACTTTTGACAATTTATCAATCAAGTGAGATTATTGCTTTCAAACTTGTTCTACTTAGAACACCGCGAACTTATCAAGATCTTCTTGTGACGTTCAACATCGAGTGCAGATCACGGGTTTTGTAATCAAGAGGTCTATCAAGCATCGTTCTTGTTGGGTTGCTTGATTCAACATTGTTGGTTGAATCTCTAAACCGGAATTATCTTTGGGCTTTCTTGGGGTTTCAATCTAGTTGTGGGGTTGCGTAGTGATCGTTGCTACGTGGTTCTCATCAGTTGGTATCAGAGCAAGGCTCCAAAATAATTAAGGTTATATCTTTTGTTGCTTTGAGTCTTGTGTTTTTTTTTCTTTCGTTCTTCGTGTTCTTGTGTCCAGTAAAAATTCTTGAGTATTTGATCCAAAAAAAATTTAAAAGTTGTTTCTGGACTATTTAAAGGTCCGAATTAAGTTTCGTTTGTTTTGCTAGTTTTCTACTCAAATTCCCAAGAGTTAAAAAAAAATTATTATTGTTACGAAAATTTCCAGCATTATTAATTTGGACCATGCTGAGTGTACATAATAATGTACACACAGCCTTACACCTCTCTCACATGGAGAGGGCCCCACACATAATAAAATATTTGTGGACCCTTCTTCATGTGAGAGGGGTGTAATCTATTTGGTACACCGTAAGGTGTACAAATAGATTAATCCTATTAATTTTTATTTTTGAGTCAAAAAAAAAAAAACCTTCACTTCGAATCCTACACTTGTTACTTCTTGAATCCTTAGTTTCAAATTCATATACTTGGTCTTTCTTGAATCTTTCTTCATCTTTTTTCTTTTCTTCTATCAAATTCGCGATCACACTCGGTTGGATACACGAGATTACATCTGTGAGTTCACCTTGTTCTTTGAAGATACTTGAGCGAAAGTATTGAGTGGTAAAAGGCAAGAGTGGTTAGATTAATAGAGGGAAAAGCCAAATTTGAGTGATACACAAGTGACTTTTTGTGAGGCTACAATTCTTAAAGGTTAGGATGTCGGATAGAGAAGGTTCAAATTCCATCAAACAGTCGAATCAGAACTACATGGGAAATGATGGAATAAGGAGGTTTGAGAGGGTATTTGGGGATGTGACTGAAAGGCTTGGTAGGTAAGAAGTGTCAGGATCGAATAGTAATAGGGGACACTCAAATGCAAGGAGACCGGGTAGGAGAGAGTCTAGGAGGGAGTGGCATGATGACTATGAATATGGTAGTGATTAGGATGAGGATGCATCATTAGTAGGTGAAATGGGTAGAGTGAGAAACAAAGGTGGTAGGTTTGAACGAAGGGGTAGGAACAATTTTGGAGATGATGTCAATGGGAACATGAGTAGCATTAGGATGTCAATTCCACCGTTTAAGGGAAGGAGTTATCCGGAGGCTTATTTAGAGTGGGAGAAAAATGTAGAATTGATATTTGAGTACCACAACTATTCGGAGGAAAAGAAGGTGAAAATAGCAGTCCTTGAGTTTGTTGATTATGCCATAACATGGTGGGACCAAGTGGTTACATCTAGGCGGAGGAATCCAGAGCAAACGGTTAGCACTTGGGATGAGTTGAAACTTATTATGCGGAAGAGATTCATGCCTAGCCACTATTATAGAGAGTTGCATCAACGATTGCAAGGATTGTATCAGGGGTCGAAAAGTGTTGAGGACTATCATAAGGAAATGAAAATTTTGATGATCAGGGCGAATGTGGAGAAGGATCGGGAAGCCACCATGGCTCGTTTCTTGAATGGGATGAATAGGAAAATTGCTAACACTGTGGAATTGCAGCATTATGTGGAGATTGAGGATATGTTGCATGTAGCCATGAAGGTTGAAAAACAGTTGAAAGGAAAGGGACAACTAGGCAACCGTTGGGTACTTCGGGTTCTAATCCAAATTGGAAACCGAGGTGGGATAACAGAGGAGATGGTGTTGTTTCAAAAGGGAAAGATGAGAGTGCTAGCAGGCCCGTACCAAAATCAGATTCACAGCCAGCCAGAAATCGGGACATTTAGTGCTTCAAGTGCTTGGGAAAAGGGCACATCTCTTCTCAGTGCCCAAACAAAACGGACGATGATATTGCGCAATGGAGAGGTGGAGACTGAATGCAAGGATGAATTTGAAGACATGCCTGAATTGAAGGACGTTAGTGATCATGGAGACAAGGTGGAGTATGGAGTTGGAGGAGAATTACTGATTACAAGACGAGCTCTCAACACTCAAATCAAAACAGATGACTTGGAACAACAACGAGAAAATATATTCCATACACGATGTCACGTCAAAAATAAGGTATGTAGTGTAATAATTGATGGGGATAGTTGTACAAACGTAGCTAGCACAACACTTGTGGAAAAATTGGGATTAACACTATTAAAACATCCTAGACCATATAGGTTACAATGGTTAAATGATTGTGGGGATATTAAGGTGAATAAGAGGGTGTTGATTAATTTTTCAATTGATAGCTATCGGGATGAAATCATGTGTGATGTGGTACCTATGCATGCGGGGCATATTTTACCTGGGTAGGCCATGAAAATATGATAGGAAAGTTAGTCATGATGGGTACAAGAATTGGTATAGTTTTAGTAAGGATGGGAGGTCCATTACTCTTGCGCCATTAACACCAGCCCAAGTATATGAAGACCAAATTAAATTGAAAAATGCGGAAGACGAGAGAGTGAAAAAGCTGGAAAAGGTGAGAGAAGATAGTGAGGTGGCTAGTAGTAGGAAAAAGAGAGTGGAGTCATATGAGAGAAAAGAAATGGAGGTGTCTGAAAGGAGAGAAAAGCCGAAAGCAAATTTCTTTGCAAATGGGAGTGAGTTGAGAAGAGCGGTAGAGGACAAAAGGCAAGTAATTTTGATAGTCTATAAGGAGTCCTTCCTCAATCTTGAGGAGTCTAACCCACCCCTCCCCAGTTTAGCGACATCTTTATTGCAGGAATTTGGCGATGTCTTCCCGGAGGATATGCCTAGTGGGTTACCACCTATTCGGGGCATTGAGCACCAGATTGACTTTGTTCCTGGAGCTGTAATTCCAAATCGACCAGCTTATTGAAGTAATCCCGAGGAGACAAAGGAGCTTCAAAAGGAAGTGGAGGAGTTGATGAGTATAGGGTATGTGCGGAAGAGTATGAGCCCATGTGCTGTTCCAGTGCTACTTGTGCCGAAGAAGGATGGAACATGGAGGATGTGTGTGGATTGCAGATCCATCAACAACATAACGGTAAAGTATCGCCATCCTATCCCTAGGTTAGATGATATGTTGGATGAATTATATGGTGCTTGCATGTTTAGTAAAATTGATCTTAAAAGTGGATACCACCAAATTCGAATGAGGGAAGGTGATCAGTGGAAAACTGCATTTAACTAAGTATGGCTTATATGAGTGGTTAGTAATGCCATTTGGACTCACTAATGCACCAAGCACTTTCATACGATTGATGAATCATGTTTTAAGTGCTTTTATAGGTAAATTTGTTGTTGTGTACTTTGATGACATCTTGATTTATAGCAAGGACCTAAATGAGCATGTAGAACATCTTAGGAGTGTACTTGTGGTCCTGAGGAGGGAACAACTTTATGGTAATTTTAAAAAGTGTACATTTTGCATGGAAAAGGTTGTTTTCCTAGGATTTGTGGTGGGTGCTAATGGGGTCGAAGTAGATGAGGAGAAAATAAAGGCCATTAAAGAATGACCAACACCTAAGAGCATAACTGAAGTTAGGAGTTTTCATGGTTTGGCTAGCTTCTATAGACGTTTTGTGAAAGATTTTAGCACGATCACCACACCACTCACTGAGATTGTTAAAAAGAGTGTGGGTTTTCATTGGGGTGATGAACAAGAGCATGCATTCAACACAATTAAGGATAGGTTGTGTAAGGCACCAGTTTTGACACTTCCTAATTTTGATACAGCTTTCGAGATTGAGTGTGATGCATCAGGAATAGGTATTGGAGCAGTCTTAATGCAGGATAAGCGGCCTATAGCTTACTTCAGTGAAAAGCTAAGTGGAGTAGTGCTCAATTACCTCACATATGACAAGGAACTATACTCACTTGTTCAAGCCTTGGAGACTTGGCAGCACTACTTGTGGCCTAAAGAGTTTGTGATACACACGGACTGATCACCACAAAAGGGGGCGACAAAAATAATATTTCCTTACTCCTCTAAAAATGTCATTCAAGTAGTATAGTGCAAGCAAGGGTCATAACCCGCAGATGATTGGTTCAATTACGTTAATTGCGCAAAATAAAATAAACGGCGAAAGCATATAAATGGGGGGGGTTTGATTTGTTAAACAAAGAACACAATAAAATAAGAATGGAAATGACGAAAAACTTGAAATGCAATAAAAATTAAATAGCGAAGACGATTAATCAACAAAGAAGAGTTTGTGATCGGGGGTTATTTCTTCGCCGCTAGAATGACTTTCTAATCGATATTCGCAAAAGATTTTCGTTCAAAAGATCAACAACAATTCGAGAATAATCACAAGCTCGATTACCTCAATCTCTTCTTACATATTAGTTGAATAAGATAAGTATCGTTACCCAACCATTTTCATCAAACAACCTAGGATAAGCTCGCTAGATTTAATTCAACAAAAGCATTACGCCGAAAGAGACGAATTGAATTAAGCGCAAACTCAAAAGTTCAGTTTACTAACTTAAGTGTTAATCCACAAACATACAATCGAAAATTCCACATAATCAATTGAAATGTAGTTGTCACTAGGTTTTGGAATAAATAGCAATTACGGACTATAAATCCCAAAATAGCAATATTGTAAACAACTCAATTATCTAGTTGGCCCGCTAAATAATCAAGCATAACAATAAACATATTAAGCACAATGAATTAACCACATTAATCTCAAGAACACAATAAAGCAAAAATCGATTAAATCATCATTCTAGGGTTCCAAAATAACCCTCAATCACAAATGTTTATCTATCCATAGAGTATTTACATAAACCCAACAAATTTAATTCTACAAATGGATGAAAATGAAGATAAAGAGAAGAAGATCTTATTGATGAAGAGATGGAAAGATGATGTCTTCTATTTCAATAGAGTTCCCTTCTCCTTCTTCCCCCAAAATCCTCCAATGTAGTAGAAGGAGCTCCCAAGTTTTTCTCCTTTGGTGGTTGGCTCCTCCCTTCTTGCTTGCCCTAGAAATGAGCCCCAAGTGGTGTATTTAATTGTGTAGAAGAGGAAAAACGGGTTTTGGGATAAAAGGGGTAAGATAGAATTTAAAATCGGGTTTCGCGTGTTTTTCCCGGGTTTGGCTCCAGATTTTGCCTATGCGTACGCATAGGTCTGGGTGTGCGTACGCATAATGTAAACATTTAAACTTCAGTAGTTGAATTTGGCAAGTGTACGTACGCACGGCCAAAAGGCCTATGCGTAAGCATATGCCATTTCCGTGCCAGCTTCATTTTCTTCCTGATTTTCGCCAAACTTGATTTCATCACCCTTCAACCCACCATTTCTTCATGGTTTAGATCGCCGAATCTTGGAATATTTCATCTTCAACTTTTTTGGCTCAATTGACGCTCAAAATACCACATAAACAACCATAAACTCGGGAATTCACCTAAGGAACAAAAGTAACAAAAATAATAAAAAACTAATAAATGAAAACTAACAACTATCTAAGTTTAACGGTCTAAATGAGTGCGAAAATCGCACTTATCACACCCCCAAACTTAAATCTTTGTTAGTCCTCGAACAAAGCAATAAAAATAAGCACGCAAATACACAAATAAAATCAAACAAAAAACTATAAATTAACAAAAACTATAAAGGTTGGATAGTTCGCCGAACTTTGCCTCAATTCTCATATATGCTAAAAATTTATGAAATGCACACAAAAATGCTACAACAAACAATTTGAAACTTATACCAAGTTTGACTTGTGTGTATGTTCGCTGTCATTCCAATTCATCGCATTACACAAGTTGGTGGTGTTCCCGACCCATAAAATGGTCAAATTTCTCTTTCTCGCTCGAGGGTTGCGCACTCCCCCAAACTTGATATTTTCACTATAGCCCCAAGGTGTAAAAAACATAGGGTTGCTCTCAAATCACTCAATCTTTCCCTCTCAAGTTTGGTTGGATCGAACCGGCAAATTAGACCATCTAGTCATGTATTAATTTACATAAAACCTTGAGTGCTTAAACTACAAATATTCATTAAGCAATTAACGCACAATTCACCAATCATTCAATCAATAGCACAAAGGATATAGCATCCATTTTCTTTTGCTTCACTTTTTTTTTTCTTTTTCCAATGTAGGTAGTTCACGCTCCGGTCCCTAAGGGTAGCCTTCTTCATTGGTAGATCGTCTCCTACACATTGGAGATGCATAGGGCCAGATTACTCAACGCTGACTCACACTCCTTAAGGTGGGCAACTTTTTCCTACAAATTTTTTTTCTTTCGATTGTGATAAAAACACTAACTAACTTTCCATTTGAAGTTCATGAGCACTCCATAAAATAAATCATTTGAGCAAGGAATTAATACACTTCTAAACAATTTCCTTCACCAGCTCAATCACCCCCAAACTTATTCTCTCATAGGTAGTGATTCGAGAAATGTTAACAATATGGTCATCTAAGTTCACAACAACCTAAAGTACCACCAACAAGTGCGTGTGATGAATTTCATGACGCAAGTGCTCCATAAAGTGTCAAACATGGAATAAGTGGATGAAAATAAATAACATATAGCATTCATGTCCACACTCCATAAATCAAAGCAATGTAATAACCAAAAACAAAGCCGGCAAGGCTATCCAACTAAACAAGCATAAATCATCACACACAAATTTAAATTGTATAAAGCCCTTAAGAATAAAACATGAAAGAGTAAGGGCAAGGGGTTCAAGTACTCCCCTAAGTTGGTTGTGAAGTGTGGTGAGATTTCTTGCAACTATCTCCAGTAGTATTTTTTCTTCTTGCAACTCTTCATACTTCAAGTGCTCGGGGAATAGTATGAACTCAAAAGTGGGAGCCTGCATCACCAAAGGTAAAAAATTCTCATTAGAAATCGGAATAGTAAAACGTGAAAGATTATACCTTGGTGAATTGCTCGGTAAGGGCTCAAGAGATGCCATGGGTTCCACAATACTCTCACAAGCTAAGTTTTCCTCTTGTGTTGGTTCCTCATCAAGATCTTCCATCTTCATTTGTGTGTCATCCCAACTCTTCTCACTTCTTAGTGTCTCAACACTAACATTTTCCTCCTTCGGGTTAAGTGCTTGAGAATGAAGTTCTTCCAATCTTTGAGCCTCTATTTTCTCCGCTATGCTAGCCAACTCACTAATTTGTGTCTCCAAATTCATGATTGAGGTCCTTGTTTCTTGTTGAGATTGCATAGTCTCTTATTGAAATAGCAAAGTGTTTTGTTGGATTTTCATATTGTTTGAGGCCAAAGACTTTACCATTTCTTCAAGGGACATATCCGAGCTTTGAGTTGGAGCTTGTTGATTGCTCGAAGCCAAGGACTCAACCATATCCTCTAAAGACATACTAGCACTTGAAAGTTTGAGTTTGTTGACTAGGTTGGAAGTATTGCCCTTGGTCTTGTTGAAATTGCATAGTCTCTTGTTGGATTTGCATCGTGTGTTGTTGCAATTGCACCGTGTTTGATGCCAAAGATTTAACCATATCCTCAAGAGACATACTAGAAGCTTGAGGTTGATCTTGTTGATAGAAACCATGTGGATGATATTGTGTTTGTGGAGATGTGAAATAATTTTCTTCATAACCGAGACTAGGGTGATCACTAAATCCATAATTATACATGTAGGCATATGGATCATACCCTTGTCTCGGTTGCATTTGATAGCCCCCAATGACATCTGCTCGTTCAAAGGCGCTTTGTTGGCTATTCCCATGAGCCACTTGTTGTACAAGAGATGCAACGTCGGCCAATTGACGATCAAGTTGAGAAGTTGCCTCCATCTCACAAACTTCAATAACCAACCTCTTCTCTTGCTCCTAGGTTGTGGTGTTCTTGATGTGTTCGTTTCGCTCAATCACAACCTAAGTCACAAAGAAGAAACACAAAAATAAATAAAACATAAATAAAAAGAAAATATTACAATTAACAAAATTGAAAGAACAATCCCCGGTGACACGGCGCCAAAATTTGATCACCACAAAAGGGGGCGACAAAAATAATATTTCCTTACTCCACTAAAAATGTCGTTCAAGTAGTATAGTGCAAGCAAGGGTCATTACCCGCAGATGATTGGTTCAATTACGTTAATTGCGCAAAATAAAATAAACGGCGAAAGCATATAAATGGGGGGGGGTTTGATTTGTTAAACAAAGAACACAATAAAATAAGAATGGAAATGGCAAAAAACTTGAAATGCAATAAAAATTAAATAGCGAAGGTGATTAATCAACCAAGAAGAGTTTGTGATCGGGGGTTATTTCTTCGCCACTAGAATGACTTTCTAATCGACATTCACAAAGGATTTTCGTTCAATTGATCAACAGCAATTCAAGAATAATCACAAGCTCGATTACCTCAATCTCTTCTTACATATTAGTTGAATAAGATAAGCATCGTTACCCAATCCTTTTCATCAAACAACCTAGGATAAGCTCGCTAGATTTAATTCAACAAAAGCATTACGCCGAAAGAGACGAATTGAATTAAGCGCAAACTCAAAAGCTCGATTTACTAACTTAAGTGTTAATCCACAAACATACAATCGAAAATTCCACATAATCAATTGAAATGTAGTTGCCACTAGGTTTTGGAATAAATAGCAATTACGGACTATAAATCCCAAAATAGCAATATTGTAAACAACTCAATTATCTAGTTGGCCCGCTAAATAATCAAGAATAACAATAAACATATTAAGCATAATGAATTAACCACATTAATCTCAAGAACACAATAAAGCACAAATCGATTAAATCATCATTTTTGGGTTCCAAAATAACCCCCAATCACATAGGTTTATCTATCCATAGAGCATTTACATAAACCCAACAAAATAATTCTACAAACGGATGAAAATGAAGATAAAGGAAGAAGATCTTATTGATGAAGAGATGGAAAGATGATGTCTTCTATTTCAATGGAGTTCTCTTCTCCTTCTTCCCCAAAATCCTCCAATGTAGTAGAAGGAGCTCCCAAGTTTTTCTCCTTTGGTGGTTGGCTCCTCCCTTCTTGCTTGCCCTATAAATGAGCCCCAAGTGGTGTTTTTAATTGTGTAGAAGAGGAAAAACGGGTTTTTGGGATAAAAGGGGTGAGATAGAATTTAAAATCGGGTTTCGCGTGTTTTTCCCGGGTTTGGCTCCAGATTTTGCCTATGCGTACGCATAGGTCTGGGTGTGCGTACACATAGTGTAAACATTTAAGTTTTAGTAGTTGAATTTGGCAAGTGTGCGTACGCATGGTCAAAAGGCCTATGCGTACGCATAGGCCATTTCTGTGCCAGCTTCATTTTCTTCCTATTTTTCCCAAACTTGATTTCATCACCCTTCAACCCACCATTTCTTCATGGTTTAGATCGTCGAATCTTGGAATATTTCATCTTCAACTTTTTTGGCTCAATTGACGCTCAAAATACCACATAAACAACCATAAACTCGGGAATTCACCTAAGGAACAAAAGTAACAAAAATAATAAAAAACTAATAAATGAAAACTAACAACTATCTAAGTTTAACGGTCTAAATGAGTGCGAAAATCGCACTTATCACGGACCATGAATCATTGAAGCACTTGCGAGGTCAAAGTAAGTTGAACAAAAGGCACGCGAGATGGATGGAGTTCGTGGAGACATTCCCTTATGTCATCCGGTACATGCAAGGTAAGAAAAATGTGGTGGCGGATGCATTGTCTCGAAGGTATGCGCTATTAACTTCTCTTGGTTCTAAATTACTTGGTTTTGAACATATGAAGGACATGTGTGCTAGTGATTTAGATTTTTCAGACATTTATTCATCATGTAGTAAAGGAGCTATAGATAAAAAATTTCAGCAGGATGGGTATTTATTTCGGGAAAATAGGTTATGTGTCCCTAATTGTTCGATGCGTGAAGTGTTAGTTAGAGAAGCACATAGTGGTGGATTGATGAGTCATTTTGGAGCGACAAAGACTTTAGATATGGTAGGGGAACATTTTTATTGGCCTAGGATGAAAAGTGATGTTGAAAGGATCTGCAGTCGTTGCATAACTTGTAAGCAGGCTAAATCTAAGGTTTTACCTCAAGGTTTATACACGCCATTACCTACACCTAGTGAACCTTGAGTTGATTTTTCAATGGATTTTGTGTTGGGTTTGCCTAGGACTAAGAAGGGTCGGGATTCCATTTTTGTGGTGGTAGATAGGTTTAGTAAGATATCACACTTTATTGCATGTCATAAAACCGATGATGCCACTAACATAGCGGATTTATTCTTTAAGGAAATTGTGCGTTTATAGGGGTACCTAGGACTATAGTGTCAGATTGGGATGTTAAGTTCCTCAGTCATTTTTGGCGGGTTTTATGGGGTAAGTTAGGCACCAAGCTTATGTATTCCACAACTTGTCACCCACAGACCGATGGCAGAACTGAGGTAGTGAATAGGACCATGACTCAACTTTTGCGCACTGTGGTTCATAAGAATTTGAAGAGTTGGGAGGAGTGTTTACCTTTCATAGAATTTGCATATAATAGGGTCACGCATTCTACTACTTCATTTTCACCATTTGAAGTTGTTTATGATTTTAATCCACTAACACCTTTGGATTTAATACCTTTACCTGTGAATGAACGAGGTAGCTTAGATGGTACAAGAAAGGCCGAGTTGGTAAAGTCCCTTCATGAAAAGGTAAGATTGCAAATTGAGAAGAAAAACAAATACTATGCTTCTCAGGCAAACAAGGGTCGAAGAAGCGTGATATTTGAACCTGGTGATTGGGTCTGGGTACATTTCAGAAAGGAGGGCTTCCCGGAGCAGAGGAAATCAAAGTTACAGCCATGAGGGGATGGTCCATTTCAGGTCTTGGAGAGAGTCAATGACAACGCCTATAAATTGGATCTTCCAGGTGAGTATAATGTTTCGGCAACTTTTAATGTGTCTGATCTCTCTCCTTACGATGTAGATGCAGATTCGAGGTCGAATCCTTTTGAAGAGGGAGGGGATGATGTGATCCAAGCAACGAGTCCAAGGAAGTCGAGCCCCGACCGAGACCCGTTGCTTATCGAAGGAGGTTCGATGACGCAATCAAGGGAAAAAAGGGTAAATCAAACATTGGGACTACTCATGCAAGTATCAATGGATGACACCATGATCTACACGCAAAAAGAGACAAGTTTCATGTTGGGGTCGAGGTCGGAAATCAATTGGATAAACAAGATACAAGCGATCGAAGAAGGAGTCCCACCAGAATGCCCAAGCGACCGCTTAGTGTAAAATCCAAGCGGCCGCTCACCCACCAACCGAAACGCACAGGGCATCAAAGAAGCCTTCCAAGCGACCGCTTGGAATATAACCAAGTGACCGCTTGGTTATAAAATTCAGCGAGTTTTCTAGTTTTGACGAGAATCCTAGTTTCCTTAAAATTTTATTTTTTATTGATGTTTTACCATATTTGGGGATTATGCACGAATTTCATAGGATTTTTAGCCTTAGTATAAATAGTTTATTTATCATTATTGTAAGGACTTTTGACAATTTATCAATCAAGTGAGATTATTGCTTTCAAACTTGTTCTACTTAGAACACCGCGAACTTATCAAGATCTTCTTGTGACGTTCAACATTGAGTGCAGATCACGGGTTTTGTAATCAAGAGGTCTATCAAGCGTCGTTCTTGTTGGGTTGCTTGATTCAACATTCTTGGTTGAATCTCTAAACCGGAATTATCTTTGGGCTTTCTTGGGGTTTCAATCTAGTTGCGGGGTTGCGTAGTGATCGTTGCTACGTGGTTCTCATCAATTTCCGTCCGGATGTTCATAGTATTTTAGAACCAAAGAAATAGAGAAATTTGATCTTCTATCGGTGGAGGTGTAATGAACAATAATAGCCAGTTGTAGTAAAAATTGTACATGATCTACTAACACCTCTAGTATTTACAATAGCATTTGAGGTCGTGTTTAGTTTAAATAGTAGGATTTTTTTTCAAACGAATGATCAAGGCTAAAAAAAAGATATATTGGGAGTTTTAGCATGCTTGAAGGACTAAGAATGTGGAGAATTATGTGTTTAAGATCAAGTTAATAGTGTAATAGTCGAGAAGTTGCAACATATCCAAGCATAGATTTTAATATTGTAAGTTTTAGTTCCTTGATTTAATTGCATAGTTTTTTACATCACTTTTTTTTTTTTTAAAAAAAATTGTACACAAAATATTTTATTTTTGTATAATTTTAACTTCGCTTGCGTTAAATGTAGTCGGTCCCAATTACGAAAAAACAACTTTGAGGCCTAATTTATGAAATTCGCCCAGGTACCGAGTATCATAGGACCGACATTGCTCACATTCTTGTGGTCCATTGATTAATGGGATACATGTTTGCTCAAAATGTACTGATTCACAACATAATTTGTCATTCTCAAAGCAAGTTGACACAACAACCCTAATTCCTTTTGGTCTACCTATGTATCTCTAAGTCCAACTTGACATAACTCTCTCCACCTACAACTTCATGGATTACAAATCAAGCCATCATCATTTGACTAGTAGAAGCAGAAAAGTATTATTGAACGACTTTCCTTCTCGTAAAGAGCATGTGCTTCAAAAAATTGTACGTGATCTACTAATACCTCGAAAATGAGATTTGGCGAGAACCCGGGTCAGCCCATTATGGGCTCGTGCAGCCCGAAAAGCATGCTAGCTTGCCATCTTGATGCAAGAGTGACAAGCATTTAATGTCTGCCACATTTGGTGGTTGATGGAAATCACGTCATAGAACATCTAACATCCCTTAAGGTCTGTTTGATACAGGCCTTTTTCCATGGAACTAGCAATTGAATTCTAGGATTTTTCAAATTTTTAATGTTTGATACACCAAATTTTCCATCGAACTGAATTCCCACATTTTTCTAGGTACAATCTCCAATGCACGTTTTGCTTGGAAATGTTTGCCCACCTATTAGGTGATTTTTGGTTTTCCATCTTTTTTTTTTTATGATAATGGGAACAAATTCTAGATTCAATAGTAAAAAAACTTTCCATTTAATTGACAATTTGCATGAAAAGCGAAGCCAAACGAACACAAACAAAATTTCAATTTTTTTTTTTTTTAACTTTTTGGCAAAATAAACAAATTTTAATACAGATTGTAAAAAAATTTATCTCAAAAAATAACAATTTGCATGAAAAATAAAGTCAAATAGATTAGATGAAAAATTATACCAATCAAACACAATTAATTGACAATTCTCGGTAAAACAATTCTAGGCAATTCAATTCCCTAGAATTCATTTCATTTCCAACCAAATTCTACTCTTGCAATCAAACGGACTCATAGTGTTGTTCTATTTAATTTCAAACTGTAATTTTTTAAAATAAAACCCCAATTCAATTTTAAAAATTTATTTTTTTAGATAAGCAATAAAATTTATTACTGTATCATCGTCTCGTAAACAAGCATTTAATAATGTGCGCAGAGCATGACTTATCAGAGAGAAAATTTGTCACTAATTTAATCTTAGATAAAACTCTACATAGCTTATATTTCATTCATGTTAAAATTATGATATAGATATATAACTGTATTATAATGATAGGCAAATTTGTGGCTCCCACCATAATTTAGAAGATTATGATTGGAAATTTGCATTTTGTGCTAAGAACTTCTTGAAGACTTTTTATGATGCAACCAATGCGTGCAACAATATACAATGTTTCGATATTATTCATAGTGATCTCTGGGTGGATTTCACCTATTATTTTTCATGCCCGTTATAAGTACTTTGTTGTGGTCATTGATAATTTTAGTCGTTTTACTTGGGTTTACTTTTTACGGGCTAAGGCATAAGTGTTTTTAGTTTTTAAGCTCTTTCTTGCCCTTCTTGAGACTCAATTCTCTGTCGGCATCAAGATCTTGCGATTTGATTTCGAAGGGGAATCCAATCACTTTCAGGACTTTCTACAAAGCAAATGTATCATCTCTCAATGTTCATATCCTTCGACATAATAGAAAAAAGGCGTTGCTGAAAGGAAAAATCATCATCTTCTTAATGTGGTAAGAACGTTTTTACCTGACTCATTTATTCCTCCCTGATTTTAGTGTGAAGCACTCTCTACTGCATTTCATTTAATTAATCGTTTACGTTCTCTTATGTTAAATCATGTTTCTCATTTCTTTAGGTTGTGCAGCCATTCACCTTGGTATTCTGACTTTCATATATTTGGTTGTGTTTGTTTTGTGTATCTCTCTACTCATGAGTGACATAAACTTTTGTCTTAGTCTGTTAAATGTAATTTTCTTGGTTATGCTAACTCCTAAAAAGGTTATATCTGTTATGACTCTATTCTCAACGCATTTGTATTTCTAGAAATGTGGTTTTCCTTGAAAATCAATATTATTTTTCATCTCATGTTGAACTACCGTCTAAATATTTATCTTTCTAGCCTAGTTTTTCAAAATCCCGACAGTTGTAGAAAGGTTCAAACTTGGTTGTATGTATACACGACGTCATTAACATGAGTTTGATTATACTTCCTCTGTGCCGCCTCAAGATCTCGACTCAATGCCTGATCCCGCAATTGTTTCCACCATTCTTCACCAGTCTAATCATCCTTCTTGATCCCTTGATAGGTATGGTTTCTTCTCTGCAATCTCTCTTGTAGCTATTTTATCCTCTATTTCTATTCCTCCTTGCTACAAATAGGCCAGGGAACATGTACGTTAGCAAAATGCAATGCAAGCAAAACTTTAGGTACTTGAGGAGAATCACACTCAGAGTAAATGTTGTGAAACTGCATTATGAGGACTTGAATAAGTACAAAGCTCGCTTTGTGGCTTTGGGTAATAGACATGAATATGTGGTGAACTATGAGAAGACATTTGCTCATGTCGCTAAAATGACCATAGTTCGAACAATCTTAGCTATTGCCACCTCACAATCATGACGACTACATCAGATGGATGTGAATAACGCTTTTCTTCATAGCAATCTTCACAAGTAGATTTGCATGAAACTTCCCTCTATTATGAGTACTTCTTATCCTAGTGATGTCTGTAAGCTAAGATGTTCTTTATATAAGCTCAAAAAGGCTTTTCGGGCTTGGTTTGAAAAGTTTCGTAGTACACTCCTTACCTTCGACTTTACATAGAGTCAGTATGATTCTTCTCCTTTCTTCCATAAGTCTGCTGCGGGTATAGTTCTTCTTTTGGTATATGTGTATGATATCATCATTACTGACACTGACTGTGGTTTTATTACTAAACTTCAAAGATTGTTGCATGCATCTTTCCATATTAAAAATTTCGGCCATCTCACATACTTTTTGGGATTGAAGGTTCATCATCAAGTCAATGGTATTTTCTTAAACCGACATAAGTATGTTCATGACGTTATCGAGTTAGCTGGTTTGGAGGATACTTCTTTTATGGAAACCCCTATGGAGGTAAATGTAAAATACAGGAAAGATGAAAGGGATTTTCTAGATGACCCTACCTTCTATCGATGCCTAGTTGGGAACCTTATCCATCTTACCACTACACGCCCATCTTACCACTACACGCCCAGATATCTCATATGTTGTTCATAAGGTCAACCAGTTTATGTCCTCACCTCGACATCTTCATCTTGTTGCAGTTTGTCGTATTGTCTGCTATCTTCGTGGATCGCCTACTTGTGGGCTGTTCTTTCCTACAGGTTCATCTCTTTAGCTTGTTGGACACAGTGATGTTGATTGGGTTGGGTGTCCAGATACGTGTTGATTTACTGCAGGTTGGTGTATGTTTTTAGGCGATACATTAATTTCATGGAAATGCAAGAAACAAAATCGTGTTTCTAAATCATCAACTGAAACGGAGTATCGTGTCATGTCTACAGCTTGTTCTGAAATTATTTGGTCACATAGTATTCTGGAGGGACTTGGGTTTCCTCGGAATAATCCTACTCCTCTCTACGCGAATAACACTAGTGCTATTCAGATTGCAAACAATCCTGTTTTTCACGAACGCACTAAGTACATTGAGGTTAATTGTTACTTTATTGATGACTCTTTGGAGGATCGATTAATATATCTTCCCTACATTTCTTCTGATCTCCAAGTGGCAGATGTCTTCATCAAACCAATGACTAGACATTGGCACCATTTCCTTGTTGGCAAATTGTTGCAAAATTTCTCGCTCAAGATTTCTGACTTTTTGACACTCCACTCTTAATTACTAGTCAGATTTTCAAGTTTCTACACTACCAAAGCATTTGAGTGATTATATCTACAACAAGAACAGTTAAAATCAGATACTTCATAACCATGCGAAGTCATGTTAGTTTTGGCCTATCACCCCCTCTACTAACTTGTTCAGCTGGAATCTCATTGCTTCTGAAAATTTATTGAGGTCTTGCTTTTGAGAACTCGACTTGTCTTTTCTATCCATCCAGTTGTTTATCCTGTTCATGGATGATTTCTTCTGAACATTGCTTTTGAGATCTCAATTCGCTGAACAAACTCATCAGTTCTCTCATCTTTTTGCCTCTTATGGACATCTTCTTGCAATTGTTTAGCCAAACATTAACTAGCCGTTTGATTGCAAGGATGGAAAATGGGTAGAAAGGAAATGGATTTCAGGGAATTGAATTGCTTGAAATTATTTTACCGGAAATTGAATTAAAGGTGTTTGATTGGTATAATTTTCAACATTTTTATTATAATACTTTTGGCTTTGTTTTTTATATAAATTGTCAATTAAATTGATAAATTTTTTTTACCATTGGGGACAAAATATATATGTTTAGATTGCCAAAAAATATATATATATATTTTTTATTTTTACGTTTGGCTCTGTTTTGCATGAAATTTATCAATTAAATGGATAAATTTTTTTACACTTTATCTTAGAATTTGTTTCTATTGCTAAAAAAAAAAAAAAAAAAAAAAAAAAAAAAAATGTGAAAACCAATTCCAACCATATAGCAATGAATTGTATTCCACGAAATCACGCTTCAAGTGGTTGTACCTTGAAAAATGAGTGGAAATCAATTTCATGGAAAAAAAAAAAACATTATCAAACGGACAAAAAATGAAAATTGAAATTCGATTCCAACTTCCAAGAAAAATTTTGGCGAATCAAACGAAATCTAATTGTATAAACTCGGAAAAGAAACAGACATCAAACTATGACTCCCATTATCAAAGCACCACCTACTTTTGCAAGACCTGTTTGGCAAGACTTTCGCCTTTTTTTTCTTAATAGAAGAACTTCATGAGGAATATCATACCTACCTTTTTCTAAAAATTCTTCTAACCAAACAAAAAATTTCCAGAAAATTAGCCAAATAAATCCCAAAGTAGATTCTTAGTTGCAAAAGCAACTTCTAACTTTTCGAAAACTCATCAAGCCTGTTGTATTACCTAGTGCTTACCTCAATCGATAATTACCAGTGGCAATTACATCAAGCTTAATTCCAGGTCTCTAATTCTTCCTTTAGCGTTTTTTAACTAATTCCAGCAAGCACTGGTTACCTCCCAAACTCCATGGAACCAAAGGCCTGATTTACAATTAACTTCATCAAACAAAAGCTCATTAACGAACTGAATGTAGAAACAACAAAACGTTAGTAAGTAATGTCCATTAACTCTTGGTTTAAGGTTCATGATTCTTAGTCGAAGTCACGTGCTTAAAACTCATAATAAATTCATGTTCACTAAAGAGACATTGTCATTGCCATGAAAATGTACATAATAGTGCTGCACAACAACATGAAGAAAAGGCCAAACCATCCTATAAAGCCATATAGAATGTATAAATGAGCAACTTCTAGGCACTGCAGAAGAAAGAGTTGGGATCCAGTGTCTCGATAGAATCATCCGTTTCTCAGTATTCAAGCGACCCTACAGATGAGAGTCCAACAAGGTCTTGGCAATCAGTATTATTTATCCTTTCAGATGCACTTCGACCTAAGGATCGAGCCTCTTGTTCTCCCAGTTTCTGCACATCATCGGGAGAAAGGATCTTGATATACCAGACATTATTCACAAATGCCCTGTAAATTTCATGTACGATGATAAGTTCAAATTAGTCATGTCTCAAGATCTCAAGTCACCATTTATGTGGCTTAGGGATGAATCAGAAAAGGATCGAGGATCCATAAAATAAATTTCATTTATGCACAAAAGTAGCGTGAACTGTGGAAAAGATTAAGCCACATTACGCATTTTCAGATAGCACAAAACTGGAAAGTGAAGGCTACCAAGAGCATACGAACTGACTCACTGAGAGGGGAAAAAAAAAACTTAGATTATCAAGATACTTACTCCCATGGATCGTCTCCAAGGAGGAGTACATCATTCTCCCTGTCAACGAATACAAGCTGCCAGCCTGATCTGTTAGGGTCTTCAAGCAACCCTTCAATCCCGAACATTTGACCTAGTTCCTGACGCAGCTCCTGATAGCTGTTGAACCGGCCGATGTCCAGTGACCTACCAACCGATCCTGATTTATAAACCTGCATCAAAAAAGAAATTAATATCGTACCTTACCCAACAAAAATGTAGACATGTCTAGAAGTACAAATACACCCTCGAACTAACACCTTGACAAAGGTACAGGTCGCGGCTGGTTGTTCAACTTGTCCTGTATTATGCAACAACTCAGAAGAATCTTGCACATAGCCGGATAGAGGACTCTGAAACCCAGAAGACCCAAGCTGCATAGAGGACATATCAGCATGAACCGAAGAGGTAGCAATACTAGAAACAACGGTAGGAAGCAAGAGCCCTGCAGTGTCAATATTAGCACCAAAAAGAGAATGATTCTGGGCATCCAAGATACAACTTCCCCGCTCAGCAGAAGAATTTTTTCCAGAATACGGTGGAAGTGATGCTGAATTGGAAGAGTTACTATTTGGTGACTGAGAGAATTTAGCCACCCAGGATTGTTGGGGTGACTGCTCTTTGAGTATTGGCTCATCAGGTCTTGAGAAACTTAGAAGATTACCATTCCCTTCGGAACAAAGCGAACCCAGCATATTTTGCATTCCAGGAGCAATAGATGCTGCAAATTTAGTGTTCGAATTTGTTAAGTCAGATTTCTTAAATGAAGGGGAAGGAACATCAGATGGCTGCCTCTGTTGAAGCTGATCACGTTGCATTAAAAACGATTCCCGATAATTGTGTAGTTGCTGATGTTCTTTGGATGCATTATTAACTTGCTGTTGAGTTGGCCTCTGCAAATTATCTGACAGCATTTGGGTTTGTGTAGGGAGCATATGTGAAGATATTGTTGGCTGGATTACCTGCTGCTGCTGTAACAGGGGATTATGGCTGCCTGAATGTTGAAGATATTGAACAGGCTGCTGCTGGAACTGCTGCATGAGTTGGTCTTTGAGTAAATCTCCGCTTGCACAATGTTGCAAACCGGCTGCCAGTATAGCCTGGTATTGCTGATTAAGATCATTGCGTAGGACTGTCGGATCAACTCTTTGCTGCATCCAGGGAAACATACCAACAGACGGGAAATTCATAGAATTCAGCCCTTGCTCACCAGTTTCACCTCTCATCCACGCCATGCCATTTATGGCTTCATTACAGCCATCTGTGATTGGAGCACAGGAAAACAACTTGACCATATAAATGGACTGGAAAACAATATATGGTTCAAAAACATTAAACAATCAGCATGATTACTTACTGAAAACGTTAAGAAAATAGGAAGTGTGATATGGGCTTTGTTAACCCTATCATTTTGGTATTTACTCGTGTACAAGTTTTAATTTCATGTTCCCACTGGTGAAGACACTGAATTAGACATAGTCAGCCCCTTAAGAAGAATAATTAGTTGTATCTAAAGTTCCTACAACACTAGAACATGTATACTGCAAAAGAAATGCGTAAATTAAAATAAAATCAAACTCAAAATTATTTGAGCCCTACACCTTCATGTTGTGTACTTAAGACAGATTTGCTCCCTCTAATGCAGGTCTTGAGGATGCAGCAGCTTCTCAATCTTGAAGGAAAGACCCAAACACTGGACTGCTGCAACGTCAGACATGTGTAGCACATTATTAAGGATGAGTTTCTTGTCAGTAAGTTATGTTGACTACCACTTCCCCTTGTCCTTCAACCTTAGAGCTAAACAGTTATTCTCCATTAACTTGTACGTACGAAGAGAACACCAACTTGTTGGCAAAAATGTAATGAGTAGCTCCATTGTCCATCTGCCGTTCTCCGGAGTTACTGATTGTATTGCACTCAAAGACAAAGCAGATTCATGGATGACATTCTTCGGATTCTCAGTTCAATTCAGTCACATTGGCTTGAGCATTCTTCTACTGAAAGTTTTTAGGCTTGTGATAATCTTATGACTGATGTCTTAGCTTTCATCGTTCTTGAACTTATCAAATTCTTGATGATCCCTTGATTTGGAAAATTATAAGAATGCTTCTTGTTGTAGTTTTTGAACCATTCTCCATCATATTGGGTTTAGATTTTATGTGATCAAGTCAAATTTTATGTCAGATTGTTTGTTATCTTCTTCAATTCTGAAAACAATTATTGGCTCCTCAGGTTTCATCTCTTTGCATTTATGCTTGAGACAATTATTGAGTTTTTCCAAGATGGTGACAATTATTGCAAGTACTTGGAAGGATTCAACGATGGAATTGATGTAAAAGCCGGCAACATGTGTATTCACAGCTAATTTCTATAAAATATCCTTAGCTGTTAGGGGATTGTAATTAGTGATTTAGCAGATATCTCATTTATGTAAATTAATTGTTTCCAGTATGTAAACCTACAATAGTTCTATATATGTTGAACTTTTTCCTCTTGATAAACATTAAATTACCCATTTTGTATCATGGTATCAGAGCTTGTAAAGAGTTCAAGGATACCAAGTTTCTGATGAAACCAGAAAACTATCTCTTCTCAAGTCAGAAAAGACGTCAGAAGTCACCTCAGAAAAATCGGAAACAACCATGTCTTCTGTTAATCCACCTTCACTTCGCCGTGAGAATCACACTATAAATTATCACCTATATATAAATGGCCAGTACTTCTTACACTGGCCATAACGTGTCAAATTCTTTGTACAAGGATGAGGAAATGGTGTTTGAATTTTGCAGGTTTGAATGAAGACCTATTCAAAGTAGAGTTCCTGGTGAAGAATTGATGCCATTGGAAAGAGTATTATTTGCTGCAATAAGAAAAGAAGATAGCAGACTTCATATGATGATGGAAGGTACATGGAATGGACAACAGCTGGCAGTGGTATTTTTGAAAACTTGGCGTTGGCGGTGAACAGGAATGATGGTGCCTTTTGAGTTGTGGACCGAGGAATGAAGGTAAGAAACATTTCGTCAAATATAGCTTTGATGTTATTGGTGAAAGGGATCAGGCCACAGCATGAGGTGTGCTGGAACTTGGGAAGCTGAATCTCAAACTGAGAAGAACCAGAGGACCAAATCCAAAAAACTGAAGTTATCAAGCTGTACAAGAGAGACACAATTCCAAGCTGCTGCTGCCTTCACAACCTACAGAATCCATCCTTGTTTTACTAAGAGTAATGCTATTTAGCCCCCAAAATGCATAAGCATTAATCTATGAGGCAGTCGGGACATTGCTGCACTATCCAACGAAGTTGGAATGCATTATTATTCATGGACAATGTGGCAGTGAGACTACTGCTACATAGATTGGTTGTTAGCACCATAGGTGCTAGATAGCATTATTTCTTTCACTAAAGAGTAATTAGAATTCCTCTACAGCATTACAAGTCATCCCCAATCATGTCTAGTTTGTCACGCTTGTTTGTTTCATCTACTCCATGTTGTGGACTGCAGATGTGCTCTTTGTATTCTATTGATGGGAAAAGTTCAATTAAAATATTCGAAAATAGTTCTTTTGTTACAAGTAAGAAGTAAAGTTGTGGAATTTGAGAGTTAGGACATTATGGACCATCCCATCTAAAAGTTCAAGCCAATAGAAAGGGGCCGCTTGTATTCATTTAAATTTTGTCTACCTCAATTTTATTAAATTGGTGGCGGTGAAACTTGAACCCAAATATTTAACATTCAAATGTGTGCAAAACAGTCCTATTATGACATGAACAGGTCAACCCAGGTGCCGCTTATTTACTTTTTAACAAACTCTTCCTTCTCCAATAAGAAGCAAAAAGGAAATATATATATATATATATATATATATATGGAAGTAAGACATAAAAAGACTTCATATAATGCCTCCACAATTGAAAGCCTTTTGATATCAATACAGAACCTGTAATGTAAATTTGGGGGTAGGAAGTATACCTGAAAAAAAGATGACCCCCCTGAATACCATGGTCGTTTCAGTCTGAGGGGAAATAAAGAGGGATACATTGGAAATGTAGTCAAGGGTTCAATTTCCCATAATGATACCCGTGGCTGCCTCTCTCCTGCTGTGGATTCATCCCAGCCAACCTACATATTCAAAGAAATAAGCAAACAAGAGACGGTAAGTAATGGATTTCAACAGAAGGTACTGTTAGTCAGCCTTTATAGTTCATCTACAGATACAGGTAGGGCATGAGTACCAATATCACTGGTAATCATTCTCTCTTCAATTCCATTTATTTTAGAAATTATCCAACAAAAAATCAGACATTTTAGATCGTCAAGACTTGTTTGTAATGTCAAACTACAAAATGCATGAATCCTCTACCAACTTCTACAAATGGTGAAAGTGTATATCCACATGAGAATAACTGAAAATAAAAGGTCTTCATTAATCGCAGGGAGAGAATTTGAAAACACATATCCAAACTTAAGCCAAAATAGGAAAAATATCAAAGGGAACGAAAGCCAAATGAATTTGAAGATTTTCAACATCGGACCACTAAGAACACAAGCCAAATGAATCTTCTGAATCCTTGCTGACCTTAACAGCTATCTATCAAGAAACTACTGGAAAATCTCATCAATAAAGTCTCCAACGCTATTTTTTGTGTCAAACCTAAGTAGGTTGACTTGTTTGATTTGATTAATTAGCCACAAGTGTACAGTGTCACAAGCAACTTGACATTTAAGCTTGTTAAAGAAAGAATAGATAGGAAATATTCCATTTTGGGTTATTGGTTAGCTTCCACACGATGATAAAAAGTTCAGCATCTGATTGTCCATATTGGTTGGAACTTAAGTAGACTTTTGGTTCTCTGTGACAATAATATCCTTTTGGAAAGGGTGCATTATTAAAGTAGTGAAAAAGCTCAAAAGAAGCAAAGGCCACCTTTCATGACTAGAGTTTTACTATGAGTAAATTTTTTTTGTTTATTTTGAAAATTCACTAAAATTAATTATTAGATATATATGCATTGTGCAGAAGGAAAGACTAACATAACCAGCTCTAGAAGCTAAGCAAGAAAAATGAGATGAAAAGACAGATTTTCGCAAAGATCTGTCTATCTCTGCTTTTATGAGCAATTGACAAGATAGAAATTATAACAAAAACTTTCAGCTCTTTAAATACAACATTAAGAGCATTCAAGTGATTAAAAAATAGCATAAACGGAAAATTAAGAAAATAATACTTGACAATTATATCTTGCGCAGTAAAGGCACATCTTGCACCTTGACAGATCGCCAGTGAGAGTTTGGCCAACGAACAGGATCTTGGTCACCAATGCCAGTAATTGTGCCCATGTATCTGGACGTGTAATCATCAAAGCATAAGAAGACCAAAGGTCCAAAAAAAGAAAAAGCCATGCAAATATTTTATAGGCCAATTCCTACCATATACCAGTTCCAGTGATCTAATTACAATTTTTCACTATCTACCACAGAGGAGATTATGAATAATTTCAACATACAACAGAATCCATAAACAAATTAGTGGTTTTCCTCCACACACCACGTATATCACTGCAGTAGTTTTGGTATGCATCAGGAGAACCATTTCTCCCTTCAAAATCTCAGTTAGAAATTACAATGTTGTGAGCTGTGATGCATGAGGCAAGTTAATTTTGGTGAAGCATTAACATAATGCAAGAAAAATATCAATACAGGTCAGTTTGTTGTCTTCATATCCAATTATCCAAAGATGATAATAAATCTCTATTCTTCACCTCCAAGATGATATACTGTTACTGACCAAATACTCAAGATGTTTAATCATCATAATAGAAGGAAAACAACGATGTATGGCATACTGAAGATTCAAGTATTATTGTACCTGCGAACACTTGATTCTTCAGTTTCAAATAGCATCCGAAAACGCATTCCAACAGAAACACGTGTATGATAAGCAGCTTTGACATACTTTGAAAGTGGTATAACGAATTCAGATGGGCTAGCCCTGATGTAAAGAGCATGTCAACAGAAAAAAAAAATTATATATATATATTGAGTATTATTTCATAATTTATCCATAACCACCTTGGGTTATAAAATATAGTGAAGCAGCTGTTAGTAGAAGCAGCGTGAGCAGCAGCAGCAAGCAGTCCAATGTGCATACTGTCACTTGAAAGAACAGACGATGGCATCACAGTTTGTGGTCGAGTGGCACGGCGAATTCCCAAAAGGAGCTGATTCTTCTCATTCCTGAAAAAGAAATAATGACATCTTGAATTAAACATATGCCATTAAGACTTCAGGTGAGAAAAATGAATTTGGCATTGGAAATGCAAAATGGTAAGAGTTACCAGATAAAAAGAACAGAATCTCCTGCAACAAGTCTTTTGGCACTGACAAACACACTCCAGCCAGTAGTAAGCAAATGCCTCTTAGGCTGTCCTGCATAAAAGAATAAAGAAAATGCAATAAAAAACACAAATATAGAGAGAGAAGGGCAAGCATAATATTAACTACAGAGGTAGGTTTCACATGAGATACCATTAACCCACAGTAGCTAAAATTTGTGAAACAGTTTGAATGTTAATAAGTTGTTTTACCCCCAATACACAGTGAAGTTTCCTAGAATCATAAACAATCACGTATTTCGGATGAGATGATTTGAAAGAATCAACATGGGTGAGTTCATAAATGATTGTTTCCATTTCCTTGCTCCGTTACAGTAAAGAGGCATGGCAGAACTCTATTCTGCAACCCCAACCCCAACTTCTCGCAGATTGTAATTCTTCTTAACCTATGGTGTCCCTTTGCAATGCATTAAGATATTTAAGGACACTATATCACTTTGTCATCATGGAAACAGCGCAATGCTGAAATGGCTCAATTTTTTCCATGAACTGTAAGTACTCTTGACGGAGATGTCAGTGGAAACCTAATTGAAGATTTAGCAGGATTTGACATAAATTTAGGAAAAGAGATTGTGAGCATGTTTGGCCACCAAGGTTCTATCTTATAGGCACTAGGGCCCGCAAAAATGTGTGGACAAAGATAAGCCAATAGTGGGACCTACACCTAATAAGCAAATAAGTAAGGATTATGACGCTTATTTGGATTATCTTGTAACCACACACTTTGTGGACCCTCTTGCTTATAAGAGGGGAACTTATTTGCCAAACATGCTCTATGTTATTTTGAGTATTTTTACCACTTTGAAGTTAGGTGATTTTCTGAGGAAGTTCTACCTTGTTAAAATATTTCCATTTTAGTTAGTTCTGTAACTTTCCTTTCATTAGGAATTTTGAGTGTAAATTAAATGAAAATTAAGCAATCAATTACACCCCTCCCCCAACCCCTAATTGGGTTTAGGTGGAGACTCCAATTTGCTTGTAAGTAGATTTAATTTAAAAAGAAAAAAAAAAAACTAAACATTCAATTTAGGCAACAGTTAAGGACACTGTTTCTCATTTTTCTCCCTAAATAAGCATTTGTTGATTGATTTCTTTTGATCTTTAATAAATACACAAGCATAGCCTGTTAATGTTGAGCTACCAACAGCTGCCCACAATAATCTACAATGCCGCTAAGCTTATTTGTAGTGTAGTAGATGCTCTATAGAAGCATATGTATGTGATGTGCCTATCTTGATTATCATAATTAAGAAAGATGTATTACTAATTTCAGTCGAATTGCAAAAAAGTCTACAAGACAAAACATTTTAAAACTAACCCCGGAAAATATGCCTAAACTTCCATTCAATATCATGAAGATCCCTCGCAATAAGTTCTTGTGCAGGTGGTGTCTGTGAGAAATCCTGCAGAATCAAATGGAAAGAATAGATAAAAATCACTACCAAATGAGGCAAAATGATGATATCATGGGACTATAATTACCAAAGGAGGAAAAACTTTTTCTGCAGCACGACGGGGAACAGAGAAGCCTCCATGTGTGCTAGTATCACTTGCAGTCAGTGTCTTGCAAAAGTAATTCATTGGTTGCCCGCTAGGAGTTCCCAACTCCACAGGAAGATACGTATCTTTTTGTTCTTGCTGCACTTACATCATGAAACATTAGTTCTAACCAATTTACAACGATAATTAGAAGTAGGTTCAAAAGGCATCACAAAATCTTAGTAGAATATGAGAATACCAGAGTCAGGGGCTGCAGTGTCATCTGAGCATACACTTCATCCGTCTCAACATCTGCCTGAATTTTAACAAATAAACACAACTCTCTTATGTCTAAGAACTCTCCATAAGCAGTTCACAACAAGAATACAAGGATGACTAACGTATAAAGTTGAAAACTCACATGCATTGTAACATTGTGGAGTTGGCAGAGCAGCTGGGGTGGCAAACTCGGGTAATTTGGTATGTGGGCGTCAACTTCTTTATTAGTAGTGGCAGCAACCTGGCCAACATTTCAAATAGAATTCATTACATACAAAAGCAAAGAAATTGCAGTGCTTAAATAAAATATTATCTTAATCAAACAAATGAAAGAAGAGAGTTTAATTAGATTAGTCAAAAAGACCTGCTCACTATGACCCTGAGGAAAGTAAACCACACGACTCCCAATTGTCGGCAGGGACACCAGAGGACCTGCACAGGCGTGCCATAGCTCCGAATTCAAGCACTTTTTCTCCCCTTCCACAACCCACAGTCAACAAACAATTACCCATCAGTTACAATTTAACTTAATTATTAATTGGATTCTCTTAAATTTTCAATAAAACTCAGATTGAGAATTTAAGCATCTAGTTGAAGAGAGAAAACAAGGAACAAAAGTAAACACAGAGGAGATATAACAAGTACCTTCATGAACTTGCTGACCCATTCCTGATGGTGAAAGCTTCATATTTTATTCAGCTTCTCCCTTAAATATATGATCAATAATATAATAATACAACTAAAACTACAATTAGCAACACAATTATAAGTACTGAAAACGCTAACCCTTACTTGCAATCCCAAAAATCTCAAAACCTAAATCCCAACTCATTTTCAGCTCCACATCTTCCCCATCTTTTACTTCCCCAACTCAAATCTTCACATGCATTTCAATATTACTAATTTTACAACAAACCCACCACGAAAACTAAAAGTAAAACAAAACACCCAATTTCAACTAATAAACCCAAAATCCAAGAAAATCAACCCAACTCATACAACTCCTCTTTCTTCAACAACAAACCCATAATTAATACTGAAAAAAGAATCCCATCTGTTTTTTTTCCCCTGGGGTTTTTTAAGCTAGAGTCAGCTGAAGCTGAAAGTTTCGAACTTTTTCTTCACCAATCACTATCTCTCAACTTTTTTCATAAGAAACGAGCGAATTTCTTCTCTTTTACAGTCCACCCGACCAAGCTCAACCTGATAACAGTCACTCCACAGAGAAAGATTTATGAGGGTGCATCTGATACTGTGTATAGCTGATACTGTGCATATAGCTTAGTGACTCTCTCGCTCTCCATCTCTCTCTCCTGATCTGGGAAAAAGGGAATTACAACCGTTGATCAAACCATATGGAGGAATCTTGACCATTAATAGGAAAATGACTTGACAGGAAGCATGTGCCACCATCTTTCAGTGGTCGTTGTGCGAGTACGGGCCATCAAAATACAATATTGCATATGACAATCAAAGAGAGAGAATGATTTTATTACATGAATATGTTAATAGTACATCATGCTGTGGAACTTGGATCTTGATTTGGTAATAGCACAATTTGGTGTAACTTTAACAAATTGTGATTATTGATGATATAGGAGCTTTTGGGCCATACTTGAACGGTACCTTTTGCCTAAAATAAATTTGAATAAAGCTATTTGTACACAATCTCCTACACAATTTCCTACACCCTCCTCACATGGAGGGGGGCCCACACATAATAAAATATTTATGGGCCCCCCTCCATGTGAGGGAGGTGTAGAAGATTGTGTAGGAGATTGTGTGTACATGTAGCATTTCCCAATAAATTAATTGGTAAAAATTAATCAATCATGCTACTTGTACAGAAATATTCATTACCACCTGAATGACATCCACTCACAATAGGGGAATCCCACCTTTTTTTTGCATTGTTTATTCACCCAGATTCCACTCCATGTGAGTGGATGTCATCCAGGTGGTAATGAATAGTTCTGTATAAGTAGTTTAATTCAAAAATAATAGGCAAGAGAGAAAGAATGTAGACCTTGCGGGTATGGAGGCGGAGGCGGAGGTGGGGGGTGGTGAGGGACCAATTCTTGTCAAAACTTTATACCATAATCTTGGCTATTTTTCATGATAGGTATTATCATATGCTGTTTGAAAAAAGTTGTAACTTGTTATACGATTCCAGGTGAAACAAGAAAAATAAATTTTGGCAGGACTGATTTCCTGTTCAATACACTTCAATGGACAAGATATCTATTGTCCACTATAAGCAGGAGATCAATCCTATGAAATTTGGTCTTTGAGAGTAATGTGAGTGAGGATTTTTAGGTAAATATGGGAGATGTAGGAGTTATGGATTTATTTTTTGACAAAATTAATAGTTTCTTTGATTGTTTTTTTCCTTACATATAAAAGTGGAGGGTAACTCTCGATAAGATGTTCGAACTAGTACAGTTTCAAGAAAAAATTGTGACTACAAAGGCTTTATTATAAATTCAATCAAATAAAATTAAAATAGTACAATATTGAGACCTGACTTATATAGCTTAATTATCATGTCTCAGTCAAATTGAGCTTAGTGCTTGTGTGATGATGTCTGAGGTGTTAGAATGGGTACGCGAGGACTTAGTGCCCCAAAACTCAAAACATACTACTAACTTTAATTTAGATGTCTTTCTGGATTTGGAGTTAAAAATTCTAAATTCAAAAACTAATGCAATAGATTTGAACATTTAGAACTCTATCAATTTTGACAACCTGTTTGATGTAGATTTTTCGAGAATAGATTTTGTGAAATATATTTTTCAAAAAATGTGTAATTAAGAAGTGAAAAAATGTTATGAATCCACCGATAAAATTATTTTATCGAGAGAATGTGTAGCGATCGAGAATTTTATTTATATTTCTTGAAAAACGTGTCGCTAAACCTTAAACCCGAGTTTTAAAAGTAAAAACGCGTTCGTCTAGCCGTTGTTAAACTATTTTAAATTTATTAGAAACAAACTCAATTTCGAGTATTTTAAATTCCTTATCGTTTAATCCGAAATTAATATGATAGATTATTATTTCGGGTCCAATAATTCATTAGTCCAATTAGGGTTATTTTAGCCCAATTCTTTAAGTCCAATTAGACAATCCTTCCGGCCCAACTTCTGGTCCGTTTACAGCCTAGGGATTTGTGCCCTAGACTATTCCTACTGTTTATATACCCCATTCCTTTCCCCCTCAACCCCACTCACGCAGCAATCCACACAAGGGTAAGACATCTGCCCCAAATTTTCACCAACACCGACTGCAAACACCACCAAACTGCAGCCACCATCCCACAACCCGGAACCACCACCTCCAACACTGACTGCAAACCCACGAACTGCAGCCATCCACCCCGCAATCCATAACCACCTCCCTAGCCCAACACCACTGCACAGGCCACCGTTCAACCCACAGAACCACCTCCAACACCACTGCAGCCACCCACACGAGCCACCGCACCAACTCCATCTCTCGCCACCACAAGGACGCCCAGCCCACCTTCCAGGCAACCCAAAAATCGAGCCCCAAATCAAAATCCAAAACCAAGGAATAAGAAAACCCAGAAACTTACCTCTTTTCCGACCCACTTTATAGTCGGTTCGTCGTCGAAAAAATTCAAGAGAACCGAACCTCCAAGTCTCAATTGCCCTTCGACCCGTACGCCCAAAATCACCCCACCACCGCCTCCACACTGGTGGCGCCACCACGCGACGGTGGCGCTGCCACTTCGCGTCGGCCGAATCGGAGGAAGGGGCTTCGCCCCTTCCCGTCGTCGCCTTCCCTCTCTCTCTCGCCGGTTCGAAGTGAGAGAGAGAGAGTGAGGGATTTTATTTTTAATTTTTGAAAAATTATGATTTTAGCCCAAAGTTAGGAGTTAGTTTATTTTGGTCCCCCATGTTTTAAAATATTTTATTTTAGTCCCAAAATTCGGTTTTAAAGAAGAACAGCCCCAAAACTTATGTTTTCAAACAAATCAGCCCATAGATTCTGGAAAAGTCCATTTTAGTCCTTAAATTATTATTTTCAGTTTTAATGAATTTTCATTTAAGCCCCTATTTTAGAAAAGTTTAATTTCAGCCCTTAAACTTTTATTTTCAGTTTTAATAAATTCCAATTAAGTCCCTAAACTTTATTTTTATCGTTTTTAATCTTTAAAAATTTCAAAACACTAATTCAAGGTTTATTTTCTATTTTTGGCTAGACGAAACGTACGAACGATTGAGGAACTGAGATTTTTCTTCCCGCTCCACATTTTTCACGCAAATCGAGATAGATTGAGGTAGACTCGCCCCCATTAATTAGTTTAAATTATAATTGCATGTATTATGTGATTCTATGTGATTTATATGCTTTAATGCATAAGATGAGAATCTCTTACGAGATAAATTATGCTGTTATGCTTGTCGTAACTTATGTGCTTAATTGCATGAGAAGAAAGAGAATCTCTTATGAGATAAGATGATATTATGCATAACTTACTTGCTTAATTGCATGAGACAGACTACCCACACCCTATGATTTTAAAGAGCCTATGATTTTTCAAAAAAAATAAGTCCATGAGAATATCACTGTATAGATTGCATAATTATGTGTTCAATTATTCTGTAAATTAATTACTGGCGATGAGTCTACTGAGTATTTCTTCGAAATGCTCATTCCACTATTTTTAACAATATTTGCAGATTTTGGAGACGGCCGAATTTGATGGGCAGTGGTGGCATGAACGAATAATAGTAGTTAACTGTTTTTAATTTACTTTTAGATTTCACTCATTTGAACGTTATTAACTTACCTTGTCGTTTCCGCTATTTCAAATTTGAGTTTAAAGTTTAATCAATTTTTTTTAAATTAATTCTAATGAGGTTTATTGCCGTTAACGTTCACAAATTTTAAATGTGATGTTTTTAAAAATTAGTTATTCCGCCAAACTTTTCAGTTAAGTTAGGGTAAAAAGATGATGACGTAGCATTCCGGATCCGCGGAACTCGGGACGTTACAGAATGCGTGTTTGAAAATAAATTTTAAAGAATCTGTACCAAATAGGGCTAATCTAAGGTCAATAAATTTGTTACGCAACTTAAATAACACGTTGAACACATCCCTATAAAAATGAGAACTTTACATCCAAACTGAACAAAATATATTGCCTTGCAAAAATTTATCTCTATATGCATGGCAAAGAGAAAATATCAGGCAATTGACCACACAATATGGACGCACAACAGTTAGATCAATAATGGAACAGGCTTGGTTTAATCCAAATGCTGAGGAAGCAAAGTTAGCTTCTGAGCATTTGGTTGAACACCTGCAAGAAATGTGTTCTGCTTTCTAGTCCACAAGTGCGACTCCCACGAGTATAAGTGCAATTTTATTAAGACTGAAGTAGAAGAACTATGTTACTGCAACTTTCTCCAAGTATCTTTTTAATCATTTTGAGGCCGCGCAAGTCCTAAACCAGAATCTATTATAGGTGGTGCGAGCGCAAAACAATCATCCCATTTGTGTTTTGAACTTTTCTTCTGTATATATTTTATTTTTCGTAACTGAAGCTTTGAGCAGAGAAAAATTTCACAAACAAATTGTTCAAAGTTTATCTTGGTATCAAAGCCACCAATGGCCACCCCGAATCAACCACACAACCACCAACCTCCAGCTCATTGGCCTCTCAATCCCAGTTTAATCCCACTTCACCATTTGGAACAAGTATTACACAGGTCCCTCTTTAGTGAAGCTGGATAGGGACAACTTGCACTAACTCCTTTGGCAAAATATATTGTTGCCCATTATAAGGGGTCACAACCTAGAGGGCTTCAACCTGGGAACAAAGCTCTGTCCTCCAGAATTGAGTCATGTCCAAACCAATCCAGAAGAAGCAAGGAGCAATATGGTGATATCCCAGAGTTTGGTTCCTGGATGTTCACAGAACAACTCTTGATAGGTTGCAGTGAGGGTCATGGGACTCAAGTCAATGAAGGCTCTTTGTGATGCTTTGGAAGAAAATTTTGTGATCCATAACAAGTCCATAATACTTTGCTTAACTGGTGAGCTGCAGAAATTGGGGAAGGGAAGCATGTCTATATGACTATATTGATCTCAGTCACTCCAGTCCCAGCTCGACTTGATGATTTCAACCCCATTGTAGTGCAGATAAATAGCAGAGACTGTCTCATGGGGGGAGCTGGAGGACACTCATGAGATATGAGAGTAGGCTTCATCATCTCATCTACCTCAGGACAGGGATGGCTGGAATGAAATAAGCCAAAGTTCAGTAACCTTCACCAACAAAGGCTCCTCAAGCAACAAAAAAAGCATTAAGTCCAACCAAAATCAAAACTATGAAAGAGGTTCATCTCAAGGAGGCAACAGAGGTGGAAACTTCAGAGGTAGAGGATGGGGAGGCAGAAACTCTAGCTCCAAGCCAACTTGCCAACTGTGATGATGATAACTTGCCATTTAGCAGCCATGTGCTATGTTTGAATGATAACTATATGGCACAGCAACCTCGGCAGAACACCAACAACACTCAAAACAGCTCAGCCATGGTTGCTGCACCAAGCTTTGTAGCTTATCCAAGTAGGTTTGCTTACAGTAGGGCCAGCAACCATGCCACAGCAGATTTGATAAAGCTGAACCAAGCCAAAGCGTACACTGGTAAGGAGAAGTTGATGGTAGGAAATGGTGATAAGTTGCAAATAACTAATGTCGGTATTGCTTTTCTACCTGCTATAAAAGATAAATATCTTGTGTTGAATGGTTTCTTACATGTTCTGCTATTGCAATAAATTTACTGAGTGTCTCACAACTTCTGATATAAATTTCACAATAATCATTGTTTTCTCAAACACAAGAAAACAGGAAAGGTGACAGTGCAAGTAATGCTTAGAGTATCAGCTGGATCATCCCAAGTCAAGCATCTATTCCAATCATTACAAAAGAAATTCAAAATCCCAGAACGTAGTTCTGAGTCGTATATCACATCTAGCTACAGTCCTGTCAAGTCTCTAATTTCTTCAAGTAATGGAAACTCTGTAGCGTCTTCAATTTCAATTAAAGATGTCTGGCATAGGAGGCTTGGACATCTCTTATTATTGTAGCTTAATTTTTATATTTTGAATATTTCTTCTTCTTTGTAACTGATTTATTGAATATATAAGAAGGGGTAGACTCAGCTGAAGCTTTTGAGCAGTTTAGAAGAAAAGTTTCACACACCAAATTGTTCGAAGTTTATCTACAATAAGTAGGGTTTACTCTCTGCCACCTTCATCCCTCCAAAAAAGAGGACATTTCAAAGGAAAATCAAGTTTGTATACCCCAGTTCACCAGTTATCACCATAAACACCAGGAAATAGTACTTAACAGAGTTACACAGAAGACTTGCATCAACAAAAGTTCAACAAAATCATCAACAAGAAATATAAAACTAAATCTGTTCGTGTAATGGATCATTATCATCACATATTTACAAAAGTGCCTAGTAACATCAGAATAGCAAATTCGATATTTATATATTGAATTAACAGACCATCATGTAATACGCAATACTTCTATCTCTTCTTCAGGGTTGCTCTAATCCCCAAAACTCTTACAAATTCATTCATTAAATAGTCAAACCTCCTCCTTGGCTGGCGGCATGGACTTCTTGAGGTCATCATCGAAATCCTCGTCGTCATCATCGTCATCTGAATCAGAGGAAGAAAAATCATCAATGTCGAAGTGGCGGCGAGAATATAGGGACCAGGCAAATAACATTATGACAGCAGTGAGGCTCCCGAAGACAACTCCGAATAGCAGCCCACAAAGAACGCTCATGATGTCCATTGTGCTGTTCCCAATCAAGCTGGAGACTGAGGAGTAAGATTTGATGGGGAATTGGGACGAAGAATCGGCATCATCGGAGAATGAATTCGAATAGAAACTAATAATTGGTTGACGTTTGGGGAATTTAGCAGTTGTGGTAGTGAAGATGGGAATGAGGTGACTTGGGGAAGAAAAGGAGGAGGGGTATTGGAGGAGGTTTTTGGGATAATAAGTGGGGACGACCACGGGGGTGGTGTAATAGGAAAGGGTTTTGCATGGTCGGCCGGCGATGGAGGAGGCGAGGAGGAGGAGGATTGGTAGGTGTAGGTGGAGAGGCAGGGTGGAGATCACCATTTTTTGCGCGTTGTTGACGAAGGAAATTAAGCAACACTGAATTCAATGCGAGAATTGAAAAAATTAATTTCCTAGTGTTATATAAAAAAAAGGTTGAACCCCAACCCTTGAGGGCCCCTATTGATCCTGTCCTGGACTATTGTAGAGGAGGTAAATCGCAGATGACAATTTTAGTATTCAATTGAGACCTTCATACTACTGTAGCCACACGTTTCTTTCAAAAAATACTATTCATTTGACTATATTATATATATTGAAAAATATCTAAAAGACTATATTATATTAAAAAATATTTAAAATATCTTATATATCTTGCATAAATATTTACTTATATAATATAATAATAAAAAATAAATAAAATCCTAACGTTCAAATGAAGATATAAAGGCATGATGTTTCAAAATTTAATATATTTCTCCTGCTTTCGTAGAAATATAATAAATATAATATATTTATTAAGGAAAGTAGAAAATCAAAAATTGTAAAAAAATATGAGTTAGGGAACCTAAGTGTATAAGTGTCAAAAATTTATGGAGTAAGGATTACAATTGGATTAAATTGATAGGAAAGTAAAATTACGAGGGCTAAAAAGTACAAAATTATAGTTGAAGGAATTGGTGCGTAATTACCTCGAGAATTTAAGTCTATGAAATGGGAAAAAAAAAAAAAAACAACTTTCTGTGGTGCACGGGAAGTGTACCACTAAAATTGAAAGTATGTCGTGGTGCACAGGAAGTGCACTAGAGCTGTATGTGTGGAGGATTCTTCTATTTCTTTCCAAAAAATATTCATAATTTCATTAAATTAGTTATGTTTCCGAGTTTATTTTCGGGCTCAATTCAGGATATCAAACGAAATCAAAATATTACATTCTTAATATCATTTTAAAATACTCACGGCCTAATATTTCACGACGTTAATGGTGTGCGAAACGATCAATCGTAGCAAAAGTTACAGTGCGTGTAAGTAGGCCGTTCCAAACTAATATTTCGAAAATTTCGATAACAAGCTAACTTTAAATTTTTTTCGACGAATGTACGCTAGCCAAATCCATAAATCTTTTATATCCTCTCGAAACTCATTTCGAGAACTATATCGTAAATATATCAAATGATTTAAATGAATATTGAAAATAGTTAAACGGACGTCAAACATGTGTGTTAAAAAAGACGTAGAACTCGTCTTTTTGAATATATTACTTTTTTGTCTTCATTTTCGGGCTCACTACGGAATATCAAACGAAGTCGAAATATTACATTTTTAATATCATTTTGAAGTACTCACGGCCTAATATTTCACGACGTAGCAAAAGTTACGGTGCGTCAAAGTTGGCCATTCCAAACTAATATTTCGAAAATTTCGATAACAAGCTAACTTTAAAAAAATTTCGACGATTGTACGCTAGTCGAATCCATAAATCTTCTATATCCTCGCGAAACTCATTTCGAAAATTATATTATAGATATATCGAATGATGTAAATGAATAAAAAATAGTTAAACGAACATCAAACGTGTATGTTAAAATCTTTTTTAAAAAACAAAATCAAATTTTACTTTGCTTTTTCCTTTTTTCCTAAAAAAAACTTATGTTTTTGTCTTAATTTTCGGGTTCATTACGGAATATCAAACGAAATCGAAATATTACATTTTGAATATCATTTTAAAGTACTCACGGCCTATTATTTCATGACGTTAATGATGTAACACATACAATATATTATCGAAATGTTATCAATCAAAAATAGTAAAATACTAATTGATAAATGCAAATGTATAGCTAAGCAAAAAATTCGAACACATACAATATATTATCGGAATGTTATCAATCAAAAATAGCAAAAACTCAATAATCATATCAAAATAAAAGATGTAAATATGGAATAAACAAAATCTCGGAATGTTACAAGAAATAGCAAAAACTCAATAATCATATCAAAATAAAATACGTAATTCTGGAATAAACGAAATCTAGCCATAAAAATAAGATAATAACTTAAATCAACGATTTGGAAGGGAAAACATGGGATTTTCACCTCAAAAACGACTCACATCCAGTGAAACTTGGTGGCCACAACGTGCGCGACGAAAAGACCTTTCCGAATTGGGGTCATGAGCGCGATTCTGAAAATCGTAGCCAAAGTTATGGCCGAAATACTAAGAAATGACCAAAACTGCACAAAAAGATGACTTTGAGAACCGAAGTGCCAAAATTTGAAGACCTAGGATTGCAATTTTTAAGGATGAAATTGATAGAAAAGTCAAATTATGAGGACTAAAAAGTACAAGATGAAAGTTAAGGATTTGACGAGCAATTACCTCGAGAACTTAGCTACAATAAATGAAAGGAGCAAAAACTCCATGCACCCGGAGCAAAAGCTCCTTGGACACGAAGCGCAAAAGCTCCATGCACACGAAGCGCAAAAGCTCCATGCACACGAAGCAAAAGCTCCTTGCACACGAAGCAAAAGCTACTTTCATTTATTGCAGCTAAGTTCTCGGGGTAATTGCTTGTCAAGTCCTTCAACTTTCATCTTGTACTTTTTAGTCTTCATAATTTGACTTTTCTATCAATTTCATCCTTAAAAATTGCAATCCTAGATCCTTAAACTTTTGACACTTCTGCACTTCGGTCCCCAAAATCATCTTTTTGTGCAGTTTTGGTCCATTCTTCGTATTTCGGCAATAACTTTGGCTACGATTTTCAAAATCGCGCTCATGACCCCAATTCAAAAAGCTATCTTCAGTGCGCACATCGTGCCCGCCAAGCTCCCCTGAGTGTCAATCATTTTCGAGGCCAAAATTTGTTATTTCACTTTTGAAATCGTCGATTTAAGTTTTTTTTTTTTCTTTTTACGCAAGATTTCGTTTATTTCATAATTTCGTATTTTCTTTAATTTAATGTAAATCATTAAAGGATAAATGATCTTATTTAATTATTATTAATTGAAGTTATTTGATGAATTTTCTGGGTCATACCGTATTTCGTGGTCATTTGTCAATATACGGTAAGTTCAGGTTCTTATCGGATTTCATTGTATTAAAGGCATATACGGTAAGTTCAGACTCTTACCCGATTTCATTGTATTAAAGGCATATACGATAAGTGCAATATATGGTAAGTTCAGGTTTTTACCATATTTCAGTGTATGTGTCTCATATACGGTAAGTGACATCAATATACGGTAAGTTCAAAATTCAACAGTTTTCTCTTCTGCCGTTGGTCCGAACTTTGATTTCATAAGTCTTGATCAATCAAGAAGGTAAGATGGCCATCTAATGGTCCACTTCATAGATTTTTTTTTTCTTTTTTTTATATTTTGGGTTGAAAAGTGGAAACGTGATATGTACAACTATTATTATATTTTTTTAATAGGATGGTTTTAGCAGTGTTGAACTAAACCTTGCATGTAGCTTATCTTTTGTATAGTTTTTTTTTTCCCTTTTGGTTTTTGTGAAATTGATACAGTCTTCTTATTTTTTGTTTTGATTTTTCGTTGCACTTTTTATAATTTGTCGAACAAGAACTAATGCTTTTTGGTAACTAATTGTTTAAACTGTTATATAGTATCACAATACATTTTTTATGAATCCTATGATATTGCCAAGTGTTGATTATATTGGCATTCAAATATTTGTTCAAATTAATATTTGATTCATTTGTGCATTTGTCAAGTGTGTTCCATGCTTTGGTTGCTTTGAGCTGAACCTTAATTCTTTAAATGCGGACTCTTCATTTCTTGTCTGTAAATATTTTATCAAAAAGTTTGTGCAGAATGAAAAAATTAATTTGACAAAGTGGCGCTTCTACAATTGCTTTTATTACCTTGACGATTTTTGTCATCCAAAATTACGACTTCTGTTGCAATTCTTTAATGTTATTAGGTTCCATTTACCATTTAATAAAATTCACGTTCTTCCGTAATTATTTTCTACCTTCATAATCTTTGATAATAAAGCTAAGTATCAACAATTTTTAACTATGGAGAACGAGTACATGAAAAAATGTTATACTATGCATCAAAGTCACAAAAAGGAGAGAGATAATATTAGTTTCTAGGAACGCTAACATTACCTTCGAAATAACGAAGCCCATGCATTGCACGGACATTCGACTAGTATATATTAAAGCCTATGTAATGTCACCAGTTGGGATTATAAAATAAAACGAGAATGTAATTAATCTAGCTGAATGAAAACTGGAAAGGTAAGCATGAGACATTAGCTCGTGGTCCACTATGTTCTTTTCGTGAGTAATACAACAAGTGAAAGAAGCTATTGTTAATATGCCTTGACAATAGTGATACAAAATGTAAAAAAATTAGTATTCAAAGATACTATAAAGTCAAAAACAAGATTTTGAATTGTGCTAAACGACTCACATAAAGCGATATATGTGTGTGTATGCGCGCGTGTATGTGTGTGTTCTTGTATTTATGTTCAACTATTGTACTTAAAGCTTAAAATATACTTATTGTTCTAAATGTATTAAGTCATCATTTAATGTTGGACAATAAGCATTTTCTCTCTCTCTCTCTCTCTCTCTCTCTCTCTCTCTCTCTCACACACACACACACACATATAGAGAATAAACGTTTATTTGAAAGAGATTTTTTCAAGTGAAAATTGATTTTTGTGAAAAATTAAAAAATTAAAAAAAAAAGTAGGGAAACTGACTAATTTAATATAATATGTGGTTGAAAATGATTTAAAAAATCACTCCTAAACAAACCTTGAGTTTGTTGGCAGCTTGACACAATTTGCATGGGTCATAGGCTCTCACATCTAAACATGATATAGTTCGACCGTGGAGACACATGAATCCATAAAACAGATAATCTATAAAATTAATTAAAAATTAAACAAATAAAAAATTAGAGGCATCATTTTACCACTCGACATTATGTTTTTGGTTATAATTTTTATGAATCACGATATTAGTACTATATAACACGCAAATATTTGGCATAACTAATAATAAATCAGGGTGGACAATAATAATAAAAATTGGGAAGTGTTCAATTCAATTTTAAAACCTTATTTCCCTTTCAAAAACTAGAAATGTTTATTTCATGTTTATGTAAGGATTTTTAATCGATCATGTGGACTTATATGTGAATTATTGTGTATTAAATTAAATGCTATCAAATTTAGTTAAACTCATTCAAAGTGATCTAATGAGGACAGGGCACGATCCGGTTCGGATCGATTCGGTTTGGTTTGGTTTGGTTCTAACGAAAATCGAATTGAAACGAAATGAAAATTTTCAGGTATCTAGTAAATGGAATCATTGGATCCAAATTTAATTACGAAACCGTTCGGGTTCGGTTCAATTCCATTCAATTCCCAAGTTATGTACTTTAATTAATTTTTTCAAAATTTACAAAACTACATTAATTCAACTAATGACATATACAATCTTACATTTTACAAAATAACGTAATCCAATATTATGTGTCTTTTACGTCTCTCTTTGTTGAATTCTTCAGAGATTTGATTGTGAAAATTACAGAAAAATGACGATAGCGAGTTTACAATAATTAAAAGAAGCGCTATCGAGTTTTAATTCAATTTCTTCAGAAGAAACGATACTATGGTAGAATAACAGATTTGGATAAAATTTAGGTCAATTTGATTAAATTGAGTTTGGATTGAAAATTAGAAATAAGAAAATTATATTTTTGGATTAGCAAATTTATTTAGAAAATAATAAAATAACTTGGCTTATTTAAAATAAATAAATTTAAAAAATTATGGAGATTCGATTTTTTTTGTTCTTCGGTTCTTGATCTAGAATCGAGAATCGAATCGAACCCTTCAGTTCTTGATTCAAATACTCATTCAGGTATTTAATTTAACAAAAACAGCTCAATTTGAGAGTTTTGCCCAGCCCTAGATCTAATAAGGTTTCAGTATTTTGGATTTTAATGCATCTAATTAAAGTATGGATGTTTAGGTGTAGAGACCAGACCATTATTTCTAATTTCATGATAGGCGGAATTAGGTTAACATGCTGTTAGTATATAAAGATTATCATGATCCCCAGATCACAAGTAATTGTTCACTCTATTCTGACTCTCATCATCAAAGAAAAATAGAAACTACGTGTTGATTTGAAAGATTAAATCGCAAGATTCAATTATTGCATTAATCATGTTTGATTCATGTATACTTCCGCTTTGGTTCATATATTTTTGGTGGGTTTTGCTACTGCACCAGGGGAGTTGACCACCCCCCTGACAGAAACCCCACAAATAATGCGGCCCCCACCCCCTATTTGTGGGATTTTTGTCAGGGGGGTGGTCAACCCCCCTAGCAAAACAGCAAAATCCATTTTTGATAATCCAACATGATAGATTACATCATTATGATGATAAGCAATTCTCCAACAAGTGGTATCAGAGCATATTCATGTTGAATAATTGAGAATTGAAGTTTTAATTTGGTTTTCAAATTTTAACAATTCCGGATTTAATTTTTGTTGAATTTGAAAACTTTTGTGACATGTTATTCCTTAATTCTGATTCAGGTTTAAGAATTTTTAGATTACACATTTAAAAAAAAAAAAAAAAAATAGATATGCAGCGATGATCGCACCATGCAGTCACTGTCACCCAGCAGCTGCTGTGGGCGGCGAGGGGCCATCGCACCACATCGGGCACCTTGACGCGCGAAGGAGAAGAATAAATTTTTTTTTTTTTTTGGGTTTACAATTTTAAATTTGGGTGCTCAAGTGAAAATTGATTAATTTGAGTCATCTGCTTGCAATTTCACATTAGGGTTAGAGTTGTAATTTCAAAAATGCATTTTTAAATTTTAGCCCCTAAAGTTTGAAGTTCATCCAAATTGGGCCTTTAAAGTTCTGAATTTAATAATTCAGTCTCTGAAGTTTAAAAATTGATTAATTTGGGTCATTAAAGTTCTGAATTTTGTAATTAAAGTCCTCAAAGTTTCTAATTTGTTCAAATTGACCCTTAAAGTTTTGAATTTGTTCATTTTTGCCCCCATAAAGTTTTGGATTATTAACCTTTAAGCCCCTAAAGTTTCAAATAAGTAAAATATGCAAAATTAGTGTTTTCTTTTTCAAATTTTGGTACAAATGACTCTTTTTTTAGAGGTATAATATTCAGAAGTGAATTAATTGAAATATCATATTGTCAAAGCAACATCTCTTGCAAAAATTTATTAACTTAGAATATTAAAAAGTGTTTATGTGTGTGTTATTCATGCGAATATTGATCGGCTCAAAGAAATGTCAATATTTAGCCGAACTGCATGTACACTTGTGGTGATAAACATGTGATGATTATTTGGTTTAATGTGTAATCAATAAATCGGTCCAAAGAAAGGTTTATTGATTGACATTTTTTATTGTTAGTGTTTTATCACTACACCAATATTACCATTTACAAGTCAATATTTCTGTCCAAAGACTAAATATTGATATTGTGCTAGGTATTTTGTGATGAGCCCTACCATTATTTGAAATTATTATTTTCATATTAAGGATATTCACGTGAATTGTTCCAATTAATTGTTCTCTAATTCAATTTCAGGTTCTGCTGCTAATAACTATGCTAGCTTCAATTAAATTCTAACATTTAATGACACCAACTTCAGGGCGTGACAAAAGAACGTGATGATTGTTCTCGGAGTCATGGACCTGGATCTTGCTTCACAGGTCGATCAACCTACTGCATTTACTGATAAGAGTACCTTCGATGACAAGATGACGATGGAAAAGTGGGAACGATCGAATTGCATAAACGTGCTATTCTAGAAGCGTTCCGGGCACTATGTCCTTTAAAGTTCTGGATTTAGTAATTCGGTCTCTGAAGTTTAAAAATTGATTAATCTGGGCCATTAAAGTTTTGAGTTTTGTAATTAAAGTCCTCAAAGTTTCTAATTTGTTCAAATTGACCCCGAAAGTTTTTAATTTGTTAATTTTTGCCCCCTAAATTTTGGATTATTAACTCTTAGGCCCCTAAAGTTTCAAATGAGTAAAATATGCAAAATTAGTGGTTTTCTTTTTCAAATTTTGGAACAAATGACTCTTTTTTGAGAGGTATAATATTAAAAGTGAATTAATTAAAGCAACATATTGTCAAAGCAACCTCTCTTGTGAAAATTAATTAATTTAGAATATTAAAATGTGTTTATGTGTGTTATTCATGCGAATTTTGATTTGCTCAAAGAAATGTCAATATTTAGCCGAATTGCATGTACACTTGTGGTGATAAACATGTGACAATTATTTGGTTTAATGTGTGATCAATAAATCGGTCCAAAGAAAGGTTGACTAGTTGACCTTTTTTTATTGTCAATGTTTGATCACTACACCAAGAGTACCACTTACAAGTCAATATTTTTGTCCAAATACTAAATATTGATGTTGTGCTAGGTATTTTGTGATGGGTCCTGCAATTATTTGAAATTATTATTTTCATATTAAGGATAATCATGTGAGTTGTTCCAATTAATTGTTCTCTAATTCAATTTTCGGTTCTGTTGCTAATATCTATGCTAGCATCAATTAAATTTTAATACTTAATGACACCAACTTCAGGGCGTGGCAAGAGAACGTGATAATTGTTCATAGAGTCATGGACCTGGATCTTGCTTCATGGGTCGATCAACCTACTGCATTTATTGATAAGAGTACCTATGATGACAAGATGACGATGGAAAAGTGGGAACGATTGAACCGCATAAACATGCTATTCTAGAAGTGTTTCGGGCACTATGTCCGATAAAGTGACTACGACTAAGGGTTTCCTTGAGGACCTTGAGAAGAGGTTTGCCAAGAATGGAAAAGCTGAAATTAATACACTTTTGGCAAACATTGTCTCAATGAGGTACAAATGGAAAGGAAACATACATGATTACATTATGGAAATGTCTCATATTGCTTCAAATCTAAAGGCACTCAAGTTGGATTTATCTAAAGACTTGTTGGTGCACTTGGTTTTGATATCCATTTCGACACGATTTTGATATCCTTTCCGACACATTTCAGTCAATTCAAGATGAGCTACTACAACTATTAAAAGAACTTATGGTCCCTTAATGAGGTCATCTTACACTGTGTCCAAAAAGAGGAAAGATTGAAGCATGACAAGACAGAAAATGCTCATTTAGCCATCACCTCCAAGAATAAAAGAAACAATAAAAGGAAAAATGATAAGGATGTTGTGGGTTCAGCATCACAAAAGAAACAATATAAGGAACCAACTGAGGCTGGTTGTTTCTTCTATGGAGCTATAGGTCATAAGAAGAAAAATTGTACCAACTATCATGCATGGTGTGCCAAGAAATGTATTTTTCTTCATTTGGTTTGTTTAGAGATTAATTTAATTTCAATACCTACACATATACGGTGTATAGATTCTAGTGCAACAACTCACATCAGTATGTCTATGCAGGGTTGCTGAAAACCAAGTGATAGTAAAATATATATATATCTATGTTGGTGACGACAAGATGGTGGAAGTAGAGACAATAGAAAAAATTAGATTATTGTTAAAGAATGGATTTTATTTGGATCTTAATGAAACATTTACTGTACCGCCTTTTAGATGGAATTTAATTTCTATTTCTTTTTTGGATAAATCTGGTTATTCTTATTCATTTGGGAATGGAAAATTTATTTTGTTTCATGATTCAAAATTGGTTGGTTCCAGTTCTTTATCAGATTACGATAATATTTATTAATTAATACAATTGCTTCTTTTAATGAATCATTGCATGTAAGTACTCGAAGGGTAAAGCAAAAATTAACCAACGAGAATTCCGCCTTGTTGTGGCACAAAAGATTAGGTCACATCTCTAAGAGGATAATCAAGAGACTTGTGTCTAATGAAATTCTCGATCTCCTTGACTTTACAGATTATGATATGTGTGTTAATTGTATAAAGGAAAAACAATAAAAGGAGATTTCAAGCCAACATGACTTTGGACGTCATAGAACTTATACATACGGACATTTGTGGACCATTCCCTACGGCTTCTTGGAATGATCAACAATATTTTATAACGTGCATAGACGAATTTTCAAGATATGGCTATATAACTCATTCGTGAAAAATCACAATTACTTAATGTGTTCAAAAACCATAAAGCTGAAGTTGAGAATCAACTCAGCAAAATGATTAAAAGCGTCATATCTGACCACGGTGATGAATGCTATAACAGATATGATGGTTAAGGTAAACAACGTCTATGATCATTTGCTAAATTCCTAGATGAATGCTGTATTGTCCCAAAGAACACTATGTCGGGTTCGCCCACTGTGAATGGTGTTGTTGAAAGACGACACAGAACGCGCTGAGGACATGGTGAGGAGTATGATTACTCATTCTTCCTTTCCAGAATCACTCTGGTGTGCAACATTAAAGACTGCTGCGTATATACTCAACAGAGTTCCAATTAAAGTCACTGATAAGACCCTTTATGAGCTATGGATGGGTAAATGCCTAGTTTGAAATACATACACATTTGGAGATGTCCAGCTGATGCAAGGCCTTATAGGCCAAGTTAAAAGAAATTGGACGCAAAAACTATCAATTGTTATTTTATTGGATATTCTGAAGGGTCTAGGGGTTACAAGTTTATGATCCCACAAGTAAGGCAATTTTCGAAATAGGAAATGCCGATTCTTTGAGGATGTTGAGTTTGCGGGGGAAAGGTAGGCACAAAATTGTTGTTTTCTACTCCTTGTCATCCACAAACCAATGGGTAGACCGAAGTAGTTAATCGGACCATGATATAGTTGTTGCGCACTGTTGTTAATAAAAACTTGAAAAGTTGGGAGGAGTGTTTACCTTTCATCGAATTTGCATACAATAGAGTTGTACACTCCACTACTTCGATTCACCATTTGAGATTGTTTATGGTTTTAATCCACTAACCTCACTGGATTTAATTACTTTACCTGTGAATGAACAAGGTAGTTTAGATGGAAAAAGAAGGCTGACTTGATAAAGGCACTCCACGAGAAGGTAAGATTGCAAATAGAACGCAAAAACAGGCATTACGTAACATAGGCAGACAAAGGCAGGAAACGTGTTACGTTTGAGCCGGTGATTGGGTTTGGGTACACTTGCGAAAGGAGCGATTCCCAAAGTTGAGGAAATCAAAGTTGCAACCATGGGGTGATAGACCGTTTCAAGTGGTTGAAAATATCCATGACAATACATATAAGCTCGATCTACCTGTGAGTTTAAAGTTTCGGTAACATTTAATGTTTCTGATCTATCTCCGTTTGATGCAGGTTCAGATTCGAGGATGAATCCTTTTGAAGAGTGAGGGGATGATGTGATCCAGGATGCCAATACAATAAGAGCAAGTCAGTGGAAGGATCCGTTGATTGTTGAAGATGGGCCAATGACGCGATTGAGGGCAAATCGAGTAAAACAAGTTATGGGATTACTTGCACAATCAACGGTGGATGATGTCATGAGCTACATGCAAGAAAAGGCAAGTTCCATGTTGGGGTTGAAGTCCGAATCAACTTGGATCAACGTGTTAGAAGCAGCCGAAGACGGAAGTGGAATTTACTTCTATGCGGCCGCATAGAAGTAACCGGATGCGGCCGTATCCAAATTGACAGAGACCGCAGAAGAGGCAACCGCATGAACTATGCGGCCGCATACTATACAACTATGCGGCCGCATAGTTGTGACTTTTGGCGATTTCGCCAATTTTCGGATTTTTCATAATTTGACTAGAATTTATTTCATTTCCATATTTTGGTGAGATTTTATGATTTTGCACGTTTTTTGCTAGGTTTTTGGGATAAGTATAAATACTTATCCTTATTGACTTTGTTATTTTACACACTATTATTGAGAGAATTAATTTGGCTTCAATTCCTTTGTTCTTAATTGGGCAATCTTCGAACTTATCAAGAATCGATCTTGTAGCGTTCAATCCATTGTGTGAAGTTCTTAATATTGGATTCAAAAAGGGTCAACGTTTCTTTCGAATCGTTGATTTTTTCAATTCATATTTTGAATCAAATCTATAAACCAAGGTTTAATTGGTTTTCTTGCGTTCTTCAACAAACGACGTGGGTTTGGTAGTTCTAAACTATTCGGATTCTCATCAGTAATATTTTCAAAATTTTCAAGAAAATGTAAATCTGGTCATCACAATATTGAGACGTCTACTGAGGATGTTGAATATATATTAGCAATCTGACATGAAAAAAATTGTTTTAGTTTCTTCTAAGAATGAAAGCATACAATAACGCAAAAACAATATCATACGTGAGTGACGAAACGAGTAAGAATGTAGGGCTTTCTTTTATAATAATCTAGAATATGACTTAGCACGTCTAGTCTTAGATACTCTCCATTGCATCTACCTCTTTAACAAAAGCTCAAAAAATAATTTAAACATCTTAAAGTGTGCAATATTTTTCTGGGGTACTTTTAAAATTGACCTGATAGAATAGGGAATTTTTAGGATTGACCTCTTTGACTAAAAAGTGGTAAAATGTCTATATTACCCTTAATGAAATGAATTTTGTATATTGCAGGATATATCCCTATCTTAGAATAGTTTTTCAATTTTGTCCTATATTATTCCTATCTCGAATTCTAGCATATAAATCCATCCTTTGATCTAATAGATTGACATAATCTTCCATATATCTATCAAAATTTTCTCCAAGTATATAATATTCCTCAGACGATAATTGATTTATTCTTTCCATTTGATAGATAATATTATTTATTTTTTCTAATAAGTTATCTAATCCTTCAATTGTATATCCTGGCATGTTATATAAATCTTAACATGATAAACAATGCTAATAAAATAAATATTAAATACAAACATTTAGATAATTTAACCATGCAAATATTCAGATAAGTAATCTCAACGATTCTTTAAGATTTCAGAAAATATCTTTCTAAATTTAACAAAAATAATAGTTTTACCTTAGTTTTAATCTCAAATCTTTATTTTTAGAATCGAGTAACCTTCAGACCCTGGATCTGCAAATGACTCCCTTCAATTGCCTTCTGCCTTTATAGGATAATTGTTATTCCAGTTTTTCACCTTCGTTGTGTCAATTCTTTGAATTTGGATTATAGATCTTAACTAAAGAAAACTCTCTTTCTGTTAAAGTAAGAAAGAAATTCTTCTTCAATCTTTCAAGAATCTATGGGATGAAGTGTTTAGAAACTCATGATATCTTTTAAAGACAATTTGGATATGAAATAACTTGGAATTTTATTAATATCTAAAAGCTGAAATATGATTACAATGGAAGACAGAAAATTGTTTGGTTAACTTACAGTTTGAGTGCTCAACCAACTCTGCCTTTTTCATTAGCCCAAAGGCTTCTATTTATACACAAATTTGAAGATAAATTACATCATTGCTTACATCATACTAATAATATTTTATTGCCTCGTGCTTTTCATCAAGAGCCTCATGACCCCTCCATCCTTTGTTATTTTGTTACATTTTCTTTGATAAAGGACACAGTCCTTCTATAATTGTCCTTCAAGTTTTGTTAATCTGATGCATGTCAAACTTGGTGATAAAATCTTTTAAAACTTCAGATTTTTTTATTCCCATCATTAGCCAAAAGTGTCCATCCATTATATTGGCATATGCATCTGTATTTTCTATCATAAAAACTTTTTGCTATGTTATAAAGGACTTTGTATCCAATCACTCTTCTATTTTTTATCCATGATTTTGTAAACTTTGGTAATGATTTATCAATATGTCCTTCATCCATTTTGAAATTTCTTCCAACATGCCCAATGGAGATTATATGTTCTGTTGGATAGAAAATTCCATTTTCGACTTCTGGATTGATAGTATAAAATTTTAAATAAATAGATCGTCCATGTGCATATCTTGAGACTTCAGATTTAAATATGTCATCAAATCTATCTATTTCTTTAAGAGATTTATCTGGATAAATTAAATCCAAATATCCATAATCAGCTGCCATTTTAACCATGACTGGATCAGATTCTTTCATCATTACTATTTTCGGATAAACGTGTTCACCGGGTGAAATAAAATATGAATCACTTATTTGTAATTCATAAATTATTTTAGTAAATTTTTTATATTCTTCTTCTTTTGAAGACAAAGAGATTTCATCTTATTCATCTGGTTGTATCTGAATTGATCTCGTATGCTCTTCATTAATAATAATCTTTTTAGGATTATCACCAATTCTTATCTTTCTGGGACTTTGGATCATAATATCTTTCTTTGGTCCACTGCTGCTTCCGCATGGTGGATCACTTCTTGGTATCTGTTGATATTCCTGTTTGGTATCATAGGATTGTGTCAAGACATCAACCCTTATATCTTTATTTGTATCAATAGACATTAATTGTGCTTCAAGAGTATCAATTTTGTCTTTCATTTCATTGACAACTTTGACGTGGGATTCACTGATCTCAAGTAATAGGTTGAAATTATTACTTAAGATTTCAGCTAATGCCCCCATCCCAGCTTTTATATCATCTGCTTCTTCTTTGGCAAATGCTGCCGCAGATTTCATCTCTGATATCATTTGTTTAATATTATCCATCTCCAAATTCAATGTTCCTCCTTAAAAAATCAGCAAGATAACTATTTGTACCTTTAATATGAATAATATCAAAATTATAGAATGATAAATATACTTGCCATCTATGTAACCTTCTATACTGGGGTTCCATTGGTAATTTATTTCTAACAAGTCCTGCGACTTGGGAATTGTCAGTTTCAATAATAAATTTTTTAGATAATAAAAATAATGAAAGTTTTTTTTATTCCTCTAATAATTGCTAATAATTCTTTTTCATGAGTAGTATAATTTATTTCTGCTTGATTAAAAGTTCCACTTGAATATCTACATATTTCATTTAAATCTGTTTTAAATATTGCTGCTCAATATTTATCTGAAGCATCAATATTATCCATCAAATTATCCTTTTCATTTGGTAATCTTAATTTTGGTAAATTTTTACATTCTTCTTTAAGTAGTCTAACTATTTCTGTATGTTATTCATTCCATCCTTTAGTATTAGTTTTTCTAAGTAAAATTTCTTTTTTGAAAGATTTTCAATAAATCCTTCTGCATAATTTAAATATCCTAAGAATTTTTGTATTTGTTCCTTAGATTCTAATTTATCAGAAAAACTTTCTATCTTTTTAGATATATGAGATTGTAATTTTATTCAATTCTTATCTATAATTAATCCAAAAAATTATATCTCAGATTTTTCTATAATAGCTTTCTTTTCAGATAAGACTATTCCTTCTTTTTGACATTCTTTTAGAAATTTTATAATATGTTTTTTATGATCATTTTTATTTTCTGAACATATTAGTATATCATCAACATATACTAATAAGAAATCATTATATTTTCTAAAAATATTATCCATTCTTTTTTGAAATATTTGAGGTGCATTTTTTAATCTAAATGGCATAACTATCTATTCATATTTACCTTGAGGCGTGCTAAATGCCGTATATGGTATTGATTCTTCTTCCATTTTGATTTGCCAAAATCCTGACTTACAATCAAATTTTGAATAATACTCTTTTCATTTTGCAAGGTTTATTAAAATATCTTTATTTGATAGAAAATATCCATCAAATTTTGTGTATTTATTTAATTCTTTATAATTTATTACCATTCTTGATTTTCCTCATACCTGTTCAGAGTGTTTCATTACCATAAAAGCTGGACTACTATGTGGTCCATTGCTAGCTCTGATTAATTTTATATTTTTTAATTCTTCAATTTGTTTTCTAAATTCTTGAGTATCTTATATAGTGTACATCATTGATTTTACTCTTATTATTACATTTTCAGTTAATTCTATTTTTTCTCTTGAATGTTCAGGTTTCCAATAAGCTAATGGATTTTCATTATAGATGTTTCCTATCTTTTTTTTATTATCTCTTCAATTAATTCTGATTTTTCTGTTGTTTGTATTTTTTGTATTTTGACAATTGTTTTTATTGGTATTTTTATTGTCTTTTCACCACGTTGGGCTGGCTGAACTCTGTATGGTTTAAATTCTTTTGAAATTTTTAGTAGATGTCCATATGGTGTTTTTAACATAATCATATAGTTATTTTGTTGGTAATATTGGAATTGTTAAACAAAGTCATTTCCTAATAATATATCACATTCTAATACATCATATGCGTATACTTTATTTATAGTTATTTATTTACTTCCTAATAGGATTTCTACATTTTCTTTATTTTTAGTAATGGGTGTCGATATTCCCGTGACACATGTTATTTTTATAGTATTATCATTGTTCCAATTTTTTAACAAAAATGTCTTGATAATATTTATATCACTTCCTGTATCTATTAAGACACATGTTGTTATATTAGTTTCTGCAATAGTAATTTGTATATATACTGCTAATGGAAACATTATTACATTATTCATTCTTTATTAATATTATAATGATTTATGGCTTGTAAAAAACTCATTCCTAATAAAATATGGTAATAATCTCCCATACTATTATCTACATAACATGGTATTATCATTTCTTCTCCATCTAAAACTATTGGTATATTTACTTCTAATTCACTAGTATGTGTTTTTTCATCAAAATTGATATATTTATAAGGTTCTACCTTTCTTTTTGTTAATTATTTATCTCTATTTCTTGATATATGACAGTTTGCAGCTCCCGTATCAATTATGATATTTTTTCCTTTTATATATTCTATTCCATTAAAATATTCCCCATATATTTGCATACTTCCTATATTCTTTTTTACTATTATTTCTCGACTTATGCTTGATTTTCTTGGTATTATTTCTTCTTAATCTTCCATCTTTAAATTCTATTAAAGAATTATTTTCTATTTTTCTGTTACATCTGGTTTTATTTTAGATATTTCTAATTCATATATTTCTGGTAATAGATTTAGTTGTTTGTTTGGTTCTACAATATTTAATATGTCTTTACATTCTTTGTAAATTTCTATATAGGGTTTTTTAGAGTAAATGTTTCCATAGTTTGAATAAGTAAATGTATATAATGCTCTATATTCTATGGTCATAATATGATTTCCTTCTTCCATAATATCATTTCTATTTATTTTAAAATGTAATTTTAATACTTCATTAAAATCTTTATCTTTTATTGATACGCAATATTTTGGATAACATGTAAATATTAATTTTTTGTATGCTAAGTTTCCTTCTATAGTTCCTAAATGACTATCATTAGTATTTAGTATTCTTCCATCATGTAAACTTGCTGTTATTGGTGAATCTATTCTTTCTTTAAATAGGGATTTGAACATTAACTGTATTCTTGCTAGATAAACATATTGTATCTTTTCTTTTTGTTTTCCTTTTACTTTTGCCATTAATTGGTCAACTGTGAATTTTGTTAGTAATGCTAATTTATGACTTCCTGAAACTGTTCTTATATCTATTGATTTTTCTATCTTATGATATTCACTTATAGATACTCTTTCTTTTCAAAATATTTTATCGAATATTTTCCATTCTCCTAATTTTAAATCTAATGATAATTTTTCTATTTTTCTAAATGTATTATTATCGAATGTTACTTTTAATCCATATTTTTCAGAATTTTCTATTTCTTGTTTTTGTTCTATAGTTTCAGCTTCTTCTATTTCGTTATTCATTCTGATTCTGATATGTAAACCTCTTCTCCTTCATATTTATTAATATCTGTTATTTCTTCTAAATCGCTTTCTATTTTTTCATATTCTTGTTGTAAAATTCAAACTTTCTTTTTAGTACAATCAGGGCTTATATGTCCTATTTCTCCACAATTCTAGAATTTGCATTGTTTTTTTTATCCTTTTTAACCTCTTTTCTTTTTGGTTGATATTTTCTTTTATAATATCTCCTATTTGATTTTTGATATTTCTTTTTGAGCTGTTTATATTTTTTACACTCTTTTGGTTTGAACTTTCTTTTATATTTTCTTTCTGGTCCACATCCCCAATTAATAGGTCTATCTATCTCTTCGCAACAGATTCTTGTTAATTTTTCAGACTTTTTCATTAGTTGTCTATTTTTACATATTTCTGCTAATCTTTTAAATATGAATTTTATTCTACTTTCTAATGTATCTGGTACAGGATTATCTTTTATATATCTTTCATATTCTATCTTAAAATATATTTTCCATGTTCCTGGTAATTTAGCAAAATACATTTCTAAGTATGGTCCTTGATTTTCGTTACTATAAAATTGGGTATAATAGAAATTTCTAAATTGTCATGTATATTCTTTCATTTTACACATATCACATATCATAATATTTATCAATCCTAATCTTGCTTTTAATTTTTCTCTTCTAGCTTCTTCTTCTGAATTTTTTATCCAATTTTCTCCTAAGATTTCATCTGATATATATTCTACTAACTTTTTTATTCCCTCTTGTGAAGTTTTTTACATTTCTGTTTGTATATTTCTTCTCATTAATAATTTAGTATCTTCAGTTACTCATTCCCACCAATTTCTTACATCTCCTTCAAATGATACTATTAAATAGTCAATTCTTCTATCCGTAGATTCCCATGTATCATCTTGGTTATATAAAAAGAATAATATCATTATATCTGCCCATTGTAACAAGGCTTTCTTAGTATCAATTTTACAATCTAAATCTAGTTTTGCTCCCCATGATTTATTGGTTTATTGTAGTCTGAGTTTGGGGTAAATTGATCTTTATATTTTTCTATTCTATGTTGTGGTATAATGCTATCATAGTACTGCCTATAAGATCTATGTGGCATTGGTGCATATCCTCCTTCTAATTCAGGAAATTCCAATTTTGGATTGTTGCTTGTACTTCCTGGTGCTGGTGTTGGTCCTCCACCAGTATTCATTAATATTTCATAATTTTCTAATTCTTCTATACTTAATTGGTCAAAGTTTTTTATTAGATTATCTATTTCTTCATTCATCATCTTTTTTATTTTTTCCTCTTTCTTCTGCATATTTTTCAAATTTTTTCTACTGTTCTAAGATTATTGGTAATATTTCTTTTCTAAATCTATCATCCATACTTCCAGATTCATAATATCCTTCTGTTTCTATATGTTTCTTTCATATTCTTGTCATTTCTCCTTTTATTCTATCTTTATCTACTTTTTTATCTGTTGGTTTCATATTTTGTTTCATTTCTCTAATTTCTATTTTTAACATTCCCACTTCATCTTTTAATTCCTTAGTTTCATTTATTAATTCATTTGTTATTTTTTTTAGTTCATCAAATGATTCTGAAAAAGCCATTATATTTTCTCACTTTTTACTTCTAATAAATATGATAATTTACACTTTTTATCTTTATTTTCATTGATGATTTTATTAAAACTTTCTATTTCTATTTCATTATTAGATAATTCATCTCTTACAGTTTCAAAATATTTTGCTTTTAATTCTAGTTTTTCGATTTTTAGTTTCCCTAACATTTTTTCTTGCAATTTATTTATATCTCCTGGTGTTCCTAGTATATTTGAGGTTTTTTCTTGTATTTTGTTTATATTTTTAACAATATTATTAAGTTTTCTAGTCACTTTATCATTATTCATTTATAGCTTATGATGACTCATATATTTCTGTATAATATAAAATACTTTCAAATTCTTTATTAATAATTTCATATACATATCTATCTTTTATAGATCCTATGATTAATTTATGTAGTATTTGTTCTTTTACTTCTCTAGGTAATTTTTTAATTATATTTAATGTTAATATTTTTGATTTATTAGGAATAGGTTCATAAAATATTTTATATCTTTTTTTTTTTCCTCTAATTTATAATAATTATCTATCTTTTTAATTTTAATTCTCATAATTACTTATATTATTTTCTATTATAGCAGCTATTTCTTCTTGATCTATAGTTTCTAGAATAGTTTCCCATATCATAAGATCTATTATTATACTAATTTCTGTTTTTTCTATTATCTAAAGGTATATATTTTAATTTTATAAGTATGATTTTTAAAATTTCTTTCTCTATTATAGGTTTTTCTATTATTATACCAAAATTATCTTTTTTAATTTTATATTTATTTCCTAAATCTTCTATTATAATGTTATGATTTACGGCTCTGATACCGTCTACAAAATCTTCAAAATCTACAAAATATTTTAATATTTTAAAAATTATTTTGTCATTCTTTCGGTTAATCTATTATTTATTAATGATATGTAAAATTTTAGTGTTAATCTATATTTTAATTTTTTATATTTTAGTAGTAACCTATTTTTTATTGGTCTTCTCATTTAATAACTTGTTTTATATTCTTTTTGTATTATAGGGACTAGGTTGCAATTTTTTAAGTTAAGAGTATTTTTGGTAGTTAAAATGGTCAAAGATCATTTTGAAAATATGGCTTCATTTTTAGGTTACTTTGAAAATATGAGTTTAAATTTGAATTATTTTCATGTAATTCCTCTATTTTTCTTTACATCTATTTCCTTTTTATATTTTTTTGGGAGCCTCTTTTCATCCATTGTTTAATTGAGCCCCCATTTGAGCCATTTTTCAAAAACTCATTTTTTCCATCACATTTTAAACCATCCTTTTTCCTAATAAAATAATTTTACATTTAAATCTAATTTTTTTTATTACTTTTCAACCATACGCTTTCTAAAAAATTATTATTATAAAATTTATTTTTCAAAAAAATGGGTCTCAAACAAACGTATTAGCATATGAGTTGTAACCCCATATATTAAATAGTTCACACACACACACACTCTCTCTCTCTCTCACTCTCTCTCACACACACACACACAAAAAAAAAATAAGTAGTATTGTTAAAATTGTATTGGATGACGCGGCATAGAGCCCAATTCTCACGAGGGCTACGTGTAAAAAAAAGTTTTTATTTTATTTTAATATTATTTAAATTTTTAATCAATCTAGAAATTATTCAAAATAATACCCGCCAAACATATAAAATACTATATTGTTAAAAAAAAAAAAAAAACCTCATCTAAGTGCCAAAATAAAAAGCACGAAAAGTGCGGGGCGGGGTGTTTTGCGCTTAGAACAGTAAAAATTAGTAGTCTTTTTCCTTCTTTTGTTTTGATTTGATAGTGGGTCAACAGGCTCTAACGCTATAAGCTACTAACATTTCGGTAAAAGTAGAAAACAAAATTGGAGTAAGAACATTATTTGTAGAATTTTGCTACTATACTAGGTTTTCCCTCAGAGACTATTTTCAGGTATTATTTTATTAAAACATGTGTCGGTCTAGAGCGAAACAAGAAAATGGTGGGAAATTAAAGTGAGATTTCCCCCAAAATCAAGCACAGACCCATTCTCTTTCACGTGCACTCTCTCCAGATTTTCCATATTTCTCTTTCACGTGATTTTCCAGCCAAGACCCATTTGATCCTTGCTATCTCGAAGAGAAAGCAGTGGCAACGCTGGAAAGTCCGTCGTCTTCTCCAGCAAAGAAATTGTGGTATTTACAATCTAGACTCTAGCAGCTAGTTCGTTCCCCCAGTAACATCACAACTTCGTCCATGAGCAATTTGATAATCATATGAAAGAGCTACTGCAATAAAATTAATAAACTGAAAACACAGATATGTCTCTTACCATTATAAAATAGATTTTCTTCCTGTGAAATAAGAAAAACTACGCAATCTGCAGACCAAATCTTGCAAATGCGTGTTCAATTAAGTATCAGGCATCCAAAAGGATTCATGAAAGCAAGCATGAATCTCAATCCCAAAGGAGATAAACACATACGACACCAATGATAGGAAATGAAAGGAAGAGGGAGACAAGTGAAAATTGAGAGAGAATGTTCTCAACATCCAATAGTCTACTTTAATTCAAATCAATAATCTATCTAAATCAAAAAACTCCGTCTATTTATGCTTAAAATCTCTATGAAAAATGGAAAATTACCAAAATAACATGTGATCGCCACCAAAGGGGCGTCAAAAATAATATTTCCTTACTCCACTAAAAATGTTGTTCAAGTAGTACAATGCAAGTAAGGGTCATTACCCGCAGATGATTGGTTCAACTATGTTAATTGCACAAAATAAAATCAACGGCGAAAGCATATAAATGGGGGGGATTTGATTTTTGCTAAACAAAGAATACAACAAATTATAAATGGATATGGCGAAATACTTGAAATGCAATAAAAAATTTAATAACAAAGGCGAAAGGTCAATAAAAGAGAGAGTGTGATCGGGGATATTTCTTCACCGCAAGAATGACTTTCCAAAACATTTTCACAAAAGATTTTCGTTCAAATAATTAACAACAATTCGAGAATAATCACATGCTCGATTACCTCAAACTCTCCTTAGATTATAGTTGAATAAAACAAGCTCTTTACCCAACCCTAATCATCAAACAACCTAGGATAAGATCGCTAGATTAAATTTAACGAAAGCATTCAAACAAGAAAGTCGAATTGAATTAAGTACAAACACACAAGCTCGGTTTGTTAACTTAAGCGAAAATCCACCTACAAATAATAGAAAATTCCACATAATCCATCAAAATATAGTTGCTATTAGGGTTTGGTCAAATTAGCAATTACGGACTAAAAATCTCAAATTAGCAAATATCGAAACAACCCAATCATCTAGTAGCGCTCCTAAACAATCGAGAAGAACAATATAAACAATAAACTCAATGGATTCAACGCATTAATCATAAGAACAATGAAGCACAAAACTATTGGAATCACATTCAAGGGTTAGACAATACCCCCAATCACATTTAAGTTAGTTATTCATAATATAACTACAAACAACCATTGAAATCTTACAAAATATGGAGAACATGCAAATTAAAGAGGGTAGAAAGCTTATTGAGGGGAAGAACAAAAGATTGAATCTCCAATAACAAAGGGCCTTCCACTTCTTCTTCTCCAAAGCTCCAAATTCGCAAGTTTTCAAACCAGATTTTTATACTCCTTCTTTGGTCGACTTTTCCCCAACAACTTGCCCTAGAAATGGTCTCCAAGGTGTGGTTTATAGTGTAGAGAGGTAATGAGACGGGTCGGGTTGAAGACAAGTCGATAGATTTTAAATTAGGAATTCGCGAGATTTTCCCGGGTTCTGCTCCAGAAATACCCTATGCGTACGCATAGGGTTTTATGTGCGTACGCATAATGGAACCAAAATGTCTTCAGTCACTGACTTTGACGGGTGTGCGTACGCACGACCTGCAGGCCTGTGCGTTCTGGGCTGGCTTCAATTTTTTTTTCTGATTTTTCACTCGACTTCAACCCGCAATCTACATTTCTTCATATGAAACTCCTGGATTCGCTCGCCGAACTTAGGCAGTTTTTGCATCCCAATTGTTTTGCCTCTTTTCTTGCTCAAATGCTTCACATTAATACTCGACTAGGGTTTTCGCCTAAAAATAAAAATTAACAAAATTAAGCGACGAAATAAATTAGGAAACCGAACAAATATTGAAAGTTAAAAGGTAAAATAAGTGCGAAACCCGCACTTATCAACATGGAAAATGACCTAATTCAACCTAATGATTATAGAAGGAAATAAACCAAACACAGAAAATTTCTCAAAATAAATCCTAATAATTCTTTCTTAAAACAAGCGCCGGAGATCGGAGAATATGAGTTGATAAGTTCCTGCGATGGAGAGGGATTTAGGGCTTCACCACCAATTCTTAAAGACAGGCTTTTTTACTTTATTGTTTTCCACCCATTTTCTTGTTTCCCTCAAGACTGGCACATGTTTTAATAAAATAATACCTGTAAATAGCCTATGAGGGAAAACCTGGTATAGTAGCAAAATTCTTATTTGTAGCATAGAAATCCAGGTCGGTAATTGAAATTTTTGCAATTTGATTAAATGTGATTATGATAAAATACAGAAAGAGAGCGAGTTTGGCTCTTACTCTCTTTTAAAAATTAAAATAAAGTTTTTGAAATTTAATTTTAAACTTTGACTGGTTAACATAAATAGCATTTCACTTTTATAGTTAAACATCGATAAAGTAAAGTTTGATAAAATAATAACCTCGATTATATAATAATTTCTTTCGATCCCGACTTGGGCCAATGGACTAAAGTAATAACCTCGCTAAATGTATTAAATAATAAAAAAAAAATTGAATCTTTAAGGGCCCAATAAAAATATAAAGTAATAATTACTGGATTTCATGAAAAATATATATATATATATATATATCAAAATTTTTCAATCAATCAACAATACCCGTACAATAATCATTCATTTTGAAAATATGCATCTATAATTGATTATTTTTTCTTCCTACCTAAACCAAAATGAACCCTATCTTTTGCTTTTCCTTGGATAATTTCTTTAGACATATTCACTTTATCTTGCCTTAGAAGAAACCACTCATACAAAAATTTCTCTAAATCAGGGTATTTTGCCGATTTGTGCCTTTTAACATCGCTATTTTTCATCTCATTTGACAAATATTCCGATGCTCTTTTGAGAGTGTTCAATATTATTGATTGACTAATAGTCAAATCAAACTTTTGATGCACCCATGCTTGCATATCTTTTTGGCTAATAGTTGAATTCTCTTTCTTATGCTCACATATTGCACTCCTCATTTTATCGGTTAAAGTTGATTTTTTTACTCATTTCAAATGATGAGAAGACATTGGAGGGGAAATAAAATATTGTATGTGCTTGGAATGTCTTCCAAATATCTAGCTTTTATAGGTAAAGACTCAACCTTTTCATTTGCTATGTATTGAACTTAGTTTTTAGAGAAATTAAATTTCACTAAAAATTTTGAACTTCCCTAGATTCAAATAATACTTTGATTAGTGTCTTTTGATTTTTCTTACCACATACAATGTACATATTTTATATTGAAAAGCTCTCTCTAAAATAATAAATATTTATTTATCGATAAATGAATAATTTATTTATTTATCGATAAATAAATAATCTCACTAAATGAATTTTTTTTTTCCGGTTTCGAGAGTATTATTTTGTCGAAGTTTAACTGTAGATAGTTTTTTCCATATGCAATATACATATCTCCCTACATCCTCAATTACTTGAAATGTGTCGCAATTGTATTGACACTATCGATGATAACTACAAGAAATTTCACTTTTGAGACACAATTTTCTATAGTGAAAAATCAATTTTTGTGGTTGTTTTGCCAAAAACTGGTCCTCAAGATACTTTTTAAGATAAGAGTTATCATTGTAAATTTTTTTTTCGACTTCACAATGTATAATAATCATCCATTTGGAGGATAGATTGGAAGTCACGATTCATTTTAATTTTTTTAATATCTCAACAGGCTATCTTCATCTCAAAATATTTGGGGACATATAAGTTTTTTAAAAAAAAAAAAAATACAGAGACATTTTCGTCCTTCTTTAATTTTTATTGGTAAAAAATCCAAAGTTACATAAATATTGTTCAATAAAGATACTCAAATAGGGGGGGAAATAGAGGAAATACCTCTAAATAGTCATTTCAAAAGTTGATTTATAAAAATAGACTACAAAAAACTAGAAATTTGAAAAATAGCATTTACACAATAATTTTTCCAAAAATACCCTTAAAAACCAAATCATTATAATAGAAAAAGAAATACAATAAGGTCCTAACTATTTATGAATCCAAAACTTTTAAATCCAGAGATTATAAAAAAATTTATTGATCTAAAAATTGCAACAAGAGAATTAAATTATTTAAAAGATAATTTAGAAAGTTTCTTTTTAGATTATTTAGATCCAAAATTAAGATATAAAAATACTTATATAGATAGCCAAGCAATTAGATTTGAAAATAATATAAATAAAGAAATTATCAATCTAGAAAGAAGAATTGAAAAATTAAATACAATCATTGAAGAAAAAATCATAACAAAAGATAGTGAATTCTATAAATTTTATTGCGATTTATTAAATATTTACGAAAATAATAAATTTTGAGATTTTGAAGACGGTCTTAGTACCCCCCATTTTAATTGGTATCAGAGCCATGGATCATAACATGATAATAGAAGATTTAGGAAATAGATATAAAATTAAAAAAAGATAGATTTGGAATAATAATAGGAAAACCTATAATAGGAAAAGAAGCCTTAAAAGTCATACTTATAAAATTAAAAGATATACCTTTAGATATAAGAAAGGAAATAATAGAAAAAACAGAAATTAGTATAATAAGAGATCTTATGATATGTGAAACTATTATAGAAACTATAGATCAAGAAGAAATAGCTGCTATAATAGAAAATAATATAAGTAATTATGGGAATTAAAATTAAGAAGATAGATAACTATTATAGATTAGAAGAAAAAAAATGATATAAAATATTTTATGAATCTATTCCTAATAAATCAAAAATATTAACATTAAATATAATTAAAAAAATTACCTAGAGAAATAAAAGAACAAATACTACATGAATTAAGTATAGGATCTATAAAAGATAGATATGTATATGAAATGATTAATAAAGAATTTGAAAGTATTTTATATTATAGAGAAATTATATGAATCATCATGAGTAATGATAAAGTAGTTAGAAAACTTAATAATATTGTTAAAAATCTAAATAAAATACAAGAAAAAACCTCAAATATACTAGGAACGCCAGGAGAAATAAATAAATCACAAGAAAAAAGTTAGGGAAACTAAAAATCGAAAAACTAGAATTAAAAGCAAAATATTTTGAAACCGTAAGAGATGTTCAATTACCTGATAATGAAATAGCAATAGAAAGTCTTAATAAAATCATCAATGAAAATAAAGACAAAAAGTGTAGATTATCATATTTATTAGAAGTAAAAAGTGGAAAAATATAATGGTTTTTTCAGAATCATTTGATGAATTAAAGAAATTAATAAATGAATTAATAAATGAAACTAAAGAATTAAAAGATGAAGTAGGAATGTTAAAAATAGAAATTAGAGAAATGAAACAAAATATGAAATCAACAGATAAAAAAAGTAGATAAAGATAGAATAAAAGGAGAAATGACAAGAATAGGAAAGAAACATGTAGAAACAGAAGGATATTATGAACCTGGAAGTATGGATGATAGATTTAGAAAAGAAATATTACCAATAATCCTAGAACAAGAGAAAGAATTTGAAAAATATGCAGAAGAAAGAGGAAAAAATAAAAAAGATGATGAATGAAGAAATAGATAATCTAATAGAAAACTTTGACCAATAGTATAGAAGAATTAGAAAATTATGAAATATTAATGAATACTGGTGGAGGACCAACGCCAGTACCAGGAAGTACTAGCAAGAATCCAAAATTAGAATTTCCTGAATTAGAAGGAGGATATGCACCAATGCCACATAAACCTTATAGACAGTACTATGATAGAATTATACCACAACATAGAATAGAAAAATATAAAGATCAATTTACCCCAAACTCAGACTATAATAGATTTGATTGTAAATTAGATACTAAGAAAGCCTTGTTACAATGGGCAGATGCAATGATATTATTCTTTTTATATAACCAAGATGATACATGGGAATCTACGGATAGAAGAATTGACTATTTAATAGCATCATTTGAAGGAGATGTAAGAAATTGGTAGGAAGGAGTAACTGAAGACACTAAATTATTAATGAGAAGAAATATACAAACAGAAATGCAAAAAACCTCACAGGAGGGAATAAAAAATTTAGTAGAATATATATCAGATGAATTTCTAGGAGAAAATTGGATAAAAAATTCAGAAGAAGAAGCTAGAAAAGAAAAATTAAAAGCAAGATTAGGATTGATAAACATTATGATATGTGATATGTGTAAAATAAAAGAATATACATGTCAATTTAAAATTTCTGCTATACCCAATTTTATAGTAACGAAAATCAAGGACCATATTTAGAAATGTATTTTGCTAAATTATCAGGAACATGAAATATATATTTTAAAATAGAATATGAAAGATATATAAAGGATAATCCTGTACCAGATACATTAGGAAGTAGAATAAAATTCTTATTTGAAAAATTAGCAGAAATATGTAAAAATAGACAACTAATGAAAAAATCAGAAAAATTAACAAGAATCTGTTGCGAAAAAATAGAGAGACCTATTAATTGGGGATGTGGACCGAAAAAAAATATAAAAGAAAATTCAAACCAAAAAAGTATAAAAAATATAGACAGTTCAAAAAGAAATATCAAAAATCAAATAGGAGATATTATAAAAGAAAATATCAACCAAAAAGAAAAGAGTTTAAAAAGGATAAAAAACAATGAAAATGCTGGAATTGTGGAGAAATAGGACATATAAGCCCTGATTGTACTAAAAAGAAAGTTAGAATTTTACAACAAGAATATGAAAAAATAAAAAGTGATTTAGAAGAAATCACATATATTAATAATTATGAAGGAGAAGAGGTTTACATATAAGAATTAGAATGAATCATGAAATAGAAGAAGTTGAAACCATAGAAGAAAAACAAGAAATAGAAAATTCTGAAAGATATGGATTAAAAGTAACATTCGATAATAATACATTTAGAAAAATAGAAAAATTATCATTAGATCTAAAATTAGGAAAATGGAAAATATTTGATAAACTATTTAGAAGAGAAAGAGTATCTATAAGTGAATATCATAAGATAGAAAAATCAATAGATATAAGAACAGTTTCAGGAAGTCATAAATTAGCATTACTAACAAAATCCATAGTTGACCAACTAATGGCAAAAGTAAAAGGAAGATAAAAAGAAAAGATACAATATGTTTATCTAGCAGGGATACAATTAATGTTCAAATCTCTATTTAGAGAAGGAATAGATTCACCAATAACCGTAAGTTTACATGATGGAAGAATACTAAATACTAATGATAGTCATTTAGGAACTATAGAAGGAAATCTAGCATATAAAAAATTAATATTTACATGTTATCCAAAATATTGTGTATCAATAAAAGATAAAGATTTTAATGAAGTATTAGGATTACATTTTAAAATACATAGAAAATATATTATGGAAGAAGGAAATCATATCATGACCATAGAATATAGAGCATTATATACATTTACTAACTCAAACTATGGAAACATTTACTCTAAAAAATCCTATATAGAAATTCACAAATAATGTAAAGACATTAAATATTGTAGAACCAAACAAACAATTAAACTTATTACCAGAAATATATGAATTAGAAATATCTAAAATAAAACCAGATGTAACAGAAAAAATAGAAAATAATTCTTTAATAGAATTTAAAGATGGAAGATTAAGAAGAAATAATAGTACATCTATAATACCAAGAAAATCAAGCATAAGTCGAGAAATAATGGTAAAAAAGAATATAGGAAGTATGCAAATATATGACGAATATTTTAATGGAATAAAATATATAAAAGGAAAAAATATCATAATTGATACAGGAGCAGCAAACTGCCATATATCAAGAAATAGAGATAAATGATTAACAAAAAGAAGGGTAGAACCTTATAAATATATCAATTTTGATGGAAAAACACGTACTAGTGAATTAGAAGTAAAAATACCAATAGTTTTGGATGAAGAAGAAATGATAATACCATGTTATTTAGATAATAGTATGGGAGATCATTACCATATATTATTAGGAATGAGTTTTTACAAGCCTTAAATCATTATAATATTAATAAAGAAGGAATCTATATAACACATAATAATAAGACATTGTTTTGTCCAAAAGAATGAATAATGTAATAACATTTCCATTAGCAGTATATATACAAATTACTATTGTAGAAACTAATATAACAACATGTGCTTTAACAGATATAGGAAGTGATATAACTATTATCAATGCATTTTTGTTAAAAAATTGGAACAATGATAATACTATAAAAATAACAGGTGTCACGGGAATATCGACACCCATTACTAAAAATAAAGAAAATGTAGAAATCCTATTAGGAAGTAAACAAATAACTATAAACAAAGTATATACATATGATGTATTAGAATGTGATATATTATTAGGGAATGACTTTGTTCAACAATTTCAATATTATCAACAAAATAACTATATGATTATGCTAAAAACACCATATGGACATCTACTAAAAATTTCAAGAGAATTTAAACCATACAGAGTTCAGCCAGCCCAACGTTGTGAAAGGACAATAAAAATACCAATAAAAACAACTATTAAAATACAAAAAATACAAACAACAGAAAAATCAGAATTAATAGAAGAAATAATAAAAAAGATAGGAAATGTCTATAATGAAAATCCATTAGTTTATTGGAAACCTGAACATCCAAGGGCAAAAATAGAATTAATTGAAAATGTAATAATAAGAGTAAAACCAATGATGTACATTATACAAGATACTCAAGAATTTGGAAAACAAATTGAAGAATTAAAAAATATGAAATTAATCAGAGTTAGTAATGGACCACATAGTAGTCTAGCCTTTATGGTAATGAAACACTCTGAACAAGTACGAGGAAAATCAAGAATGGTAATAAATTATAAAGAATTAAATAAATACACAAAATTTGATGGATATTTCTTACCAAATAAAGATGTTTTAATAAACCTTGCAAAAGGAAAAGAGTATTATTCAAAATTTGATTGTAAGTTAGGATTTTGGCAAATCAAAATGGAAGAAGAATCAATACCATATACGGCATTTAGTACGCCTTAAGGTAAATACGAATGGATAGTTATGCCATTTGGATTAAAAAATGCACCTCAAATATTTCAAAGAAGAATGGATAATATTTTCAGAAAATATAATGATTTCTTATTAGTATATGTTGATGATATACTAATATGTTCAGAAAATAAAAATGATCATAAAAATCATATTATAAAATTCTTAAAAGAATGTCAAAGAAGGAATAATTTTATCTGAAAAGAAAGCTATTATAGAAAAACCTAAGATAGAGTTCTTGGATTAATTATAGATAAAAATGGAATAAAATTATAGTCTCATATATCTAAAAAGATAGAAAATTTTCCTGATAAATTAGAATCTAAGGAACAGATACAAAAATTCTTAGGATGTTTAAACTATGCAGAAGGATTTATTGAAAATCTTTCAAAAAAGAGACATAAAATACAAATTTTACTCACAAAAACTAATACTAAAGGATGGAATGAAGAATATACAGAAATAGTTAGACTACTTAAAGAAGAATGTAAAAATTTACCAAAATTAAGATTACCAAATGAAAATGATAATTTGATAGTTAATACTGATGCCTCAGATAAATATTGGGCAGCATTATTAAAAACAGATTTAAATGAAATATGTAGATATTCAAGTGGAACTTTTAATCAAGCAGAAATAAATTATATCACTCATGAAAAAGAATTATTAGCAATTATTAGAGAAATAAAGAAATTTTCATTATTTTTATTATCTAAAAAATTTATTGTTGAAACTGACAATTCTCAACTGACAATTCTCAAGTTGCAGGACTTGTTAGAAATAAATTACCAATGGAACCCCAATATAGAAGGTTACATAGATGGCAAGCATATTTATCATTTTATAATTTTGATATTATTCATATTAAAGGTACAAATAATTATCTTGCTGATTTTTTAAGCAGGAACATTGAATTTGGAGATGGATAATATCAAACAGATGATATCAGAAATGAAATCTGCGGCAGCCTATGCCAAAGAAGAAGCAGATGATATAAAAATTGGAATGGAGACATTAGTTGAGCTCTTAAGTCATAATATTAAATTATTACTTGAGATCAGTGAATCTCATGCCAAGGTTACAAACGAAATGAAAGACAAAATTGATGCTCTTGAAGCACAATTAATGTCTACTGATACAAAAAATACAAGGGTTGATGTCTTGACACAAACCTATGATACCAAACAGGATACCAACAGGTACCAAGGAGTGATCCACAATGCGAAAGCAGTAGTGGACCTTGCACTATCAAAAGAGATATACAAAGTCCTAGAAAGTTGACCATAAAATCCAATGATGAACATACAAAAGTTATTAGAATCAGAACTGATGAAGATGATGATACCCCTTTATCAGCAAAAGAAGAAGAATATAGATCTTTTGCCAAAATTGTTTATGAATTACAAGAAAATGACTCCTATTTCATATCTTCAGGAGATCATGTTTATCCAAGGTTACTAATTACCAATGATGCAGACCCTGTCATGGTCAAAATGGCAGCAGACTATGAATTTTTAGATCTTATCTACCTCGGAAAAGATCTAAAAGAAATTGAAAGATTTGATGAAATTTTTAAATCTGAAGTATCCAAATTTGCCAAAGGAAGGTCCATATACATAAAATTTTATTCAGTCAGTCCTGAGATTGATGGAATGATATTTTATCCTACTGAACATATTATAACAATCGGATATGTTAGTAGAGAGTTTCAGATTGATGTCGGTCACAATAAAAAGCCATTACCAAAAATCACCAAATCATGGATAAAATTCCGAAGAGTTTTAGGGATGAAAGTCTTATATAAAATGACAAAAAGCTTGTATGACAAAAAATTCAAATGCTTGTGTCAATATGAAGGATGGACTCTTCTCACCAATAATGGAGGAGAGAAATCAACAATTCTGAAAGAATACATTGAGAAATTTGACACTCATCGAATCAATGGACTTATCACAACCATACAAGAGGCATGCAGAATAAGAGAGTGCCCCACTTGCCGACAGAATCAAAGATAAAAAAAATGAAAATGATAAACACATGGAGGAAAGGTGTCCAAGCTGCTACAAGAGAATCTTACCAACTGTATGTAAAAACAAGATCTGAAGGACAATTATAGAAGGACTGTGTCCTTTATCAAAGAAAATGTAACAAAACAACAAGAATGGAGGGGCCATGAGGCTCTTGATGAAAAGCACGAGGCAATAAAATATTATCAAGCAATGATGTAATTTATCTTCAGATTTGTGTATAAATAGAAGCCTTTGGGCTAATGAAAAAGGCAGAGTTGGTTGAGCACTCAAACTGTGAGTTAGCCAAACAAATTCCTGTCTTCCATTGTAATCATATTTCAGCATTTAGATATCAATAAAATTCCAAGTTATTTCAGATCCAAATTGTCTTTAAAAAATATCATGAGTTTCTAAACACCTCATCCCATAGATTCTTGAAAGATTGAAAAAGAATTTCTTTCTTACTTTAACAAAAAGAGAGTTTTCTTTAGTTAATATCTATAATCCGAATTCAAAGGACTGACACAGTGAAGGTGGAAAGCTGGAATAGTAATTATCTCGTAGAGGCAGGAGGCCATTGAAGGGAGCCATTTGCAGATCCAGAACCTGAAGGTTACTCGGTTCTAAGAATAAAAGATTTGAGATAAAAACTAAGGTAAAACTATTATTTTTGTTAAATTTAGAAAGATATTTTCTGAAATCTTAAAGAATCGTTGGGATTACTTATCTTAATATTTGCATGGCTAAATTATCTAAATGTTTGTATTTAATATTTATTTTATTAGTATTGTTTAGATTTATATAACATGCCAGAATATACAATTGAAGGATTAGATAACTTATTAGAAATTTTATTAGGAAAAATAAATAATATCATCTCTCAAATGGAAAGAATAGATCAATCATCGTCTGAAGAATATTATATACTTGGAGAAATTTTTATATATATGGAGAAAATCTTTTGATAGAATATATGCTAGAATCCGAGATACAAATAATTTGAAAAACTATTCATATCCTATTAGATCAAGAATTGGGTGAATAGTAAACCGGCCATTTAAAAAATTACTCCGGGGAAAATATCGGGTTCAAAAGCGGGAGCCCCCCATTGAAGGGGGGCCTGACAGTTGTTTGACTTAAAGCTATTTGAAAAGTGAATCACATGAGCTGTACCTGTACTGCTAGAGCTTAGGAAAGTGATTTTCGGACCGTTGTTGTGTTCAAGTGGGCCCAGGACTAGGGAAATTTGAATGTTAAAAAAACTATTCCAAAGATAATGGTTTTGATTTTAATGAACCGATATGCCCCGAACCGAACCGATAACCCGAATATTAAAATTGGGCCTTCCATTTTCATTTCCCAAAGGCCCCAATTAATATATTAATAAAATATTCTGGTAGTTTTTAATAAGTCTTAAGATCATTGAAACCGTCTAGCAAAAGTGCGAAAACTCTCGTCATTTTTAAAACCCTTGTTGGATCTCTACTTTGAGCAATCTATTCGATTAGGCTGAAATAATAAGAAGGGCGAGAAATGGCATTGGGCAATTTGATGGCGGCATCTTGGTTTTCACAAAAAATTACTCCGTGGGTAATAGCATTGGTAATACTAATGCTCGGGATTTCTGGTAAAAGTTTGGTTACTTCGGGATTCGATTTAAAAGTTCATGTTGGTATTACTGATTTTCATAAACCCCCATTAATGAAGGGGGCAACTGACAGTTGTTTGACTTAAATTGCTATGATTGAAAGAAAGTGAATCTTACATGAGTTGTTTTTTTCTCTTATATTTGTATTCTATACTGTCATTACTGTAAGATTATTCAGGGCCTGTTCAAATTTTGCTGAAAGATATTATTTGCATTTGAGATATTGTTTGCTAAAAGGTTTAGATTTTCGGACCGTTTTTATTGACTTTGTTTATAATTTTTTTGGGCCCTACGTCAATTCATGACTGGTTCTTAAAAAAAAGGAAGGCAGAATTTTGATGCAAAACTGGATAAAATCACAAACAGACAAGCCCTCATACTCACTCTCCGACCCCGAACCGTTCAATAATTTCTAGAATTTTTCCGTATTCTGGTTTCGAACAATAATTTCTAGTCTTTTCCGTATTCTGGTTTCGAACTCCATTTTCAGATCTCCAAGCTCCGAAGCTGTATGCTAAAATTTTTCTTGTTTCTTTGAAGTTTGTATTTAATACAAACAATTGATAGAATCTATTAGGCTTACACTGTTTAGCGGGCCAAAAGGATTCCTTACAATCGTGTCTGAGTATTTGTCCATTTTTTCCTGCCGACATGGGGGCCCATCAACCGATTTGTCAGATTTTCCGGAGTTGCTCAGAACCTCAAAAGATATTGAAAATATCACACACTGTCTCCAACAACTATTGTCATTTGGGAAAAAGAGTGAGGAATTCTTCACTGTCCCAAACCAGCAAAGCTCGTCATGTCCTAATGAAGTTGTTGCAGCCTTTATCAACTTTCTACTACGAATGGTAGAATCCATCCTATGTTTTAAGGCAGAATACATTGCTTTCCAAAATCTCCGGACAGAGCTAGGATTTCTTGTTACTTTTCTTGGAGATACATCAATGCATTTGCTGCCCACCAGTACTGTATTGATAGATATCGAAGTTGTGGTTAATGAGGTAGGAAGTTTCTTTTATTCCTTGTTTTTCACCTTTGTAGTATTCTTGGTCACTCGGAAGGAAGTCACTTTTGATTATAGAAGGCTTAATTTGGCGGATATTGAAGATGTGGTCAACGAAGTAGTAAGTTTCTTGCACTCTGGCCTTTTCGACGTTCTTGAGAACATTCCATTGCAGACCACTACTGAGGTAGAAGAAACGAAGAAAGCAATGGCGGATATCAAAGCTCTGGTTCATGAGATAGGAAATTTCATAGTTTTCGCCAAGAATGATCAATTCCCGGAGAGAGGAATAGTGGATCTAGCTCTTTCTGATTTGTTACCAAAGTTCGAGCTCTTAAAATCAAAGATCAAGGAGCACTGCATCACAGTCTCAAAGATGCCAATTGATATGGCTCCAAAGACTGGTGTGGTTTCACTTTTCATTGTTGATTCCGTTCTTGATGATCTCATGGACTTAATAAATAACAAGTTTGACAGGATTGTTGGTCTGAACGATCAAATTGTAATGCTACATGAGGAGCTATTGTTATTGGGATCCTCCGTCAGCAGTATAGCTGTGCAGCAAGAAGCAGACCAGGAAGAACTCATAATAAAAACCAGAGACATAGCATTTGAAGTTGAATTTGTTATCAACTCATTTCCCCCTGTTTGGTATCTCGCCCTCAGACTTCCTCAGTTCTTTGATAAGATTCAGCTTATTACGATGGCCATCAAAGAAATGAAGAACGATATTGATGTGGCTGGAATGCCAGAAGTTGCAAAATATCTGGATGAACACTTATCCTCACAATCTAAAGAAACTACCATTTTGGAAGATGTTATTGTGGGGTTTGAAGATGTTGCACTCGAAATTGTGGAACAACTTGTTAGAGGAACGGAGCAATTGAAAATTATCTCCATATTTGGAATGCCTGGACTTGGTAAGACGACTTTAGCGAAAAAACTCTATAACGATCCCTCCGTAGTCTATCATTTTTACAAGCAAGCCTGGTGTGTTGTTTCTCAAATATATAATGAGACAAATGTTTTGATTAACATTTTGAGCTCAATAAAAAATGTTAAGCAAAAAACAATTGCAAACCAGGACATAGAAAGTTTGGCTGAAGATGTTTACAAAAGTTTAAAAGGAAGGCGATATCTCATTGTCCTCGATGATATATGGGATACAAAATTATGGGATGATTTCAAAAGATTTTTTCCAAACGATATTTGGAATGCCTGGACTTGGTAAGACGACTTTAGCGAAAAAACTCTATAACGATCCCTCCGTAGTCTATCATTTTTACAAGCAAGCCTGGTGTGTTGTTTCTCAAATATATAATGAGACAAATGTTTTGATTAACATTTTGAGCTCAATAAAAAATGTTAAGCAAAAAACAATTGCAAACCAGGACATAGAAAGTTTGGCTGAAGATGTTTACAAAAGTTTAAAAGGAAGGCGATATCTCATTGTCCTCGATGATATATGGGATACAAAATTATGGGATGATTTCAAAAGATTTTTTCCAAACGACAGAACTGGAAGCAGAATCTTATTCACCACTCGGAATAAAGAAGTGTGTTCGGAAGTGTCACCTCATTGTGTCATAAATACACTTCCTTTACTATCGGAAGTTGAATGCTGGGATTTATTACAAAAGAAAGTGTTCAGAGATAAAAGTTGTCCTCGAGAACTGCTAGACATTGGGAAGAAGATTGCAAAAAAATGTACAATCCCGCTACTCGTACAGAAGAGGTTGACAGAAGAGGTTGATAGCTGGAGTTCTTGCAAATATGGAGAATAAAGAACACTCGTGGCAAGAAGTTGCAAGAAATTTAGGTTCACATTTATCCAAAAATTCAGACAACTACATCCATATATTAGAACTTAGCTATAATCATTTGCCCATGCACTTGAAACCATGTTTTCTTTACTTTGGAGCATTCAAAGAGGACGAGGAAATCCACTTACAAAAGTTGATATCATCATGGGTTGCTGAAGGATATATAACGAAGGAAGAGCAGAACAGTTTAGAGGATGTGGCACTAGAATATGCGATGAACCTCATTGATAGGAGCCTGGTACTTGTTGCTAAAAAAAAATTTGATGGTTCAATCAAAACTTGTAAGATTCATGATCTATTGCGTGAAATGTGCTTGAGAATAGCTGAAGAAAAAAACTTTTTGAAGATTGTCAATATGTAAGTTCCCTATTTCTCTTCTTTTTTCTTCTCTATTCGTACATTTTTGTTTGAGTGTACTAATAATGGAGATTATATCTGATGATCGTATCACGCTTGATTATGTTTTTACCAGTGATATTGATGGATCTCATCCACTACCGTACTTCAGGGAAGTGGCGATGTATCAGAAACACCATTGTCTGAGTATCATCTATGGGGAGAATCCTACTGCCTCAATACCTTTCGGCCCACATGTGCGCTCTCTTTTATTTTGTGATGATACGTTGCCCACATTAGTTGCATGCAGCTTCAAAGTTCTTAGGGTCTTGGATTCTTGCGGGTCCTGCGTAAATCTTGTTGTAATCGGAGTTGACCAGTTGGTTCACGTGAGGTACTTGGCAATTTCAGGTCCAGCGCCGTCAATGGAAAGCTTCCACAAACTAGAATTTCTTGTTTTGAACAATTCATTTGATTTTGAAATACCGGATGTCCTCCTTAATATGATGAGTTTGAGACAGATGCATTTCGAGTCCCGTGCACACTTCAGCAAGTCTATCCGTCATCAAGCAATTAAGGATAAGTGCTTCCAAATAAAAAATAACCTACAATGTATTTCTTCCCTTCAAATTTTCGATAAAGCGGATGAGAAAGTTTTGAGATGTTCACCCAATCTTCGCAGACTTAGGGGATCGGTCGGATATCCACACAGTAATTTTCCCATTCTTCCCAGACATAAGGGAGAGGTTGGATCTTCACACAATTATTCTTTCGACTTCCTTAATCAGCTCGAATCACTGAAGCTTCAAAATGTAGGTTTTTTGTCATTCAGTTTAATAGGTCTGCCCTTAAATCTCAAGCAATTGACTCTAGTTGATACACAAGCGTCTCCGGAACAAATGGAGATAATTGGGAAATTGAAGTACCTTGAGGTTCTCAAATTACGTTATGGTCCCTTTGAGGGAGAACGATGGGATACTAGGGAAGGTGAATTCCCACAACTTAAATTCTTGAAACTCACTGGTGTAAAACTTGCAGAATGGAATACCTCAAGAGATCAATTCCCAAGACTTCAACGACTAGCATTGAAATATTGTTTCCATTTGAAGATGATCCCTCCCAGTTTTGGTGATATTCCAACATTACAGATGATTGAGGTATATAAGTGCGCGACAGCTATCGAAAAGTCTGCCTAGAAAATTCAGGAAGAACAAGAAGACACGGGAAATGAAGATCTTAAAGTCATAATCACCGCCTGGGCTGGGTAGAGTAACTGTGTAAGTGAACCTGCAGAAGAAAGTGAAGAAGAAACAGAGCAATAGTTTTGCAGGTATACGTTTCTCTAAGAATTCCTTTTCACTTATTTAATTAGATTTTGAACTTCTTCTTGCAGGAGATACCTTTGGCAGCCTTGTGAGACATTTCCGACTGTAATAAGAGATAATCTCTTGTTTTAATCTCTTTCACGTTCTCATCTGGGACTATGTTATTCTAGGAATTACTATCCAACAAGGTGCCATTTCGGGGCATTTATTTCACAATACTTGACTATTTTAAAGCGCGTAGGATTCTTACAGATACAGATCACCTTAAAAGAGATTTGAGAGCTTAGCAAGTTGATTAAATTCACTGTCACATGGCCTTAAATTAACTTATGAACATGAGTTGCAAGTTGATCATTCAACAAGCAAGAATGAGTTTGTAAAATATTTGAATTTTGTATATGGTATGTTTCAAATATTACTGTCTGGCAGAATTTGGATTTTGTTGAATTTGAACTTTAATTTAATCCGTACAATTAAGATTGAGATGATTTATGCAAATGATTTTTAATCTATTTGAGTAGTAAACATTTCTCTATAACATGAGTCTTCCTGAGTGTTAGATGTTTCTGCTAAGTTTAACAGTTTCGCTACACATCAAGAAGTAATTTATGATCATGTTCAAACCTCCTTTATAGTTGTAACTCCTTTTTAATTGTAATTTGGAGAAGAGAAGGCGAAGCAATGAATAAAGGAAAATTTGACGGTAAATTCTCCCTATTTTATATAGAATAAAATAAAGCATTATGTCTTGTCCATGGGATTTTATTTATTTTATACATTATTATTTTTTTTTATCCAAATTGCATTGTATTTGATATATCTGGTTATGATGTGTAAACCTTTTCAATCTTGTTGCAAGTTTAGAAAGATAATTTGTTCTTCTCAGTAGCACAATCCAAATATTCTAGTAGCTTTGAGGGTAGGAATAATTCTTGGTATTTAGAAATTTTGTTTAACTTATGGAAAAAATTATGCCCCTGTACTCTTCATTATTTCGCCCTGTTCGGTTCCAATTTTTTAAAATTCATTTTTTCTCAAACTTATTTTCAATCTCACATTTTATGGAATCACAAATTTTATCAACTTTTGTTAATTAAATAAGAGCCCTACTGCTTGGTTCGGCTCAATGATAGGGTCAAGTGACAGGGGTGCCATTTGGCGTCCCCTTATTGGAGGGGCTACTGTGGGACCTATTTTTTGTTAAATAAATCAATCTTACTGTGTGTACAGAAAGTTTACACACATAAATCATACAGACCACACACAATAGGGGTGTGTGGCTAATTTTTTGATATTTGGATATAATTTAATCAATTAATTGAGATGTATAATTGTCCATTTAGGTATTGAGTTTAATTGAATTATATTTAATATGAATTATTTTTTTAACTGGAATGTGTTTAGTTTTATTTGGTTTGGATAAAATTTGGACTAATTTACATTTTTTTTTTTTTTTTTGTGAACGGTTAGACGATTTGAAACGATTTGCAAAAATTGAAAATGGTTTGGTCCAGTTCAAAATCAAAACGTTGACGGATCCATGTTGCACCAAATCAATGGTTTCCAAAAAAAAAAAAAAAATTGATTCGATTTTATGATTTGACGATTAATTGTTCAGCCGTATGTGTAGGTCATAATTATTGCCAAGAAAATGAAGGAACAAAATATTGAACCTCGATTTGTTGTTCAGCCCTATGTGTAGGTCATAATCATTGCCAAGAAAATGAGGAACAAAATATTGAACCTTAATCTTAGTGTGACAGCTACAGAACATGCATGTGGACTAATTGCGTAATGCATTAAGATCGGGCTTCACATGTCTTATGGGCCCAATCTCACATGCAAGGTTTTGTGTCATATTATGCCCCAATTGCATTTTGTCAAAAATCACATTTTTAATGTATTTTGATAGAAGTTAATGAAATATAGTGTTAATGTATAAGTTAATTAAAAATCCATAAGTTAGATAAAATTTTGTATAACAGTTTGTGATCTGATGATAAAAAAATTGGAAGGTTTATATGCTAAGCCATTTTATTTATCAAAATGATAAATAATTATTTCATGAAAAAAAAAAAAAAACACACTCACAGTCTCACACACACTACCCTAATTCTAACAGGATTATTTAATATAAAATTTCGCTACTAGCTACAGGTCTCCTATGGGATTCATTTTGTTTTTATATATCTTTTTTACTTCAACAAAAATTGTAACCACGGTTGCTAATCAGCCAAGAGACAATCTCTGTGAGTAGACTCTCCAAAATCTGCTCCCGAATAATATTTTAGGAAAGCGTGCTTGAGAGCAATGTAAGTATCAGTGTATTAGTCCTTATGGATTTTTTCCCATTTGAGTACGTCTTCTTGCGAATTGAAATTCATCCAAAAGGTAGGGTCTTTGTAAATTCTTGTATTGGTTTCTAATTTTCATTGTAAAGACATAGTAAATTCATTATTCTTTGTGATGTCAATATGTATGCCAACGAGCCGAGCCGAAACTCAAGGCTCGGGCTTGGATAAAATGAATCGAGCTTTTTTCAGGCCCGAACCGAGCTGAGCAAAAGCTCGTCTAAAAAATTTGGGCTTGGCCCGAGCTTTTGGCTTGGGTCTTGCTGAATCAAGCCGGACCTGGCTCGGTTTTTTGTTTTTTCTTTTGTTTTTCCCTTGATTTTTAAACCTGGAATTTTTTTTACGGGTTGGCTCGGGCTTCGCTCGGAACCCCAAAATGGGGCGCGGCTCGGGCTTTTTCCGGGCCGAACCATGGGCGGCCTGAGCTGATGAGCATAATTGTCATCCCTAGATGTTAATCTGTGACTAATTCAAAGCACTTTTTTTTTTTTTTTTTTAATGTAGAAGACTTAAAAAATATTTAAACAATCTGTGAATATTTAAACAAAATTATTGGTATTAAATGAACTTAAAAATCCATAAGTTAATGAAATCTCAAACATAGTGAACTCAAAATTAAGTGTTTATCACGTTGAGAATAGTGAACTCAAACACATATTGTGGAATTATCAATAGAAGTAATAAAATCCTATTTTTAGGTTCAAATACTGTAATTAAGCTAAGTTTGCACAAATAAAAATAAAATTGATTAATATAATTGTCCAACTACAACAACTACTACTACAATCAAGCGAAAAAAGCTATCAAATTGTAGTCTGCCTTAATTATCTTATTGGTATAAAGCAACAAGATACACAATTTGCATCGAGAAGTAACTAAATAATATATGGTGAATATATTAATTATCATTATTATTTTGTATTATATTTGAGGAGTAATGCTATTTAGCACTATTGATATTTAACATCAGCTTAAATGGCAACACGAATGACATTAAATTACACGTTCAATTAAATATAAGAAATTATGACTTTGATATGCTGACACCTAAATTGATGTTCCAAACCATTGGTACTAAATAACACTATTCATATTTGAGGTACATCTTAACTAAAGCCTAAAGGTGTGATATAAATAAATAAATAGATATTATATTCTCTCTTAATAAGTGTCTTGGAAACCTTCAATACAATCTCTTAAGGATCTTGAAGTTGCTTTATGACAAATTTTTATTTCTTTATATATAAATTTAAAATGTTAGATATACATCTTCTTTTGTTGTTCTAGTAATGCGATATGATTGAAATTTTGTACAATTGCATAAATATTGTTGGAGTCCAACCTTCTTACTTCTCAAACTTTCCCATTAGAGGTAAGTACAGAAAATGTTGCTATGATTAAGTCAATGTCATTAAACTCACACGATAGGTTGGACACCGGCCGTCAGTAATTCACTTACATAACATTAATTCACGCGGTACTTTGTTACAGTACTATATAATGTTATAATATAATTTCATTTTACTTTGTTGATGTTGTTATATTCAACCAAGGAATAAATTAGAACGGAATTTCTACCACAATAATAATATTAAATGGATATGGCAATATAATAATACATTATTTTACATATTCTTATCTCAATCATAGTAGGAGTCATACATTTCTTGCAAAGAATAAAATCTATACTATATTATTAGGGCAGTTTGATTACTTCCATTTTTCATGGAAAATGGAAAGGAATTTCATTTCCACCCAAATTCCATGTTTGATAGCCAAAATATTCTAGGCCATTGGTTTTTCCCATTTTCCACCTCACGTGCACATTTAATTGGATATTGAGTAAAAGCTTGTCCCATGCTTTTGGTGGAAAAAGTGTTTTTTTTTTTTTTTTTTGGCAATGGAAACAAATTCTAGCCTCAATTGTAAAAGAAAAAAAAAATTTACCCATTTAATTGACAATTTCCATAGAAAACAAAGTCAAACGAATGATATTTGATTTTTTTTTTTTTTTTTTTGACAATTGGAATAAATTCTAGTCCCAATTGTAAAAAAAAATCTCTTACAAAGCCAAACGAATACTAAAAGATCCAAAATTTCAAAAAATTTCGAGTGAAAAATTATACCAATCAAACAAAATTAATTGACAATTCCCAATAAAATAAGTTTCTAACAATTCAATTCCCTTTAATTCATTTTCGTTCCACCCAAATTCCATTATTGCAATCAAGTGGACCCTCATACATTTATACTACCAAAATGGATTTTATAAATGTTTATAATATTCAATATCTATATTCATAAAGAATAATGTTATTCACAATTGGTGACTCTAGTAGTCGCCATATATGGCATTCTACTTGCGATTGTTTTATTACAGATATAGAAATTCATTTGATTGTTTTTTTTTTTCCTAATTATTAAAATTATGATACATGGGATGCTATATAGGACAACTACCATAGTCACTTACTACAGATATCATTATTCATTAATAAAAGGGCGATTTTTTCAATATATATTTAGCTGTTATACTAAACAGCCATCCATTAGATGTCATCATCTCTCTCTCCCAATTTTTCTCACATTAGATGTCATCAATGTTTTCAACTCTGAGGTATTTTAACTTGAGATGTTTTAATGTTTTAACTTTCACATATTACGACTATTATAGTCACTTACTACAAATAGTATTATTCATTTCATTAATAAAAGGGTGATTTCTTCAATATTTTTTTTTCTGTTATACTAAACAGCCGTCCATTAGACATCATCAAAGTTTTCTTTCATTATATGTATAGTCCAACTCTCTCTCTCTCTCTCTCTCCCACCCAATTTTTCTCACATTAGATGTCTTCAAAGTTTTCAACATCAAAGGTATTTTAACGTGAGATATTTTAATGTTTTAACTTTCACCCGTTCATTAAGCGAATGCAACACATCATCGTACAAGATAACATTAGTAAACAATACGATTTCCTTTTTAGAACAAAGCTTTTGGAGAAACACGTAATAAGCTTTTACACAGGAAACAATTTTAGAAAAATAGTATCTCAATTTATTTCATTCAAACTTGCATGTTTACATACATAGCAAATAATTATATAAACTTCTAAACAAACACAATTTAGCTGCATGAGTGGTAGGCATATTTATTAAAGATTCTCGATTGTTTCATCTTCTGATATTAGCAGTCTATGGTAGTTAAATAAGATCATTTTCTTCTTGGGACCTTGTATTTCTTTCTACAAGTGAGAGTTGAAATTAATTTCAGTTTAAAAATCACCATCTTGCTGTAAAAGTACAGATTATTTATTATGACATTTTTGTTTTAAACGGTATTTAAAATCATGAAAAAGTATGGTGAAGTGACACACCCTTAGAAACATACCTTAGTCAAGTATTTCAACAAAAAATAAAAATAAAAAACTAGTCTCTATAAAGCTCAACAAGGATCGTGCTAGCAAAGGGAACCAGGTAGAGGAGCAGGTGGCGACCTGGTTGATGTCCTTCATGGTAACATGTTGTTTGGTTTCTATGTATCCTTTGGGACTTGCTTTAATAAGGAAGCTAAACCAAGAGTTCTCTCCCAGGGTTTAAAGATTTGCCTGTTAGCTCTACTCAAAGATGAGAGTGAGCTTTAAACAAATACTTACAATATCCTTTGCAAGTTTAACAATGGATCGAATTGACCCTTTTGTTTTTGTTAAAACTGTAAGTAAAATGGAAGAGGGAAGAGAAGAGAAAACTGAGATAAGAAACTTGATTGAACTGAATAATGATGATTGATCACCTTACTATTGGCCATGCACTCGATTATATATCAAAGTGTAAGAAAGATGATAAATGACTATAAAGTACAAAATGACAGCATCAATAGTAAACAAAGTATGACAGAAATTACACAACTTTCAACAACAAATATTAAAAATAAAAACTGAAATTGTGGAGATTTAAATGAAGTCTTCACGTTATCCTTCAATCTCCTCCTTGAAGCTTTCATTTAACACTCCAATCTGATGCTTCAATTCTTCAAAACGAGCCTTTGCAAGAGGCTTGGTGAACAGGTCTGCTAACTGGACTTGAGATGGACAATATTGCAAATAAACTTCACATTTTTTCTTAACTTGCCTGATTGCATGAAATCTGACTTTAATGTACTTCGTTCTTCCATAATTAACTGAATTTTTGGCCACGACAATAGCAGACTGATTATCAACTAAAATTGAAGTAGGATTAGCTTGAGTTTGAGACAAATCACTTAGAATTTTCCTCAACCAAATGGCTTGATTCACTGCTGCTGATGCAGCCACATACTCTGCTTCTGCTGTTGATTGAGCCACAACATCTTGCTTCTTTGAATTCCAAAAAAATGCATCATACCCCAGAGAAAATAGGTACCCAGAAGTGCTCTTCATATCATCCACTGAACCTGCCCAATCATTGTTTGAATATCCCAACAAATTTGATCCAACTCTTCCCTCAAAGTAGATTCTATGATTGAGAGTACCTCTGATGTATCTGAGGACTCGTTTAGCAGTTGCATAATGAGTTTGTGAAGGATTGGACATAAATCTGGATAGCAGACTTGCAGCATATATTAAATCTGGTCTGGTTGAAGTTAAATACAACAAACTTCTCACAAGACTTCTGCAATTCTTCTCGTTTGCTGGCTGATCGCCGTCATCTTTTGATAGCTTCGTGTTTGCTGCAATAGGAGTGTCAAGTGGCTTGCAATCCATCATTTTAAACCTTCTCAAAATATCAGTACCATACTTGTGTTGTGACACAAAAATTCCATTAGACCTATGCTCTATTTCAATCCCAAGAAAATACTTCATTTCACTCAAGTTTGTCATCTCAAACTCCTCCTCAAGTTCAATTGTGAATGATTGAATCAGATCAACATCATTCCTAGTGATTAACAAATCATCTATATACAATGAGATGATCAAAATATTCCCAAGAGAATCTGATTTCGCATAGAGTGTGTGCTCACTCTCACTTCTTTGAAATCCATTTCCACACAAGTAGCCATCTATTCAACTGTACCAAGCTCTTAGGGCTCGCTTCAAACCATACAAGGCCTTTCTTAACTTGCAAACATGATCAGGAACTGGAGCAAAAGTTTCAAAGTAATCCACTCCACATTCTTGAGAAAATCCTTTGGCTACAAGTTTTGCTTTGTACTTGTAAATCGAACCATCAGGATTTACCTTTGCTTTGTAAATCCATTTCACCCCAATCACCTTCTTATCAGTTGGCCTTTGCAGCAGCACCCAAGTTTCATTATTTTGAATCTCTTCATTTCTTCTTCCATAGCTTCAATCCATTTAGGATGTTTTGCAGCCTCTTCATAGTTATTTGGCTCAACAATAGCCATGTAACATCTTTCATAAACTTCATTTAAGGGTCTAGTACCTCTAGGAGGTGGACTAGAGCTTGATGTGGACTTAGATAGTCCATCATTTGATGCACTAGACTCCATTTCAGGTTGCTGAACTTCTGGTTTTGCTATTGGAGAATTCTGTTGCACTATAAACACTAAGATTGGAGGTCTCTGTGATTCAGCTTCTTCCCACTCCCACTTAGCATTTTCATCAACTTTTATGTCTTTTGAAACTGAAATAATTTCAGTTTCCAGGTTATGCACTCTATAACCTTTTGATTGTGAGCCATAGCCAAGAAAAATTCCTTTCATAGCTTTGTTGTCCAATTTACCCCTCTTGTGATCTGGAACATGAATGTAGCATAGAGATCCAAACACTTTGAGTTATTTTGCTGAGGTTTCACACTAGTCCAAGCTTCAATAGGAGTCTTGCCTTTCACAGCTTTAGTAGCAAGTCTATTTTGGAAATAGACTGAAGTATACACAGCTTCAGCCCAGAATTTCTTTAGCAAATCCTTCTCAGCCATCATGCTTCTTGCCATCTCCATCACTGACCTATTTTTCCATTCAGCTACTCCATTATGTTGTGGAGTATAAGGTATTGAAAACTGATGATGAACACCATTCTCTTCACAAAATTGATCAAACATTTTTGAAGTATATTCCTTGCCATTATTAGATCTTAACATCTGAATTTTGCAGCCTAACTGACTTTCAACTAAGGTTTTGAACTTCTTGAAGATGTGAAAAACATCAAATTTGTTTTTCATAAAGTATAGCCAGCACATTCTTGTACAATCATCAATAAAGAGTACAAAATATAGATTTTGGCTCAATGGGGGTGTTCTCATAGGTCCACAGATGTCAGTATGCACCAGCTGCAATTTCTGTGTTGCTCTCTAAGCTCCACCAGTTGGAAATGCTTCTCTATGCATCTTTCCATAATTACAACCCTCACAAACTCCTCCTGGCTCATTAATTTTAGAAAAATCCCTTACCAAACCTTGAGAATGAAGGTATGCTAAGGATTTAAAATTATAATGACCATATCTCTTATGCCACAAATTCGATTCATCAAAATTTACTTCAGCAGCATTTGCAATCACATTTTGCCAATAGATACTGAAACTTTTATTCTTCATAAGCACACAAGCAATTTCAACATTATGTGAATAAAGTATCTTGCACAAATTATCTTTAAAAAACAGTGAGTATCCATTTTGAACCATCTGTCCAACACTTAACAGATTTGAGCTCAAACCAGGTATAAGTAAAATATTATCCATGTATTTCATACCTTTCTTCGTTTGGACTGCAATGGTTCCAATTCTTTTGGCAGATACAACTTCACCATTTCCCATCTTGATTGTGGCTTTGCAATCTGGATTCAAGTTGCAAAAAATCTCCTCTTTGCTTGTCATGTGATTTGTGCAAGCACTGTCAATAAACCATGAATCTGCTTCCACCATGTTTGTCATATGAAATGCCAGAAATAGATGATCCTTAGCTTTCTTTTCACTTGCCAATGAAACTTGCTGATTCAGATGTCTAGGCTGATGTTGTACTGGAGTTTGAGTTGGGCGTTTACCAGGACAATGCTTCTCAGGATGTCCAACTATGTTGCAAACTCTGCATTTGTGTGCTTTCTAATAAAATTTATCTGAATGACCTATTTTACCACAAATACCACATGGAGGATATGAGTCTCGAGTTTCTCTACTCAACCCTTGTTTGTTGCTACTCCCTTATTTTCTCCTTCTGTTATCAAACTACCTTTTTCCAAAGTTACTTCTGGAATGCTGAGATTTATGTTTGGCAGCAAAGGCACTTTCATTCGATTTCTCATTCCTTGATGCTATCCTTTGTTCATAAGCCAATAAGGCACCTGTTAGCTCAGTTAAGGTGAGACTAGAAAGGTCCTAAGTACGCTCAATGGCTATTGTAACATCATTATATTTCTTAGGCAGAGTGATCAACACCTTTTGAACCACTCTTTTATCTGTAATTTTCTTACCATTCAACTTGATTTGATTTACAATATCAACCATTCTTGAGGTATAGTCTTTAACCTTCTCAGTCTCATTCATCCTGAGATTTTCAAACTTTCTAGTCAAGGCTTGTAATCTCACAGCCCTGACCTTCTCTGACACTTTAAACTCTTCCTCAAGTTTATCCCAGGCCTCCTTGGCTGTGGTTGCAGCCACTATTCTGGGAAAGATTTCTTCTGAAATGGCTGTGAACAAGAAAGACATAGTTTTCATGTTCTTCATAGACTGATCTTTCTGTTGCTTCACCTAAGCAGTAGTATAATTTTCCTCAGCATCAGGTTGTTCATATCCTTGTTCAATCACATCTCAAATGTCGTGTGCCATCAAGAAAGTCTTCATTTTAACTGACCAGAAATCATAACTTTCACCATTGAAAATAGAAGATAAAGGTAGTGAAGATGAGCTTGAACTAGACATTTTAACTCTGAAGTACCGTATCTGGTAATACTAGATTCAAGGGATTTACCGGATTTAACAGAGGATTACCGGATTTGATGAAATGAGACTTACCGGAATTTGAAGGCAAATACTGGATATAAAAATATGGTATGAGATTACCGGATTTGGAGATACTGGATTTGGGAATACCATGTTTAGAAATACCGGATTTTGGAGGCTTATCGTATTTCACAAAGATTTACCGAATTTTGGCTTATCGTATATTGAAATACCAGATGTTGAAGAGAATCTTTTCACTTACCAGATTTTGGCTTACTGGATTCCTCCACTTATCGTATATCAGTTTCTTCCTCAAGCTACTGGTTTCAACTTCTTCTTCTTCCTCCTTCTTCCCGGTCCATTTTCCAACGATCCAGGAGCTCTGATACCACTTGTTAGCTCTATTCAAAGATGAGAGTGAGCTTTAAAAAAATACTGACAATATCCTTTGCAAGTTTAACAAAGAATCGAATTGATCCTTTTGTTTTTGTTAAAACTAGAAGTAAAATGGAAGAGAGAAGAGAAGAAACTTGATTGAACTGAATAATGATGGTTGATCACCTTACTACTGGCCATGCACTCAATTATATATCAAAGTACAAGAAAGATGATAAATGACTATAATGTACAAAATGCCAGCATCAACAGTAAACAAAGTATAGCAGAAATTACACAACTTGCAACAACAAATATTAAAAATAAAAACTGAAATTGTGGAGATTTAAATGAAGTCTTCACGTTATCCTTCATTGCCTGCAAACAGGAATTCAAAATAAATAGATTGAAATTGACTCCAATGCATTGGTAAATCAGATCTCATCAAACTGCATCAGTCCATGATCTCTGCAATACCAAGTTTAAGAAATTTGGGACATACTCAAATAGGTGAATTACAAACTTAACCACATTTGTAGGGAAGGAAACTCAGCTTCAGATTGTTAGCTAATCAAGCTGCCATGGTGATCTAAGGAGGATTTAAGGAGGAGTCTGCAGCTTGACAAATATAGGGTACCCTATGTTAGATTTAAATAGCAGTAAAAAATTTCTTCATTGGTACGCGAAGAAATATAGGGTACCCTATGAAAAGGACTACAACTTCTTATGCGCGTGCTCTTTGCGTACCGTTTTATGATTAGCAACGTCACTTGAGCTGTTCCATTGATTTCTCCTTTGTTTTCGTTTGTTTCCAACGCAAACAACTTTTGAAATTGAATTGATATAAATTATACGATATAGATTGAGCCGTTCTGTTGATTTCTCCTTTATTTTTGTTTGTTTCCAACACAACGACCTTTCGAATTTGACACCTAAGTTGTACCGTTCTTACAGTAAAATATTCACCAAATTTCCCTCATTTTCACCTCCTTCTTTCTTCTTCAAGATGGACATGAAGTCTGCTCATCGAGCCATTTCATTATACAAGCATCTGTATCTTTTGGGTGTGGATTTCTTTTTAGAATCTACCCGACCGAGTAAATCGAAGGAACTGTTGATCTACCATAGGCTACTAAGAGTGAGAATGAACTAAGTGCATAAGCTCTACTTTAAGTCGATAATTTAAACTAATTTAAGTTGCAAGATGGACATGTCGTGGATAAAATTTGAGAGTTACACTCATTAATTATATTTTCTAATGAACTTAAATAATGCCTTGTGCTTTCACCAAGGTACCATATAATCTATGTCAATTCTACCGTTATTTGTCACATGATCGATATTTATGACTTCCTTAAATCAGGGGGTCCAATGCTTGATGTTGTTGCGGAAAGTAAGCAAAATATTGGAGAAATCATCATAACGGCACATGTGTCATTAAACAACACTTGTGTTGTTCTGTCCATAAACACGAATATGAGCGCCCACGACCTCTCTGAACCCCGATAATTGATAATTCAAACTAATTTACGTTGCAAGATGGATATGACGTTATGCTTGTAATACTAGTATATGAGAACGACACTTATGTTGTTACTGATATTGAAAAGATTTGAGAGAACGACACAAGTGTCATTACTGTTCGTAGAACGGCTATTGTGTCGTTCTCTTTATACAAACGATTATGAGCAGCCACGACTCGTCGGACCCCTGATAATCGATAATCTGAACTTATTTAAGTTGTAAGATGGATATGTCGTGTATAAAATTTGAGAGATATGCTCATTACTTAATCTTTTTATACTTAAATTTGAGAGATATGCCGTGTATATATCAAAGTAATATGAAAATAGTTATTATATTTTAATTATCGAAGTAATCACATTGTATTATCAATAACGGACAGACCATAACAGATAAAGATTGTACTGTCGTTTGACATGGGAGATAACGATTGAAGTGTCGTTCTACACTACAAATAACGACTGTAGTGTCGTTTTACGCTACTAATAACGGTTGGAGTGCCATTATCGTCCAATAATTGCGTACAACAAGAAAAATACGTCAAATGCAAAAATGAAATCAACCAACATATCATTTCGTTCTATATTCAACAATAAAAGTACCAATATACATGATATTTCTAAAAATACATGTTATTTCTTCAAAAATAATAGAATCTCAATGTAGTTAATATAGAAACCAAAATTCTTGTTTTTGGAGAATAATGAACAATAATAAAGCACAATAACAAAAATCAAAGCTCATAATTTGAAACTTCATCCATAGACTGCCTCAAAACATATTTGAAGCACCAATTCTTTTACCCCAACACATACCCACCACAAATCCAAAGAATTCTTTAAGAATTGCAGAAACTTCGTAAGGCGCAAAGGATCTGATGTTGATTGTATTCAATTTTTTGGATGAGATGAAGGCAGATGGTTCTAGCTTGCTGTGGGTAGATTTTGGAGGCTCCGACATTTGTGTGAAAGAAATAAGAAAGGAAAATGAAAAATGGGTGTTCAGATTGCTTGTGAAAATGAAGGAGAAATAAAGAATAATTTTGTCATTTGACCAATAAAAATATCTTGAATTTTTTTCTTTTCTTTTAATGTTGATTAAAGATCATTTGTCCAAAATCGTTGTCCAACTAGCCTATTTGGCCAAATTCCCCCTCAATAATTTGTAGTCTTTTCCGTATTCTGGTTTCGAACTCCATTTTCAGATCTACATGCTCCGAAGCTATATGCTAAAATCTTTCTTGTTTCTTTGAAGTTTGTATTTAATACAAACAATTGGGAGGATCTATTAGGCTTTTAAACACAAATATTTTTTTTCCCTTCAATCGCGTGCATCCTTTCACTATGTCATCAGGGGAGAAAGAAACAGGCACATACTTCCTGGACAGGACAGAAGAGGGGTACCTTTTACTAGACGAGGATACATTGTTTACTGTGGAGGAAGAAACAGGCACAGACTTCCTGGACTGGACAGGAGAGGGGCACCTTTCACTAAACGATAATACACTGTTTACTGGGCCAAGCGGATTCTTTACAATGGTGTCTGAGTTTTTGTCCATTTTTTCCTGCCGACTTGGGTTCCCATCAACCGATTTGTCAGATTTTCTGGCGTTGCTCAGAAACTCAAAATATATTGAAAATATCAGACACTGTCTCCAACAACTATTGTCATTTGGGAAAAACCTTGAGGAATTCTTCACTGTCTCAAACCAGCAAAGCTCGTCATGTCCTAATGAAGTTGTTGCAGCCTTTATCAACTTTCTACTACGAATGGTAGAATCCATCTTAGGTTTTAAGGCAGAATACATTGCTTTCCAAAATCTCGGGACAGAGCTAAGGTTTCTTGTTACTTTTCTTGGAGATACATCAATGCATTTGCTGCCTACCAATAATGTAGTGATAGATATCGAAACTGTGGTTAATGAGGTAGGAAGTTTCTTTTATTCCTTGTTTTTCACCTTGGTAGTATTCTTGGTCATTCGGAAGGAAGCCATTCTTCATTATACAAGGCTTAATTTGACGGATATTGAAGATGTGGTCAATGACGTAGTAAGTTTCTTGCACTCTGGTTTTTTCGACGTTCTCGAGGACATGCCATTGCAGACCACTACTGAGGTAGAAGAAACCAAGAAAGCAATGGCGGATATCAAAGCTTTGGTCCATGAGATAGGAAGTTTCATAGTTTTCACCAAGAATGATCAAGTCCCGGAGAGTGGAATGGTGGATCTAGCTCTTTCTGATTTGTTACCAAAGTTCGAGCTCTTGAAATCAAAGATCAAGGAGCACTGCATCACAGTCTCAAAGATGCCAATTGATATGGCTCCAAAGACTGGTGTGGTTTCACTTTTCATTGTTGATTCCGTTCTTGATGATCTCATGGACTTAATAAATAACAAGTCTGACAGGATTGTTGGTCTGAACGATCAAATTGTAATGCTACATGAGGAACTAATGTTATTGGGATCTTCCGTCAACAGTATAGCTGTGCAGCAAGAAGCAGAGCAGGAAGAAATCATAATAAAAACCAGAGACATAGCATTTGAAGTTGAATTTGTTATCAACTCATTTCCCCCTGTTTGGTATCTCGCCCTCAGACTTCCCCAGTTCTTTGAGAAGATTCAGCTTATTACGATGGCCATCAAAGAAATTAAGAACGATATTGATGTGGCTGGAATGCTAGAAGTTGCAAAATATCCGGATGAACACTTATCCTCACAATTTAAAGAAACTACCAATTTGGAAGATGTTATTGTGGGATTTGAAGATGCTGCACTCGAAATTGCGGAACAACTTGTTAGAGGAACGGAGCAATTGAAAATTATCTCCATATTTGGAATGCCTGGACTTGGTAAGACAACTTTAGCAAAAAAACTCTATAACGATCCCTCCTTAGTCTATCATTTTTACAAGCAAGCCTGGTGTGTTGTTTCTCAAACATATAATACGACGAATATTTTGATTAAAATTTTGAGCTCAATAAAAAATGTGAAGCAAGAAACAATTGCAAACCAGGACATAGAAAGTTTGGCTGAAAATGTTTACAAAAGTTTAAAAGGAAGGCGATATCTCATTGTCCTCGATGATATATGGGATACAAAATTATGGGATGATTTGAAAAGATTTTTTCCAAACGACAGAACTGGAAGCAGAATCTTATTCACCACTCGGAATAAAGAAGTATGTTCGGAAGTGTCACCTCATTGTGTCATAAATACACTTCCTTTTCTATCGGAAGTTGAATGCTGGGATTTATTACAAAAGAAAGTGTTCAGAGATAAAAGTTGTCCTCAAGAACTGCTAGACATTGGGAAGAAGATTGCAAAAAAATGTAACGGCCTACCACTTGCCGTGGTCGTGATAGCTGGAGTTCTTGCAAATATGGAGAATAAAGAACACTCGTGGCAACAAGTTGCAAGAAATTTAAGTTCACATTTATCCAAAAATTCAGACAACTACATCCAGATATTAGAACTTAGCTATAATCATTTGCCAATGCACTTGAAGCCATGTTTTCTTTACTTTGGAGCATTCTCAGAGGACGAGGAAATCCACATACAAAAGTTGATATCATTATGGGTTGCTGAAGGATATATAAAGAAGGAAGAGCAGGAGAGTTTAGAGGATGTGGCACTAGAATATATAATGAAACTCATTGATAGGAGCCTGGTACTTGTTGCTAAAAAAAAATTTGATGGTTCAATCAAAACTTGTAAGATTCATGATCTATTGCGTGAAATGTGCTTGAGAATAGCCGAAGAAAAAAACTTTTTGAAGATTGTCAGTATGTAAGTTCCCTATTTCTCTTCTTTTTTCTTCTCTATTCGTACATTTTTGTTTTAATGTACTAATAATGGAGACTATATCTGATGATCGTATCACGCTTGATTATGTTTTTACCAGTGATGTTGATGGATCTCATCCACTACCGTACTTCAGTGAAGTGGCGATGTATCAGAAACACCATTGTCTGAGTATCGTCTATGGGGAGAATCCTACTGCCTCAATACCTTTTGGCCAACATGTGCGCTCTCTTTTATTTTCTGATGATACGTTGCCCACATTAGTTGCATGCAGCTTCAAAGTTCTCAGGGTCTTGGATTCTTGCGGGTACTGGCCCTACGGGGTAAATGTTGTTGTAATCGGAATTGACCATTTGGTTCACTTGAGGTACTTGGCAATTTCAGGTACAGTGCCGTCAATGGAAAGCTTCCACAAACTAGAATTTCTTGTTTTCTACAATTCATTTAAAGTTGAAATACCGGATGTCCTCCTTAATATGATGAGTTTGAGACACATGCATTTTAAGTCCGGTGCACACTTCAGTAAGTCTATCCGTCATCAAGCAATTAAGGATAAGTGCTTCCAAATAAAAAATAACCTGCAAAGTATTTCTTTCCTTCAAATTTTTGATAAAGCGGATGAGAAAATTTTGAGATGTTCACCCAATCTTCGCAGACTTAAGGGATTGGTTGGATATTCACACAGTTATTTACCGAATCTTCGCAGATTTAAGGGAGAGGTTGGATCTTCACACAATTATTCTTTTGACTTCCTTAATCAGCTCGAATCACTGAAGCTTCGAAATGTAGGTTCATCGTTCAGTTTAATAGGTCTGCCCTTAAATCTCAAGCAATTGACTCTAGTTAATACACACACGTCTCCGGAACAAATGGAGATAATTGGGAAATTGAAGTACCTTGAGGTTCTCAAATTAAGTTCTGTTCCCTTTGAGGGAAAAAGATGGGATACTAGGGAAGGTGAATTCCCACAACTTAAATTCTTGAAACTCTTTAGTGTAAAACTTGCAGAGTGGAATACCTCAAGAGATCATTTCCCAAGACTTCAACGGCTAGCATTGGAATATTGTGACGATTTGAAGATGATCCCTCCCAGCTTAGGTGATATTCCAACATTACAGATGATTGAGGTATATAAGTGCGGGAGAGCTATCGAAAAGTCTGCTAAGAAAATTCAGGAAGAACAAGAAGACATGGGAAATGAAGATCTTAAAGTCATAATCTCTAGCCGGGACTGGGAAAATGGAAGTGTAAGTGAACCTGAAGAAGAAAGCGAAGAAGAAAGTGTACGAGAAAGTGAAGAAGAAACAGAGCAATAGTTTTGCAGGTATACTACGTTTCTCTAAGAATTCCCTTTCATTTATGTAATTAGATTTTGAACTTCTTCTTTTCTTGCAGAAGATACATTTGGCAGCCTTCTGAGACATTTCCGACTGTAATAAGAGATAATCTCTTGTTTTAATCTCTTTCACGTTCTCATCTGGTTCCTGGGTCCTAGGTATTGTGTGTACTACTAAATGAAACATCAAATAACTTCTATTGTATTTTTTACTTTTTTTCTTTTCTTTGAAACTTTGTTGAACTCTCTATTTCATGATCCTCTTTATGTTATTCTAGGAATTACTATCCAACAAGGTGCCATTTCGGGGCATTTATTTCACAATACTTGACTATTTTAAAGCGCGTAGGATTCTTACAGATACAGATCACCTTAAAAGAGATTTGAGAGCTTAGCAAGTTGATTAAATTCACTGTCACATGGCCTTAAATTAACTTATGAACATGAGTTGCAAGTTGATCATTCAACAAGCAAGAATGAGTTTGTAAAATATTTGAATTTTGTATATGGTATGTTTCAAATATTACTGTCTGGCAGAATTTGGATTTTGTTGAATTTGAACTTTAATTTAATCCGTACAATTAAGATTGAGATGATTTATGCAAATGATTTTTAATCTATTTGAGTAGTAAACATTTCTCTATAACATGAGTCTTCCTGAGTGTTAGATGTTTCTGCTAAGTTGAGATCCTAACAGTTTCGCTACACATCAAGAAGTAATTTATGATCATGTTCAAACCTCCTTTATAGTTGTAACTCCTTTTTAATTGTAATTTGGAGAAGAGAAGGCGAAGCAATGAATAAAGGAAAATTTGACGGTAAATTCTCCCTATTTTATATAGAATAAAATAAAGCATTATGTCTTGTCCATGGGATTTTATTTATTTTATACATTATTTTTTTTTTTTATCCAAATTGCATTGTATTTGATATATCTGGTTATGATGTGTAAACCTTTTCAATCTTGTTGCAAGTTTAGAAAGATAATTTGTTCTTCTCAGTAGCACAATCCAAATATTCTAGTAGCTTTGAGGGTAGGAATAATTCTTGGTATTTAATTTGAACATACATTAAAAATACTATATTTTTTAATTAACTTATATAATAGTGAACTAGAAATTTTGTTTAACTTATGGAAAAAATTATGCCCCTGTACTCTTCATTATTTCGCCCCTGTTCGGTTCCAATTTTTTAAAATTCATTTTTTCTCAAACTCATTTTCAATCACACATTTGATGGAATCACAAATTTTATCAACTTTTGTTAATTAAATAAGAGCCCTACTGCTTGGTCCGGCTCAATGATAGGGTCAAGTGACAGGGGTGCCATTTGGCGTCCCCTTATTAGAGGGGCTACTGTTGGACCTATTTTTTGTTAATTAAATCAATCGTACCGTGTGTACAGAAAGTTTACACACATAAATCATACAGACCACACACAATAGGGGTGTGTGGTTGATTTTTTGATATTTGGATATGATTTAATCAATTAATTGAGATGTATAATTGTCTATTTAGGTATTAAGTTTAATTGAATTATATTTAATATGAATTATTTGTTTAACTGGAATGTGTTTAGTTTTATTTGGTTTGGATAAAATTTAGACTAATTTACTTTTTTTTTTTTTTTTTTTTTTAACGGTTTGACGATTTGAAACGATTTGCAAAAATTGAAAATGGTTTGGTCTAGTTCAAAATCAAAACGTTGACAGATCCATGTTGCACCAAATCAATGGTTTCAATAAAAAAATTTGATTCGATTTTATGATTTGACGATTAATTGTTCAGCCCTATGTGTAGGTCATAATTATTGCCAAGAAAATGAGGGAACAAAATATTGAACCTCGATTTGTTGTTCAGCCCTATGTGTAGGTCATAATCATTGCCAAGAAAATGAGGAACAAAATATTGAACCTTAATCTTAGTGTGACAGCTACAGAACATGCATGTGGACTAATTGCGTAATGCATTAAGATCGGGCTTCACATGTCTTATGGGCCCAATCTCACATGCAAGGTTTTGTGTCATATTATGCCCCAATTGCATTTTGTCAAAAATCACATTTTTAATGTATTTTGATAAAAGTTAATGAAATATAGTGTTAATGTATAAGTTAATTAAAAATCCATAAGTTAGATAAAATTTTGTATAACAGTTTGTGATCTGATGATAAAAAAATTGGAAGGTTTATATGCTTAGCCATTTTATTTATCAAAATGATAAATAATTATTTCATGAAAAAAAAACACACACACACACACACTACCCTAATTCCAACAGGATTATTTAATATAAAATTTCGCTACTAGCTACAGGTCTCCTATGGGATTCATTTTGTTTTTATATATCGTTTTTACTTCCACAAAAATTGTAACCACGGTTGCTAATCAGCCAAGAGACAATCTCTGTGAGTAGACTCTCCAAAATCTGCTCCCGAATAATATTTTAGGAAAGCGTGCTTGAGAGCAATGTAAGTATCAGTGTAGTAGTCCTTATGGATTTTTTCCCATTTGAGTACGTCTTCTTGCGAATTGAAATTCATCCAAAAGGTAGGGTCTTTGTAAATTCTTGTATTGGTTTCTAATTTTCATTGTAAAGACATAGTAAATTCATTATTCTTTGTGATGTCAATATGTATGCCAACGAGCCGAGCCGAAACTCAAGGCTCGGGCTTGGATAAAATGAATCGAGCTTTTTTCAGGCCCGAACCGAGCTGAGCAAAAGCTCGTCTAAAAAATTTGGGCTTGGCCCGAGCTTTTGGCTTGGGTCTTGCTGAACCAAGCCGGACCTGGCTCGGTTTTTTGTTTTTTCTTTTGTTTTTCCCTTGATTTTTAAACCTGGAATTTTTTTTACGGGTTGGCTCGGGCTTCGCTCGGAACCCCAAAATGGGGCGCGGCTCGGGCTTTTTCCGGGCCGAACCATGGGCGGCCTGAGCTGATGAGCATAATTGTCATCCCTAGATGTTAATCTGTGACTAATTCAAAGCACTTTTTTTTTTTTTTAATGTAGAAGACTTAAAAAATATTTAAACAATCTGTGAATATTTAAACAAAATTATTGGTATTAAATGAACTTAAAAATCCATAAGTTAATGAAATCTCAAACATAGTGAAACTCAAAATTAAGTGTTTATCACGTTGAGAATAGTGAACTCAAACACATATTGTGGAATTATCAATAGAAGTAATAAAATCCTATTTTTAGGTTCAAATACTGTAATTAAGCTAAGTTTGCACAAATAAAAATAAAATTGATTAATATAATTGTCCAACTACAACAACTACTACTACAATCAAGCGAAAAAAGCTATCAAATTGTAGTCTGCCTTAATTATCTTATTGGTATAAAGCAACAAGATACACAATTTGCATCGAGAAGTAACTAAATAATATATGGTGAATATATTAATTATCATTATTATTTTGTATTATATTTGAGGAGTAATGCTATTTAGCACTATTGATATTTAACATCAGCTTAAATGGCAACACGAATGACATTAAATTACACGTTCAATTAAATATAAGAAATTATGACTTTGATATGCTGACACCTAAATTGATGTTCCAAACCATTGGTACTAAATAACACTATTCATATTTGAGGTATATCTTAACTAAAGCCTAAAGGTGTGATATAAATAAATAAATAGATATTATATTCTCTCTTAATAAGTGTCTTGGAAACCTTCTATACAATCTCTTAAGGATCTTGAAGTTGCTTTATGACAAATTTTTATTTCTTTATATATAAATTTAAAATGTTAGATATACATCTTCTTTTGTTGTTCTAGTAATGCGATATGATTGAAATTTTGTACAATTGCATAAATATTGTTGGAGTCCAACCTTCTTACTTCTCAAACTTTCCCATTAGAGGTAAGTACAGAAAATGTTGCTATGATTAAGTCAATGTCATTAAACTCACACGATAGGTTGGACACCGGCCGTCAGTAATTCACTTACATAACATTAATTCACGCGGTACTTTGTTACAGTACTATATAATGTTATAATATAATATAATTTTACTTTGTTGATGTTGTTATATTCAACCAAGGAATAAATTAGAACGGAATTTCTACCACAATAATAATATTAAATGGATATGGCAATATAATAATACATTATTTTACATATTCTTATCTCAATCATAGTAGGAGTCATACATTTCTTGCAAAGAATAAAATCTATACTATATTATTAGGGCAGTTTGATTACTTCCATTTTTCATGGAAAATGGAAAGGAATTTCATTTCCACCCAAATTCCATGTTTGATAGCCAAAATATTCTAGGCCATTGGTTTTTCCCATTTTCCACCTCACGTGCACATTTAATTGGATATTGAGTAAAAGCTTGTCCCATGCTTTTGGTGGAAAAAGTGTATTTTTTTTTTATTTTTTTTTGGCAATGGAAACAAATTCTAGCCTCAATTGTAAAAGAAAAAAAAAATTTACCCATTTAATTGACAATTTCCATAGAAAATAAAGTCAAACGAATGGTATTTGATTTTTTTTTTTTTTTTTGACAATTGGAATAAATTCTAGTCCCAATTGTAAAAAAAAATCTCTTACAAAGCCAAACGAATACTAAAAGATCCAAAATTTCAAAAAATTTCGAGTGAAAAATTATACCAATCAAACACAATTAATTGACAATTCCCAATCAAATAAGTTCTAAGCAATTCAATTCCCTTTAATTCATTTTCGTTCCACCCAAATTTCATTATTGCAATCAAATGGACCCTCATACATTTATACTACCAAAATGGATTTTATAAATGTTTATAATATTCAATATCTATATTCATAAAGAATAATGTTATTCACAATTGGTGACTCTAGTGGTCGTCATATATGGCATCATACTTGCGATTGTTTTATTACAGATATAGAAATTCATTTGATTGTTTTTTTTTTTTTCCTAATTATTAAAATTATGATACATGGGATGCTATATAGGACAACTACCATAGTCACTTACTACAGATATCATTATTCATTAATAAAAGGGCGATTTTTTCAATATATATTTAGCCGTTATACTAAACAGCCATCCATTAGATGTCATCATCTCTCTCTCCCAATTTTTCTCACATTAGATGTCATCAATGTTTTCAACTCTGAGGTATTTTAACTTGAGATGTTTTAATGTTTTAACTTTCACATATTACGACTATTATAGTCACTTACTACAAATAGTATTATTCATTAATAAAAGGGGTGATTTCTTCAATATATATTTTTTCTGTTATACTAAACAGCTGTCCATTAGACATCATTAAAGTTTTCTTTCACCATATGTATAGTCCAACTCTCTCTCTCTCTCTCTCTCCCACCCAATTTTTCTCACATTAGATGTCTTCAAAGTTTTCAACATCAAAGGTATTTTAACGTGAGATATTTAATGTTTTAACTTTCACCCGTTTATTAAGCGAATGCAACACATCATCGTACAAGATAACATTACTAAACAATACGATTTCCTTTTTAGAACAAAGCTTTTGGAGAAACACGTAATAAGCTTTTACACAGGAAACAATTTTAGAAAAATAGTATCTCAATTTATTTCATTCAAACTTGCATGGTTACATACATAGCAAATAATTATATAAACTTCTAAACAAACACAATTTAGCTGCATGAGTGGTAGGCATATTTATTAAAGATTCTCGATTGTTTCATCTTCTGATATTAGCAGTCTATGGTAGTTAAATAAGATCATTTTCTTCTTGGGACCTTGTATTTCTTTCTACAAGTGAGAGTTAAAATTAATTTCAGTTTAAAAATCACCATCTTGCTGTAAAAGTACAGATTATTTATTATGACATTTTTGTTTTAAACGGTATTTAAAATCATGAAAAAGTATGGTGAAGTGACACACCCTTAGAAACATACCTTAGTCAAGTATTTCAACAACAAAAAAAAAATAATAATAATAAAAAAAACTAGTCTCTATGAAGTTCAACAAGGATCGTGCTAGCAAAGGGAACCAGGTAGAGGAGCAGGTGACGACCTGGTCGGTGTCCTTCATGGTAACATGTTGTTCGGTTTCTATGTATCCTTTGGGACTTTCTTTAATGTGGAAACTAAACCAAGAGTTCTCTCCCAGGGTTTAAAGATTTGCCTGCAAACAGGAATTCGAAATAAATAGATTGAAATTGACTCCAATGCATTGGTAAATCAGATCTCATCAAACCGCATCAGTCCATGATCTCTGCAATACCAAGTTTAAGAAATTTGGGACATGCTCAATTAGGTGAATTACAAACTTAACCACATTTGTAGGGAAGGAAACTCAGCTTCGGATTGTTAGCTAATAAAGGTGCCAAGGTGATCTAAGGAGGATTCTGCAGCTTGAAAAATATAGGGTACCCTATGTTAGATTTAAATAGCAGTAAAAAATTTATTTTCAGTTTTATAAGTAGTACTTCCATCATTTATGGCTCCAAATTCTCCTCTCCCTTGATGTAATTCTAGAGGTCCCCTTCCAATTTGTACCAATATTCCAATAAAAAAAGGGGGTCGTAGAGTCCAAATCCACCCAACAACTTTGGTGGCTAGGAGGTCTAAAAATTCCACTTAGGCTTTCGTGATTTTTCACTAATGTTTAGTGTATGTATATGTTGCAATTACGAATTGAACACTAGATATATAATGACAATAATGAAATAAACAAGAACAAAATAAAAACACCAAGATTTATGTGGAACAAAGATGAGAAAAAATTATAGGCAGAAAGAGAAATTCACTATAATCAATAGTAATTGTATGTACAACAAGATCTTAATACTCTCAAATAAGATTTAAAACTCTCAAGATGTTGTATAAATGTTATGGGAACAATACAAATAAAACCCTAGAAATCAAGTTGCAAATAAATAGGAGTCCAAATTAAAACGTGTCAAAATGCGAAAAGGGCCTTGGAAAGATAACCCTATCGCTCAAGCGATAGGGGAGCGGTAGGTGGGGAGTAGACGAACGATAAGTCTCTGTAGAAAATATACAGGTGTTGCTCGAGCGGCCAGTTAACGGTAGGCTAAAGAAAATGTGGCAGACTTTTTTTCCTGATCCATAATTTTGATATCTTTAAAATCATTCAATCAAACTACGGTAGAGACGAATGACAATTCATTTGTGATTCATTTTCACTCCGAGTTCCATGTTTACATGAACAAAGCAAGCAATAGTAAACAAACATACCTGGTTTAAACAAACGCACAATTTGGCCACATGAGTGGTGGGCATTTATGTATTCAAGATTCTCGATTATTTTATTTTTTAATATTAGTAATTTACGATGGTTAAATACGATTATTTTCTAGGGACCTTTTACTTTTTTCTTCGAGGAGTTCAAATTAGATCCCATTTAAAATTTTCATCTTATCTTAAAAGAACATACTATTTATTAATGAAATTTATTTTTAAAATGGTCACTGTATCATTATTACAAACTATCAAGAAAAAGTATGGAATAGTTATACACCCTTAGAAAATTACCTTATATTGGTTTGTTTGTTTGTTTTTTTTTTTGTAAGTTATTTCAACAAAAAACTGGTCTTTATATTATCTTCGAGAAAGAATACAAACTCTTAACGATTGATCACTACACTCAATTGAACAATTTTGAATCACACAAAATATCTTATTAGACTTTGTCTATCATGTCCAATTCAATGTAATGAACATCGTTCACTTACCTGTACAGTTGAACACAACAACAATTTGAAATGTTGTTAAAGTCAGACTAGACCTGGACTACTAGTTCAATAGGGAAAACGTGAATCGGTCCGATTTCATTTTTCATTTTTTTAATCTTTCATATATACTTTTTTATCGATTTGATCTTTCATATACTTTCAACTGCTATCCATTTTTCATGTAAATGTATTGAACATAGTTCATCAGTACAAATTTATACCTATATAGTTGGACACGACAAAACTTTGCTATGTTGTTAAAGTCAGACTAGATTAGACTAGACTACTCGGTTCGATCTGGAAAATGTCCGACTTCTGATTTTTATCTCTAATCTTTCATATTATTTTATCATTTGTTCAATCTTTTGACCCTTTTAACGTTTTTCGAATAGATAATCCAGGCCAATTTTTAAAACATTAAAAAATTTGTTAGAAGAGAAAAAGATGGCATTCACGTGAAAATCTATCCCACACTCGTATGAAGAAAGACTCAAAGACAGGCTTTTACTTCCCCTCATCTAAATTCTAGATAAATAAAACAGGTACGAACTACGATGTCGTAATAAAAGAACTAGCAATAATATCACATTTTGCCACCAATATTTGTGGCTAAAATGTGACATTACCTGTATTCATTAATGTACTTTTCTTCGTGAATGAATTCAGTTGAAAACTTTGTATTTAATAAGAATGGTGATCTACCAGTCAGCCGTCACATTTAATGTGGATTGGGATACAACAAACCATATTTAAACCCCAACTATGAAATTCTAATGCAACAGTTCTGTGGGAAATAGGTAGATACAAATTAAGAGTCGGTGGGTGCATCAGTGTTCATGGACCAGATTAAACCAAGCCCTGCAAATTCAAGTCCTCTTACCCCATTAACATTTCTTGAAAGAGCTGCAGTTGTATATTGTGACTGCACTTCTATTGTCCATGACGCAACCACTTATACATGGCTCGATACCTACAAGCGGTGCCTAAGGGTCGCGTCGGTAATCAAATCATTCGGAATTAAGAGAGGCCATGTAGTCTCAGTGGTGGCGCAGAATATCCCAGCCATGTACGAGCTCCAGTTCGCCGTGCCAATGGCGGGTGCAGTAATCAACGACATTAATACACGTCTTGATGCGAGGAGTATTTCGTTTCTTCTTCGCCATAGTGAATCAAAGCTAGTGTTTGTGGACTACCATCTTCAATCTGTAGTTCTTGAAGCCATTTCTTTGTTTCCATCAAATCTGCGCCGTCCAATTCTCATTCTCATCACTGATGATCATCTTGATCAAGATTCGTCACCAGATTTTGCTGATACTTATGAGAACATGGTCAAGAAGGGAAACCCGGAGTTCAAATGGGTTCGACCCAAGAGTGAATGGGAGCCAATGACACTAAATTATACTTCAGGCACAACCTCATCACCCAAAGGTGTGTTGCATTCATATAGATCTATTTTTATAATGACATTTGATTCTTTGATCAATTGGGATGTTCCGAAACAGCCCGTGTATTTGTGGACATTGCCAATGTTTCACTCGAATGGATGGACGTACACTTGGGGCATGGCCGCCGTTGGTGGAACCAACATTTGCCTTCGAAAATTCGATGCGAGTGTTATTTACAACAAAGTAAATCGACATAATGTCACACATATGTGTGGTGCACCGGTAATACTCAACATGCTAGCAAATTATCCACATGCTAAGCCACTTAAAAGCCCAGTTCACTTTCAAACCGGTGGCGCACCACCGCCAGCCGCCGTGGTCCTCCGGACTGAATCTTTGGGTTTTGTTGTCTCTCATGGGTACGGATTGACTGAGGCGGGTGGTGTGGTTGTGTCTTGTGCTTGGAAATTGAAGTGGGATTTATTGCCAGCCACAGAGAGAGCCAAATTGAAGGCTAGGCAGGGAGTGAGGACTCTAGGGTTGACCGAAGTAAATGTTGTGGACCCTGAAACAGGTGTGGGCGTTAAAAGAGATGGATTAACAATGGGCGAGGTTGTACTAAAAGGTGGGTGTTTAATGTTGGGGTACCTAAAAAACCCCGAGGCAACTTCGAAATGCTTGAGGGAGAATGAATGGTTATATACTGGCGATGTCGGAGTGATGCACCCGGATGGATATTTGGAAATCAAAGACCGATCGAAGGATATTATCATCACGGGAGGTGAAAATGTGAGCAGCGTGGAGGTGGAATCGGTGCTTTACTCGAGCCCCGTGGTTAATGAGGCGGCCGTGGTGGCACGACCTGATGAGTTCTGGGGAGAAACTCCTTGTGCATTTGTAAGTTTGAAGGAGGGGTTGACTCTGAAGCCAACTGAAACTGAGATAATACAATTCTGTAGGGAGAGGTTGTCACATTACATGGTGCCGAAGACCGTGGTGTATTCATGGAAGAGCTTCCGAAAAATGCGACGGGAAAGATTCAGAAGTTCACTCTAAGAGAGATAGCTAAAGATATGGGTACCTTGCCACGAGCAACAAGTCGAATATAAATTCAGAAACCATAGTAATTTATGTTATGTATATTTCATTCTTTACAATTTCACGTTTATAAATTCAGTTCTTCATTACCAAATCGTGTAGTGAAAATTCAATTATATGGTTCAAACTTTCAAAGTTATATTTCAGTTCTTCAGTACCAAATTGTGTAATAAAAAAGATTCATTTGTATTCTGGGTGCAATTATAAAACTTGTTGTACAATTTGTTGGATATCCTACAGTAAAAGTAAATTTCTTACTTCTTTTCCCTACAATTTTTCTTTTCTTGTTATCTATAATAAATCTGAACAGGTCAACTTTTCTACTCTGGTAAATTCATGTGTATTTTAAAGACTTTTTGAGACTGAAATAAGAGCGTGTCTGTGTGCGTGCAGGTATATATGTATATATTTGATTTATCTCTGTGTTTATGTTCATAATTATATTGTGTTGTGCTTATGTAAAAGGTTCATGGTTGTAGTGATAACTATGGAACATTTGGACGAGTGGATTTTGCATATGTTCGGCAAATATTTATAAATAGTTTATAAACTGCAACGGGCTCAAAATATGCTTCTACAGAATTGCTTCGAATAGGTGAAGATCTGGTATCAAACTATCCCAAGTTCAATCTAGGAAAGATCCAAGCTTTGAGATCGAAGCCTTATAATAGAACCTAAACACTTGAGCTACCAACGACCTCATAGCAACCGAAGCACTAAAAGTAAAGTGGAAATTTACATGTAACCAGATTTTCCAAGTTACCATTTCAAAAATCAGATTTAAAGTTTGTTTATAAAAAAATGACGATAATTTAATATTATTAATAATATTATAAAATTAAATTAATATACCCACCCCTCACCCCACCATCCCCCACACCGAAATTCAATTCTCTCTCTCTCTCTCCATTATCCACCGACAGATGCTCCGATGATGCACCTGGCAAGAGTCTTCACTGCAACCACGACGACAATGTTGACGCGCTGAGCAGTGATGTTGCTTGATGCCGTTGCTGTAGCGACGAACGACAGTGCAGTTATCGCTACGCTTAGAGCGCAACAGTCATCGTCAATTTTTTGGCGATCTAGTTTTTCGGCGTTGGTAGTGCCGATTTATGGCTGCATTGATTTGTCGTTGCTGCGCTCTGTCATTGTCAACCAGATCTAGTTTTGAGATCGATGATTGTCTAGTTTTTGGGCGACAATGTTGGTGGGCGTGAACGTCGTTGCTGGTGGTGGAAAATGAGGGAAAATGCTGGAGTAATGGGTGTAAGAGTTTTTGGGGTAGTTGGCAATGGTTTGCAAATGGCGGTGCTGGTGAGGTGGTGGTCGTGGCGGTGACTGATTATTTTGGATATGATTTTTTTTTGTGGTATTTGGGTGGTGATGGTTGTGATGTTGACTGCGGTGGTGAGGTGATGATGATTTTGGCGGTGTTTGTGGCTGTTGGCGTGACGGAATTGCGGTGGTTGTGGGTAGGGGTGGCAAAATGGCTCGGCGGCTCGGGCTGCCCGGGCTCGGCCAGTGAAAAGTCCGAGCAGGGCCCGGCTCGTGGCTCGGGACACCGAGCTAAGACTCAGGCTGAGTCTCATTTTTCGGACTTGGCCTGAGCCGGGCCGGTCCGTGTCACGGGCTTTTCTCGATTCACGATAAAAAAATGTAAAAAAATATATTAATAATGAATTTTTAAAAGAAAAAAATTAAAAAATAATAAAATCCGGACCGGCCCGGTTCGGCTAGTAAAAGCCCGAGCTCCAAGCCCCAAAATTTTCAACGAGCTTTGACTCGGCTCGGCTCGGCTAGGCCCGGGAAAAAGCCCGATTCTCCGAGCCCGGGCTTAGAACTTAGGCTCGCGAGCCGAGCCGACCCGACTCGTCGCCATCCCTAGTTGTGGGTGGTATGGAGATGTTTGTGACCAATTATTTGGTTGATTGTAACCAGTAAATAATATGAGACCGATAATTTGTGACCAATTAATAATATGTGATCTAAAAATTTGATTCGTGATTTACAAAATTTGTGATATGTGATCAATAAATAAATTGTGACCTGTAAATTTTATAATTTGTAACCAATGAATTAATTGTGTCCTATAAAATTTTTGGTTTGTGATTGAGAAATAATTTGTGATCAAATACGATAAAATTATGACCTTAATATATTTAATTAATAAAAAATATATTTAATTAATTATTTCATAAATACATTTTAATTAATATATGATTTTTGAAGTTTTAAATCTGGTTTTTTAGTTTTAAAATTGGTTATATTTAAACAAATAAACATCTTGTTAACCATGTAGCAACACAAGAGAGGTGACACGTGGCCAAAAAACGATTGTAAGAGCATGTGAGAAAGATGATTAAGAGAATCTCGTGAGAGTAAGTATCAAATCAATAGGGAGTAAAGCTCAAATGACACATGTTCAAATAAAGTAAAAAGACCAAGAAGTCTCAATCTTTATGAAATCTATTACAAGGAAAGGGAGAGAAATATAAGAAATTTAGCCAAATTCTTGCTCTTCATCATTTAAACTTTTCTTGGCAACGGTCACCATCAGAAAACTCCACCATTGGAGCACCAATTGTCTGAAAAAGGATCTTGAAAGGTGGCTAAGCAAGGAGGTACTCAATGTTTGATTGGGATGCATTTTTTAGGTCAACATTAATAGATTGAGTCGGTTAAGAGTTGAAACCTTTGGGGTGTGGCCGTGTGGGGCTCTAGAAAACAATCTTGGATGTCACCATTTGAGAGAGAGAGGACCTGTCTCTTGTGATGGTGTGGTTTTGCCTCAATATCTTAATCGATAATCGACACTAAGGAAAATACACTTTTAACGATCAAGAATTTTATCATTGAAATTTATATTTTTGTTGTAGTGTGTATTAATAACTAAAATAATTCCATCATTAATCCGTCATAAAGGCTCTCACTAAAATGTTCAACGACAATTGTTGTTGCCGAAATTGGGTCTTTAGCCCCTGTTTGATTTTCATTTTTTTCAAAATTCATTTTTCTTTTTCTTCTTTTTAACCACACATTCTTCAATAAAATAATAATACACGCAAATTCATAACTTTTCCTTAATTTTTAACCACACATTCTACATCAATCAACTATTCAAAATGCATTATTTCTCTCAAAATGAGAATCAAACAGGGTCTAAATCAGAAATTTGAGTGCCAAATTTTTTGTCGTGATCCTAGAAACTTCTTTTAACAGTGAAATTTTACTGATTTATTCTTCTTTAAATATCAATTTTAACGAAGAAAATGATGGTCGCAGAAACTTCTTATTCTCTGCTTCTTTAATTCAAAAATGATATCTTTATACGGGTGTAAATTCACCCTTCGAATTGGAGAATACTAGGAAATATTCATTACTGTGTGAAATTTTTATGTTAAAAAAATCGAATAGAAAACATGTTGCAAGAGGTAATTTAATTTCCCACATTTTGGGTTGTGCAATACTACCACAGTTTCTTATTGTCTTTGTCTTGTAAAATGAAAATCTGAACATAACTTTTAAACACCTACTTCAATTACAAGAACTTTAGTTCAACAAGTTGGCAATTGCCATCCCATTGAAAAAAGACTCCTTGACCGTCAAAGTTGGATCGACTTCCACTCCTCTCATAGTTGGTAGTGATACTAATTTACTTTCTTTTATAAACAACTGGATGGTGACAAAGAGTTCGATCATGTTAAGAGATAAACTCCACATCGATTAAAGATAAAACAAATTAACAACGCAGAAGAGCTTGGATAACTCCTCTTAATAATCTTGACTTTTAAGATTAAAACTTATTAAAGTCAAACTAGCAATTTGATCCGTCTAAATCTCAAATGAGTATTCAGATTTCAATTTGGTGGTCTCAATTCTCAAAAGACTCAACTTCTTGCGGAATATGTTAAGGGATCAATCCTAAGAGAGCCTATATTGCTTCTGTTATTGAGTTTAACTTTTAAAATGATACTCCAAATCTTAATAAACCAATGAGATGGATTCCCTATGATCATCCTCACCAGACCGAGAAATACTGTAAATTCTTCGACTGCAGACACAACACGTGAACGTTATGTGTCATCTCACAGAGTGAAATTCACATGCTTAGTATGGGCTACAATAAATATTTGAACCCAACAAATTTTGGGATAAGATCTATGCAGTAAATTAATAATTGGTTCAAGATGTGAACACATATCAATCAGTATACAAATTCATATACTTGTATTGATGTCATGTCATATTATGGCAACTATTTGGTCATGAATGAAGCAGCTGTGCAAGAACCCGTCGGGCCTACGCTCAACTGCTATCAATTTTTCATGTCAATTATCTACACAATTTAAGGCTTATAGTGACAATTAGTGCTTTATCTTCGTGGGTTGTCAAATTATCATAATGAGATGTTACGTTTTCTCGTCTTTTCAAAGTTACCTCTTGTCTCAGAAAAGATCTCTTCCCCGAATCGTGGAAGAAATAACTTTTTCGATTGGGAAAGTTGGCCTAGATGTCAAATTTTTTTATTTTTTAATTTTTTTGAATTTTTTTTTGGCAATTCCGTAATATTCTATACCCAATTGTAAAATTTTTTATCCCTTTAGATGAAAATTTTCGTATAAAATAAAGCCAAACGAACACGAAAAGTTAACTAATTTTTATTAATTTTTGATGGGATTGCCAAAAAAAAAAATTTTTTTTTCGCCCTTAGGCCATTTTTTTATTTGGAAAGAGCTGCTCTTTTCCCGATTCGGGGAAGAGAGCAGCTCTCCCTCTTGTCTAGCCGACCATGATGCTAGCGTGTCGAACTCGTTGACATGCAATTTTTAGAAAAAGTACTGTCACGATATGTTGATTAAAATTTTTATAACTATTTCATTTATATACTATAAATTTAGTTTTATATTTGTTATTAAATTTTCTTGTTAAAATATTTTAAATATGAATACATATTTGTTATTTAATAATAAGTTTGAGTTAAAAATATATTATATTTATGATAAATAAAGAAAATGATCATAATAGAGTATTCAAAGAGTATCAATATTCGACAAGTGTCTGACACATGAACATGTTATCGTAGTTGAAATATTCGTGCAACATGGCTAATCGAGTAAGTGTTGAGGTAAAAAAAATAAAATCGACATTCTTAGTAATTCACCGTTGCTCGACCATTATGAACTCAAGAGTAGAACATATTTTAGATTCTCATAATGAAGTTTCTCCTTTGAAATACAAAATTGACTCTAGACCTTGCAAAGGAGATGAAAGTGTTGTAACGTCTTGAATTATCTTATTTATACATAGGGTTTGAGTTGAGGATATTTCTTGACCCCAAAAATGTGTCAACAAATGTCGTTCCCTCGAATGTACACGTGGACGGAGGATGGTACGATCTAAATCGGAGCGACAATGTAAAAGAGGAAGAATTTAACGAGTGCAAGTATTAAAGAAACTTAGTCATGAACAAAAGCATAGAACAATAATATTGAACTTTCTTGTATTTTTTGTTTTGTAGAAAAATTAACCATCATTTACAATAAGCCCTTGAAGTAGTATTTGTAGTATTCTGGATGACATGGTGATTGTTGGATCGAATTCATGTGCCCTAATCTGAACGGCCGAAGTCCTATATCACTTGGATATTAATTACATTTGACTGCTATCATTGACAATGGATCAACCAACCTACTACTTTAGGTTGAGAGACTTGACACTAATCAATACAAACGTTACATCAATCAATTCTAAAGATACATTGAATCCAAATCTAAACAATGAGCACTTCGACAGTGCAGAGCTTTGGACCTGAAGGGCCTTAGAGCCTCGGATGTGAAGAGCCTCAGCAAAAAGGAAGCACTTCGGTTTTAGAAGCATATGCTGTCCTACTTCGTTCTGACTTTCTTTCACTGCTAGATGCACACATATAGTGCTTCCACATGGTCTTTATTTGAGAACTTTACATGCATGGACTAACAATATTCATGACTTCAAGGTAATATCCATATACCGTGAGCATAAAAGAGCCCGTGTATATCGTAGAGACGTTTAACTAAGATTTGAAAATTTTGAAAAAAAAAATCAAGCCATAAACGGAAACGAAAATAGAGGCATTTGAACGCTTCGTACGAATAATCCTAGCTAAGCCCGTCAATGGTATAGGTGAACTTTCAACTTCCAAAATCTCTTCTGTTGTTTCAAATATGGGTATCTCTAGTAGCTTCCATGTATCACTTGTTAAGAAACTCAAAGGGGGTAAAAAAAAAAGGACGATGTTAAAAAAAATCTAATAAAAAAAATCTACTATTTATTTCCATTTTTATTATCTTTATTTCCTATTACTGTTTGTATCTGAAATTTTAGATTTATGGTAGATTTATGATCAATTATTGTAGTGTTAAAATTTCAGATCATAAGCATAATGAAATGGACCCAAATGAAAATGAAATTCTACGAAACGATAGATCGAAGGGGAACTGAAAATGATTGGTTTAAGCCCGAGTTTGACTTTGGACAGCAACAACATAGCATAGGGGACCAATTGAAAACTCCCATACAAGTAAAAATAGTTCCACTTCAAAACGCCAGGGCCATTCCCTTTAAGATTTGGGAGAAATACAAACAAGAAAAAAAAATAACATTAATTGCCATTATTATAGAAATTAGAACCTAAAAAGTAGGTCAAGAATTGAAATTTTTAATGGAGGAATTAGGACACGAAGTGCTTTTAGTTTCGACCAAATTGTTAGTGTTGGGTTTATTTTTTTATTATTATTATTTTTTTTTTTTGGAACCAAATTAGGTTGGATTTTTGAAAAAAAAAAAAAAATGTTTTGCTTAATTCCATAGATTTTTTGATATTGTTTCAATCTTTGTGGTATTTCTAGAATTTGACATGCACCTATATAAATATTAGACTCTTTTCACAAATTTTGTATTATTGAAATATAGAATAATTGTGTAGGCACAGTTATTGTATTTGTTTTCTCCATATTAATCAATTAAATAAAATACTCCGCTCTTCTACCAATTAATTATTTGTCTTTTATCATATTGTTTGTTTACGATCATATACTTCATATCGTGTCATAGATATTACCCCGATCCGTTTTATTTCCCAACAAGTGGTATCAGAACTATTGTTGTGGTTTGTTATGTTAGCCATGAAGTATGAAAATTCGCTCTTGGATAGCAATACAAGATTTTTCATTGCGGCAAGTGAAGACGTGAGCTGTATTTGTGCAAATGGATTTGGACGATGCGTTGTTGGGATTTGAGAAACGCCCACAACTTGGACGACGGAAAAGAAACAACGGAAGGATTAGAAAGCACTTTCACATATCTATCTTCAACTCTCTAACAATATTTTTCAAGACGTTTTGAAGAAGAAAACGACAGTTGCATTGTGGTTGAAGTTGGAGCAATTGTGCATGACTAAAAATTTAACAAACAAATTGCATTTGAAGTAGATGTTATATTCTCATCGTATGGTAGAAGACAATTTTTTGGAAGATCTGGTTGTGTTCACGGAGATTGTTGTTGATTTGGAGATTTTAGAGGTAAAATATGATGGAAAAGGTTTGATCTTAATCTTTTTGTGTTCGCTGTTTGCTTCATTTACTTCATTTAGATGCACAATCATGTATAGTCGTGATACTCTTACCATTGAAAATGCATATGATGTCTTATTTTCAAAAGAAATGATGAAGCATCTAGTTAGATCTGAGGACATAGAAGGAGAATGTCTTGTCATTCATAGTGATAAGAGAAAAGGTAAGCCGAGGTCAAATTTCAACAATCATATTTTTTATTATTATAAGAGGAAATGACACAATAAGGAATTGCGACAAATTGTAGAACAAAAGTAATTTGACTGTTAATCATGTGAAGCAATCAAATACTTCAGATGAGACCAATATAACTGAGAACTATTTTAGTGATAAAGATGTTTTGATGATTTCTAACATGAAATCCAAATTTAACGAGGAGTGAATTTTGAATACAGCTTATGCATTTCATATGTGTCCCAATCGGGATTTGTTTGAAACATATGAAACGGTGACGCAATGTGTTGTTGTCATGAATAACAACTAACATTGTCGGATAACTGGTATTGGTAGAGTTAAATTGAAGCTGGAGGATGGGACATGTAGAACACTTGATCAGGTTCAACATACTTCAAACTTGAAGAAGAATATCATTTTGTTGAGTACTTTTGATTCAAAAGGGTACACGTTCTCTAGAGGAGGTAGAGTCTTGAGTGTTTGGAAGGCTGTTTGTATTGTATTAGAGAGACAGATGAGGTCTTAGTTATACATTTTGCAATGTCAGGCAGAATTTGTATAGAAAAGTCAATATAGATTCAGTACCGTGGTGGAGATTCAATTTCGTACTGCACCTTCGGGATTTGGCTAGGTTCTATATTGAAGAATACTACTGAGTCGAGTTTGGAGGATATGAGCAATTCTACTTTGCCACCATTACATACGGTTCCATCGTATTCAATTACTAGGGATAGACCCATTAGCGATAGGTACGTGAATGCTGATTTGGTTGCACATACTTTTAGCGTTTTTGAGGGTGTTGAGACTAGCAGGGGCCTTTTATGAAAGCATTGAAAGTTGATTCTGTTATAGGGTGTGCTTTGATACTATTAGGTAATTTCT